>VXAK01013161.1:265833-280871 GCA_013399435.1 Arenaria interpres | reverse complement strand
ACACCCCCGTTTCTTTTTCTACCGGGCAGCTCCAGCCACTCTGCCCCAAACCTGTAGCACAGCATGGGGTTGTTGTGACCCAAGTGCAGGACCTGGCACTTGGCCTTATTGAACCTCATCCCGAAGATGATCCTGAAGATCTCCGAGATGGGAGCAAGGACCGGACCCTGCCAGTACCATATCCCTTCTGGTTCCTGGAGCTCTCTCCTCCCCCTACACCTAATGTAATGGAGGCCTGGCAGAGGGCTAGCATGCATCCTCCCTACACACCTCCACACGCAACTGGAGAGGCCGCTTTCCGAATTAGCTGGTCGAATGCCTAACGCACAGCTAGGGCAGCCATCCCGGCTGCCCCTGTTTCTCTGCTGTTTGTAGGAAGAGGGGAATTTCACCTCCCTTTCAGCGCAAACAGTTATCAGGCAGACCATGAACGTGCTTTCCTGGGTTTTTCCTTCTTCCTGCAGTTGGCCCAGCTTTCCCCATGAGCAGTGCCCAACACCCTTGCTGAAAAAACAAAGATCTTACTGCAAACCTCGTTTATGTTTATTCTGAGCTTCATTAGGCTGCCAGGGGAGTGGGGGTGCTTGTTTTGCTTCATGACACCCATGGTGTCCCTCAGACTGCCTCCTCCTGAGCCATCAAGACCGATAACGTGCACAAGTCTGCAATTCCCCCTGCAATGGGCATGGTTTGTCATTGTGCTGCTCTTGCACATACTGCAGATGGGTCTTTCCAAAGGACACGAATAAAAGGCAGAATAGGGTTTAGCGATCAAGTCCCCTCCTCTGCTGCTTCCTTCCACCCATTTCTTGCCCTGGGCTGTGCAATTCAGTTGAGTGCAATGAATGGGGAAGGTCAGAGGTGAGACCTCTATGCTGGGGTCCCAGGCGAGTTCCTGCTGCTGTGGTACACACACTAGCAAAGTTGGTTCTCAGAAGACAGGGTAGCAGCATGCCTGTGGCAGCCAAACCAGCAGGACCGTACCAGCAAGGCAGGCTGGGTCTGGCAGAATAGTCAAGAATGAAACAACATGCTTTCCCCTTGCACTGAAGTCGTTTTGAGCCCAATTAATGCTTTTCCATTCGTGGGCATTAAATATCTCCAAAGGATAAATAACATCTTTGCCATAGAGGCTAATTGAGGCATGGGCTGCCGAAGCAGCTCATTCTGAAGCCTGGACTGCTCCGCAGCAGGGACGGGGATGGCGTGCATCCCTGTTCCCCCAAATTTGTGCTGTAACCGCAGACCACAGCCCCTCCTGGAGCCCGCCCTGCTGGGAGACCGCTCTGTAATAGAGAGCAAACAAGTGCATATTTAGGGTGGGCAGCTACTGGGGGCAGCAAAACCTTCAGCAGCTTGTTCTGGCAGGGTGGGAGCAGTGAATACACACTAGTTTTCCTATGGCAGCCAAACCCCACATCTGCCCAGAAAACCTCCTGAAGCGGGGAGATGCCTGTGGTTCTGAAGACATCCAGGAGCAAAAACTGGCCCCCCTGACTGTTTATATGATGTTCAAAGGGAGACCGAGCTCTGAGAATCAGGATTTCCTACTATGTCCTGAGACTGCCCTGGCAATGACCTACTCTCTCCACTGTTTCAGCATCCCCACAAGCAACCCCCCTGGAGGGCATCCCCACCCCTCGCAACGAGACCCCCGAGAAGCTGGCAGGAATACGCCGGGCGCTGTGTGTGGAGAGATTTAAGACCGTTTTCCTCTCCTTCTTGCCAGGCTCGGCTGGGTCAGACACTCCATTTGGCAAGAGAAGAGCTCCCTGCTAATTTTAGCCTTCGGCTCTCCACCCAGGCAGCAGCAGCAGCAGCTTAACCGCTATGGAAAGCTGGGCAGCACGGAGGTGAGGGCAGGGAGACGCTGCCTTCAAACAGCCCACACGCTGCCAGCTAAATATAAACGGGTGGCGGGCAGGGGGGAGCCACGCTGGTTCGGGCTGAAGCAAATCCTTCCCCCATCGCCCAGAGACGGAACAGGGAGAAACTGCGGCTCCTGAGGGGATCTGCTCCTGGACCCGGACAGCACTCGCAGGACTCACTTTCTTCCCAAAGCGATAATTTAGGCTGCAAACTCACAATAGGATCCCAAGTATTTTACATATTTTTTGGACAGATTTGGAGTTGGTGCACCTCAGAGCCCAGCACGCCATGCTGAGCAAGCACCGCTTCGCAAACACCGCTCGTACGAGAGTCTGGTCAGGCTCCTTCCTGCAATGGTCCCTGCTCTGGTCCCTTCTCCACCATGCTGCCTACTTCAAAATGGTTACCTGGCGGTGGGACGCCCTTGCTGCTGAGGCTGATAGCTGTAGCATCGCGTTCTCTCCTGTGGGAGACAGCGTTTGGGGTGGAAGTCGAGTGAGGTGAGATTTCGTCTGTGCCTGGATGTGAACTTGCATTGGTCCCAGCAAACAACACTTGTGCCTCTGTGTAAGGGAAAAACCCCAGAAGGGCACGGAAAGAAAGACAGTAAGGGAGCCCCGAGGATTATGAAAGGAGCAGAGGTAGCAGGAACCTCAGCAAATCCAGAGAGTTTCTGGATTAAATCCTACCTAACCATGGACTATAGGAGCATGCACACACCAAACATCTTCTTTTTTGCTTTTCACTGTACCTAGAGAAACGGGACTTTACATCCTTCATAAACAAAGAGGGACACGTGGAAAAGTCCTGACTACATCAGCAAATCCTTTTTCTACTGAAACAACTGGCAAAGGGCTGGGCGTTTGCTAGACACCCAGGACAAAACAGGTAACCGCACTCTGCAAATCAAGCGGAGCAGCTGCAGCACTGAGCACAATGCCCTACACAGGGAAACCAGATGTCTTGGCAGACACTGACTACAGTAAAAAGCCACTGTGGTACTAATTTCAAGGCACCAAACAAGCTTATGACACCAAATACATTCTTAACCATCTCAGCAGAGCTGCTCATGGTCCCCACCAGCTTCTATAATTATTACCCCTGTGTTTTCCTCCACCCCTTTTAAAACTCCCAGTCAGTGGTTTACTCTCTGCCCTCCGACTCCTTTCTACATCTCCTTTATTTTTGATCTCTGCATCTGAGACTGTCGATTCCAGCCTCTCTGCTCCACTGAAATCTCAAGTATTTGCTTCTAATTTAGCCTTCAGTTCCTTCCCCCTTCCAACTTTGTAGGAGCCACGGGCATTTTCTGATCACTCTGCTCCGACATTCGTCTCACTATGCCCCATTTTTGTCAGTTTCTTACTTCTGTTAAATGATCCCTGTCATCTGTATTCCCAAATGCTGCCTCTTCTCTCCTGCTTGGCTTGTCTTTCACTTTTCTTTTTTCTTCTACTTCTGCATTACCTGCAAGACTTGATAAAATATTTCTTTCCCCTCCTTGATGTGCCTATGTCAGATATCTAATTCAAACACAGAGTTACAAGAAAAAGGTGAAAACAGAATTTACAAAAGATCAAAGTTTAGGAAAAAACCCAACTAATCATGCCATTTGGGAAGCACGGGGTTCTGGGACAAAGCACTCAAGAGAGAGTACTGGAAGACCCAGAGTTAATTGGCAAAGCAATTACAATTTGCGAAGCAAAGGAAATCAGCCGCATGGCTGGAGTGGATGGAATGCAGACAGCGATCAGACAGTACAGACAAACTGAAATAATACGAGTCAGACCGAGGCAGGGGGACAGTAGGAGCTCAAAGAGGGAGTGCATCCTCCTCCTGCCCCACCAGCATACAGGAAAGACCCTCTTCCCCACTGCAGCAAGTGGTGCGAGTCAGTGAGACGCACCTGGAAACACCTCGCAAGACCTGCAAGGAACGGCCAGAGGAACTGCGAGTGCAGAGCATGAGTATGGGGCGGCAGCAGCATTAGCACCATCTGGACTTCTTCAGGGGAGTAGCAGGGATGAAGACACCGGCTCAGCAGGAGGCAAAAGGAACATGAAAGGCAGAGGCACTTATTAAGCTGCAGGTGAGCAGCACCATGCCCGCAACAGAGAAACTGCCAGCGAATGAAAGACACTGGCAGGAAAAGCAAATTAAATTCAGGTTGAATGCTGGCGATCTTAGTGCCGCTACTGGAGCAGGTGAACAACATGGACAAGGAAATACACATGACTGGCTACAGCCAGTAACTACGGGGGAAAGGAAAACACTCATTACCAAGGTTAAAGTGTGTCAAACCCTGGTCTCACAAAGTGCGTCCAATTCCCTGAAGAGGCCAGAGACCAAAACAGCAGAGACAGAATTAGAATACATCTATCCAAGGATAAATAAGCTCCCAACATAGCACAGCCCGGAGCGGTACAACTGTCCTTCAACTCTCATGCCTTACAAAGCTCTTCCTGCCCTGAGGAAGCGGTTGGAGAAGAGCTGGACCTGGAACAGCCCCAGGAATTGGTGACGGAGCTAGAGCATCCCAGATGCCTCGGCAAAAAGAGGTGATGAAGCAACACCTCCCCGTGTTTCTCCCCCCCACAAACATGCTTGCTTTGGCCCTGAAGAACTAAACACCTTTATAAAGAGAGCTTTTCCCCTGCCTGCGAGGGGAGAACGATGGCCAATACCAAACCACTTCTGGTGCTTGAGGTGCTTGCAGCTGGTGGTCTGGCCAGTGCACGGAGACAAACCAAGCGCCAACTTGGTAAAATCTTTTTCCACAGACCACCATTTGGGCTGCGTTTGGCAATGAAGCTCTTTCTATGACCCATGTGAACGTAGATCCATGCAGATGTTTACCTAGGGCAGAGGGACGGTCCTAGAGGATCATCACCTGAGGCCTGGTAAAAGCTAGAACTGCTGGTTTAAGCAAAAGAGTCTATATAACCTACGTGGCAAAAAGAAAAATAACAATTGAAAGGTGAAGCAATTGGCAACAGTAAGGCCGAGGTTGCTGTCAGGGTGCCTGTCTCAAAATCAGTGGGAAGGGACTCAACGATTTTGGGAATTGTGAGTTATATCAGACATGTTATAGATGCTTGAAAAAAATGTCCTTCAGAGCTAAAGCATCCCACAGGCACAGGGCTTGAGTTTCAGATGAGAAACTGAAAAAGATACAAAGCAGGCTTAGTATTTTGAGAATAAGCAGTAATTCAGGGATCCACAGCTGACACGTTGGTTGGTTTTGCTGTACAAACTGAATATAAGCCTAAGAGAGAGATGGTGATTGCAGGCCTTTGCTAGCACAAGCCACAAAAACGCAGGGGAACCAAGCGCAGCCGCACATTCTACTATTGCCTGTCTCACAGAATGGTTTGGGGTTGGAAGGGACCTTTAAAGATCACCTAGTCCAATCCCCCTGCCATGGGTGGGGACATCTTTCACTAGATGGTTGATTAAAGCCCCATACAGCCTCACCTTGGGCACTTCCAGGGATGGGGCATCCACAACTTCTCTGAGCAGCCTGTTCCTGTATCTCACCACCCTCACAACCAGGAGGCAGCTCCCTCAGCCTGCCCTCGTGTGCTCCAGCCCCTCACCATCCCAAAGACCCCGGGCTGGGCCCACACCCCAGTGTCCTTCCTGGACTGGGGAAACCAGAAGAGGACAGAGGAGTCCAGGTGCGGTCACCAAAGTACCAAATAAGAGAGGAAGAAAGCATTTTCATTGTTCTTTTTCTTGTGTTATTGTTGTTTTTTAATTGCTTATTGCCCAATCTTGAAAAGAGCTGCATCAGTTGAAGCAGCTAGAAGGGACCTTAATGCAGTACCCTGCTTCTCCACAGAACAGCCGTCCCTCTAACTTATTTGTTTGACCTGTTATTCTTTGGCCACTGCCATGGAGGGTCTGGCTTCTTCTTCAACAACCCATTGGGCAGCCTTCTCATCCTCTGACTGAAGAAACCCCACCTTCAGGCCCCAGGGACCTTGGTGGCGCTCCAAGGAACTTCAGCTGTACCCCGGGCACAAGCTAGGTCATCTCATCACCTTTTCTTGGGACTCAGAGCAGGAAAGATAGCAACCCTTCAGGAGGGATGAGGAAGCAGACGGATTGGAAAGAAGGGCTCACACCACCCATGGCGATCAACAAAATAATTTTTAATGCCAGGAGAGAACAGGTGAGCCCACAGGATGGCCAGATGCAGAGGCTGGGCCGATGGTAGGGCACTGGCTGGATGTTCCTGCAAGGCTGCTGCCACAGCATCACAGAGGGGACCCCTGGTATGGTGTAGTGGTGCCAGGTGAGTCATGCTGGAGGTGAATCCACTTCCATCGGCTCTTCTTGATCTTTGGGTAGATCCACCTCCATCGGCTCCACACCATCAGCCACGTGAGCGATGGCCATTGCTACCAGGCAGATGATGGTGCCTCCCCTCCAACGCTGCCTCCTCTTCTTCCACATCTCCTGCAACTGCCTATCTGCCTTCTCACGCAAAAATGGACAGCCACTCGCCTTGCTGCTGTGGGACCTCTTTTTTCCAGTCATCCTTGGAACCTGAGAGCCTCAAAGCTCAGCAAATTGTGAGCCAGCAGCCATGGTCCCTGTATTTACAGGGCCCAGAACAGAAGGCAGTGAGGTCACTTGTGACATCAGGAGGCCACCGTGATGGCGATGCATGCAGCCCAAGATGGTAGTTCTGGGACTTGGGAGGCCTGTGGCCTGAAAGATGCCCTACTGTGGGGGAAGCAAGAGGGTCAGGGGAATTAAGGGCCCCTTTCCTAGGGATCGGTCCCCTCTGCCATTCTGCTGCCCCTCAGGCGCAGGGACTGCCCTCCACCTACCCTGTTGGAGGACACCAAGGGAGGTTTTTTCCACTCCAAGGTTCATCCTTGTGCTGTTCTCTGGATTTAAGGACAAATCTCACTGCTTCCCCCCAGTAAGAAAGGGGCAACATATGTCATGGGAAAGACCTTCTTAGCATCTTGGCTTGGGTGTTATTTTGAATCTTTTAGTAGATGCAACTACTCCCTCCCCATTGGTATGAGACTAGGGGTTATAACTGCTGTTCACAAAATTTCCTCTGAAACAGGCATGCATTCATGTCTTCAAGACAAAGCAATTGCAAAATATTTCCTCCTTATGGAAGGCAGACAATTTATCTTCAAGGTATACCTCTGTGGAAATTATAGGAAAACTCGGCTTTGGCAGATTAGTGGTTTATTTTGCATTTTTGATTGAAAACAAATCAAACCCTCCCAGCTGGCCTGCTTAAAACAAAACACAGGCTGTGGCAGATAATGTTGAGAGCGAGCTGCCGCAGCAGGTAATTGAGACTATTAGCACAGGGTGGTCTGGACAGGATATTCTCAGCCCATTATAAATTTTGTTCTGCAGCTTAGATGGGGTTAATAGCACCCAGACATGACTACTGCAATTTTACAGAAAATAACATTACAAAATACAAATAAAACTAATTTAGGAAGTGAAGTATTTATGAGAAGGGCTGGAGATATCTTAACTAGGCTCAAATGAACAGCAGCGCTGAGGAAGCTGTCGGAGTTGCCAACACCAAATATACGGGCCAAGTCAAACAGCCCACGCTAATGACATGGAAATAAGTGGCCTCTTGAAGCAAGGCAGAAACAGATTTATTTCGAATGGCAGGAAAAAATACACATATCATTAACGTAGATTATCCTCACTTCAAGAGAGCTCTACTAGGCAATTGTGCAGCCTAACAGGTGATGATGCAGATCAAATATTTTTACTGGTAAATGGGATATAATACTATCTGACAAAGAACTACTGTTTGATGTGCATGAATTTACATAATTTCTGTGAAATACAGCCTTCCATATAAGCCTACTAGTTCCTAGTACTCACAGTCCAGAGGGCTAGCAGAAAAGAAAGTTTAAAAGATAAAACATGCCTGTTATGGAAAGTCCCACGGTCAAGCTTCTGACCTGTATTCAGTGTTTTTACATTACTGAGTAGCACTTGCTGTTAATTGCTCATATTTGGCTCAACTGGAAAAACGCCCCTCAAGAATATTTAGACTGTCTGAAATCAACATCAAGGTCACCAAGATGGAAACTAGGAAGGAGGAAAACCCCCATGGATGATGCAAAGGCCTTACCATTTACATCTCTGATGGAAAACAGTGACACGGAAAAGCAAGAATAGCACAAGATGCAATATTTTTGCCACAACAGGGTATCAGATACAGTTTAAAGTAATAGGTGACAGCTTTTCCATCTTCTAAAAACAAAGGGGATAAGAAGCCATTGAATTCTTTTCCCCTCAAAAAGATCTCAAATGGGAAATAATCACAGAAAGTTGAAATGGATAAGCCTTAGGAAATGATAAAATTAGAATTAGTGACCTTTTGAGAAGGGCACTGACGCTTCAGGGGAACTCACAGGTCCACCTGACAATCTTTGGATTGTCTGAAATGATCCAACATCTCAAAGACTAATTGAACCTCATTATTCTGTGTAGTTGATTTAAATTCTTTATTATGCCAACATAAATTATTGCTCTGAGGTGTTTTTGGAGAAAACTGATTAACCTAACAGCAACGTTGTCCCAGACCATCTTAGCATCTCAAAGCGTAGGGGACTCTCTCCACAACAGGAATATCAAAGCCTTTGTGCTTTGGCATGGGAAAGTCTTCCCGGGAAAACAGAAGTAGAGAGGAGCTCTGGTCAAATCCCAGTGTATTTTGGTTTGGCTGATAACGCACGTGACTGAATTTCTAACATCATGAAAAGCTTAAGTATCTAAGGACCAAATTCACATCTGTTTCCACCCAAGACATTACATGGATTTTTTTAAATCTCACACCGCATCTAAATAAGACAGCTTATTTCCTTCTCTGGAAAGCCATTCTCAGCTATTAACTGTAAGCCTGAAAAAAAGCAACTGGGTTGGGAAGTGGCTGGAAAAGGGAACATCAATGCACAGCAAGAACAAATAGGAAAGGGAAGCTCAAAGTACAACAAAATGTATAGCCCCATCAATTCTTGAAGCTGCTGTAAATGCCGGAGGAAGAACCCCATCATCATTTCAGTCCCCACTGTCACAACCTAGAAGGCAACCTCCGTCTTCAGGGAAACATCCTGCCTTTTACCATATTGCAGACGTCAGTAATGCCAAGCTGCCAGATGAAAGACAATGTCCATCATCTCTCCCAGCGCCACTCCGTGTTTGCATCTGCCTGAACCTGCAGGCAAGAGAAGGCAGAGCCTTCACATACCGTACGCAGAAAGGCATCTCCAGAAGACAATAGCATTCCTCTGCCAACCCCACAGCACGGAGGAGACGCACAGGAGGGCACCGCTCTGTGACATCTGAGTCATCCATAATCCAGCCTGACTCAAGACAGGCAGGTGTGGCGCGGGAATACATGCTGTGTTGGCACACCACGACACAAACCTACCACAGATAATGTGTACACAAAGGGATGGTGCAAGAGTTTATTTATAATGATAATATGTAATCTTTGCAAACACTTTGGGGATCTTCTGGGGCCAGACAAATTGCAGGTCAGGTTTCAAGAAAACAAATACTGGCAACTCTCACTCAGTGCACAGGGACCCAGGCACTTGGTGCTGCTCCACAAAAAAAGGTTATTTAAGAGTCAAATCCCTACCAGACTTCAAGTCAAGAGGTGGAAAAAGTTCAAAAATTACCTGCTGTACATGACCCAGCAGCAGTGAAAGGATACACTGGCCCAGGCCAAGTATGGCCTAGCTAGCATGAGGTCTGGGCATCCTCTGGCTGCTGTCAGTGAATCTCACAAACAAGCCAGAGTATGATCCAAATCGCTCTCAGTGGCCCTGGCTTCTTGGCTGGGTCTGGGATAGCGGTCTGTGCTGTGAATATGGGCCTGAGGACGTTGACTCACTTTACATACACCAGTGCAGAACAAGATGTGACAGCATTTCTCATCGTACTCCAGGGAGACCCAACTGATCACCTGGAAGTGAAAAATCTGTCCTGCTTGTTGTGTCCATCTGTCTCCCAGTGGCTACAGCAGCCCACTATGTGCTTTGGGGAACGGTGTTGCTTGGCACCGGTCCCTGTGAATGAAGGTCTCAGTGATGTCTTCAAAAGCACAGAAGTGTCACACACGTACTTCATGGTACGGGTGGTTCCACTTTTCTTCAGTCAGGACGAGGTGCTTTGAGGGTGATACCTAGCTGAACTTTTCCTCTGGGTTAACAGTTTCCACAGAGTGGAAACGGAGATACTTCAGCCACCACTGGAGAGCTACACGGTCCCATCTCTCACCACGGGCACTCAGTAACCTTTGGTGCAATTAGCTATGCAAAAGAGCGATACTGTGCATGTAGAGGCAAGCAACCTCGCGTGTGAGCGATTGCAAAAGTCAGCCCGCCTGGATGCGAGTGGAACTGCCTCTCTCGGAGCGCTCACCTTTATGTATCAGTGCTTCTGAGGGCGCCTGGGCAGGCAGGCTGGAGAAGGAAGTCAATGCAGCACATTAAATGAGCAGGTTCAGCTTTCTGCCAGCTCCTTTTCTCCTACAGACACACACACACCCGCCCATTCATGCCAACACTCAGATCAGGTTTTAAGCAACTCACGCTGCTTTGTGGTAGCCCGGATGCCTGAAGATCAGAGAGTTCACCGTGGTGGGTAAGAAACCATGGAAGTCTTGCCATAAGGACTTTTTTCCTTCGCAACTCTCCACGGTTTCTTCTGGACCCCTTCTATTTCCCGCTTCACAGAGCGGAGCTACACACTACCGAGTTAGAAAAGCAGCTGCCTGTGACACTAGAGGTGAGACAGAAACTGCTTCTCACAACCTGAGATGGGAAGATAACACACTCCCAGTGTTATTTACAAGCAACAATAAATGCGGAGGAACGGAGGTAGGTTGAAGCAGCCAGGAAATGCAGATTAAAGGGCCCCTGATACCTTGTTCCTACAAGCTGCACCTCCAACAATCTAATCTAATCCTGCACACCCTGCTCGCGCCTGGCTCGCTGTGACACTCACACCTGCAATAAAGGAAATGACTGCAAGTGATTTATAGGCTCCTGAGATACCATGGTCTTTGCAGCAGAGAAAAACCAGAGTCTGCACAGCAACGGCTGGGAATTACCTCACCTCCAAGTTCCTTCGAGGATCAGGATTCGCTTTTACTACGTTGACACAAGGTTTTAAAGCAAAGGGCGATCATTGAACATCTTGCTTACCCGCAAGCAGGGCTCGCTGATGCCAGCCTTGCTCCCTGAGAGTCATACCGTTCTGCCCTGGGGGGGTGAGACGGGGCACTGCTGGGCACAGATGAGAAAAACCCAGGTAGCAGGAGGCCCCCAACCCACCAGCCTTTCCATCCAAACACAGCATCGCAGCAGCTCTGGGAAGAGGCAGTGTCTTGGGGCAGGGGGTCCCTGCCCTTGCCCCTTCCAGCCGTGCTACCAAGCCAAGGAAGCTAAAACAGTAAAGACAGGGTGGAGGACTCACTCTCCAGACCTGGCTGCTCTGTGCTTTACTGGTATTTTTCTCCCTCCCCAACACCTCATTCACCCCTGCAATAGGAAAATCTCCCTGTCTCCGGCAGTCACTTGTGGGAGCAAAGTGTGCTGTGTAGCAGGGAGCAAGGAGGAGAAAAACACGTCGACTGGGGAGCCCACACCACAGAGGTTAGAGCCTGTCAGCAGCGGGAGTAAACAGCCTGTCTCCAGCTCCTGGGGTTTCTTGGCAGGGAGGCAGCCTCCTGCCTGTTACAACTTGTTTTGGATGACAACAGGCCACATTTCATGTGAGGAGAGTTGTACCCATCTTCAGCTCACATCAGCCTGCTTGTTTTTCTTCACTCAGCTGTAAACATATTTAAGATTCCTATAAATACCTATTGGGCAGGAGACCAGCCAAAAATACTCAATTTAAAAAAAAAAAAAAAAAGGAAAAATACAAGCCCCTCAACAACAACAACAGAAACACCCTCTTGCCCATGAGACATCGGTCCTGCCAATAAGGCTCCCTGATAGGAATACCTTGATTTAGTCACATCACAAGAAAGAAGATGTGGTGTGGGTTTTTTTTTTGGTTAGGTTTGGTTTTGTTTTTTTTTTTTTTTTAAAACCAGACTGACAGTCAATTTCAGCATCACCTTCAAAGGAAAGCTATCACTCATGAGAGCCCATACTATCATCCATCCCTGCCCAGCCCATCCCAAACTTCCCTGTCAGCTAGAAGAGGCCCCAGATCAGCTTAGGCACGCGTGAATCCCAGAGTACCCACAGGGCATACCGAGCACGAATTCTCCACCTCGGGCTGGTCCCTCAGCCTTTGACTTCAACATTACAGCAAGATGAACCTCACAGCCAGAACCTCTCCCAGCATACGGTGCCGCAGCGCCATGGAAGCCAGTGGCTACCGATGACTACAGTATATTCTCCTAGGCCCTTTATTTGCTTTCATCCAAACTTATTTATATGCTTAACTTTGTTGCATAGCAGAGCTACATACACATCAGGGGAGGTCAGTCAGAACCCCAATTTTTAAGCATCGCTTATGTGAACGCCCACACTCAGGCCATCTGATGTTTGCTTCCTCCACCACCCACTGGTTTGGTGGGGAAGAAGAAGAGAAGAACATAAAGCTGGAGAGGAACCACCACGCTTGAAAACTTGCTCTAAGGTCCTGACCCGGGAGCAGAGGTGGCATGGAGGCATCACAGCGCTTTACGCTCCATCCTACGTGTGGATGAGAGGAAAGAGAATATTTTCTGTGACTCCTTACAGCCTTTCAAAAGAAGGACTCGCCTCTCTGGAAAGAGAAAACACACTTGGCTTTCCATACACAGGTTGTTCTTCAGTGCCCTTTAGGGAGGTAAGAAGAAAGCTCTGTTATGGACATAGGAGAGGGAAACAGTGATCTCCTGTAGGTATCCTTTCAAGCCCAGCAGCTCCTTGGCTTTCTGGCCCTAATGGAGGAAGCCTCTTATCCTTTGCCCAAGAAAAGTTACCCAATAAACAGCCTTTGTATTTTATTAGCAATAAATGAGGAGGCTGTTGCATCAGATAAGTCGAGGTGATAGCTCTTGGTCGGTCCCAGGTGTGACTTACAGTAGGGTTCCCACCTGGGACATGCGACAGAAAGCAATGCGGAAACAAGAGGAGAAAAGTATTAATTGCTCTGAGAATCACTCCCTCCTACGCCAGCTCCATAGGATCTTCCGGAAAGAGTCACCACGTGGAGATACGAATGCGGCCGCCCCAGTCCCAAGAGAAGAAAACATTACTTAGTTTTAACAGCCAAAAGAAAACACATACTGTTTGTCTTTCACTCTGGCTTCTGATTTCTCTTAAAACAAAACAGGCTTTTAGAAGTACTGGGGCCAAGAGGAAGGGTGGGGTGGGTCAAAAATTAACCTTTCTCCTGTTAGCAGGTTCCAGGATCCTGGCCACGAGGCCAGGAAAACATGACGCCAAGTGCCCAGCGTGCCTGCAGAGCCTTGGCTCTCCAGGCACAGCCGCTCTCCCTCCGTGATGCTCCAGAGCCCGGGAGGAGCTGCCTGCCGCAGGGTTTCACCCTCCCACCCCTTCCAGCAGAGTTTAAACCTCCCGCGTGCAACGAGCGGCAAGGTCTCAGGTGGATGTGGGAGAATCTGGATTTTCATATAATTGAACTTGGATATAGTGTAATGATTTGCCTCATCTTCCGTTTTAGTTGGTAGCGACTGTAGCCATGTCACTGTTTCCAGTTTCAGTCTTAAAACAGAGTGACTTCTACAGCAAAGATAGAAAGATAACCCTGACTAAAGGCAAAAAGGAAGAACCCAATTAATAAGAAAAGTTGTTTCCTCCTGCGTATCTCTTCTGTCCACACACTCTCTGCTCGTTTCTCCCATCCCCTCCCTCTCCCTTTGCATTGCTGGCAGCAAAAGGACCATCAGCTGTGCGGCTCCAAACACCTGACTCAGCCCCTCTCTCCTGAGAACCCCTATTTCAAATACCTCTGAGTGGTTTGGTTTTGCCCTCACTGCAGAAGTCCTCTACGTATCTCCTCGGTCCTCTCTAGGGATATTTGGGGGGTATTGGCAAAGTGGTGCACATTAAGAAGCTTGGGTAGATTTGCATGAAAGATGTAACACGAAGCAGACTCGAAGCGCAACCCATCTTCTCATGTCCCAGCTAATCCCACCAGGCATAAAAAGCAGATTATAACTAGAGGATTTATCCTGGCCAAAGAAATCAGATCTCTTACACTGTTGGAACAATAAATATGTGTTTTTAGCCTTAACGTCACATGTAATAAGGAACAAATGGACAAGCTGAAGTCCTGTAATGGACTTTGTGGGAGTAGACGGCCAGTGGAGCTCTTTGCACAGCCACAGTCTAAAGCTTTAAGACTCGAACCAAGCTTGACTCGTGGGAGTAAGAATCAGGGGATCTGTAGGGTGTAATGAAGGGACTACAAAGCACGTATGAATAAGCATGGAAGAAAAGTATGAATAGTTAAATGCCCACATGTATTTGAAAAGCCGCTATCAAATTAGATTGGCACCCATCACTAATAATACTTAAAAAACAGCAGCAACAACACCACAGGCTTTTACAAAACGCTCGGGAAAGTGTTCAAAACTTTCTTGTAACTGTAGAAAAGAAGAGAAACAGAAAAAACCCACACAGCTGTGATAGAAATAACTGTTTTCCTCCACTTTGGGGGAAAAAAAAAAAAAGAACAAAAAGAAGAGGCTAACTGCGCTTTTTATCCACCCAAAGTGGATAAAAAGTTTGCAGAAAAGGAACCCGTTAGGAGGCGAGTATCTCCAGGGTATGCATTCCCTCCTCCTTTCATGCCCTTCTGCTCTCATCACAGCGCTATTCAAAGCATCTTCGCTGCCTCCCGGCCTCGCACCACGGCACCGGGGAACCAGAGCCACCTCCGAGCCGCGACACCGGGCTCTGCCCTCCCCGGCAAGGTCACATTTTGACAGGTCTCCCGACAGAGGAGGAGGAGGAGGAGAGCGAGAGCCGACAGGCCAAAGGCGGAAAAGCCCAGACCCCCAACGCCCCTCACTCCTTCCCGGGGGACGGCACCCACCTCCGTCCCCGAGGGTTCCCCGCCCGGCCTGGAAAGGGGGGCTCCGCACCGGGATCCCGAGCGGGACGGGGGCTGCGAGAGGACGGGACGGG
>VXAK01013161.1:241330-265535 GCA_013399435.1 Arenaria interpres | reverse complement strand
CCGGCTTTGGAGTCAGTCCTCCCTCAGCACGAAAAGGACATGGACCTGTTGGAGTGGGTCCAGAGGAGGGCCACGGAGATGCTCAGAGGGATGGAGCCCCTCTGCTGTGAAGACAGGCTGAGAGAGCTGGGGTTGTTCAGCCTGGAGAAGAGAAGGATCCGGGGAGACCTTACAGCCCCTTCCAGTCCCTAAAGGGGCTACAGGAGAGATGGGGAGGGACTCTTGATCAGGGAGTGGAGCGACAGGACGAGGGGTAACGGTTTTAAACTGAAAGAGGAGAGATTTAGATTAGATATCAGGATGAAATTTTTCACTATGAGGGTGGTGAGACCCTGGAACAGGTTGCCCAGAGAAGCTGTGGCTGTCCCATCCCTGGAGGTGTTCAAGGACAGGCTGGATGGGGCTTTGAGTGACCTGCTCTGGTGGGAGGTGTCACTGCCCATGGCAGGGGTTTGAACTAGGTGATCTTTAAGGTTCTTTCCAACCTTAGCCATTCTATGAAAACTGCTTCAGTGGTGGAGGAGGCAGACGCCCTCCCTCAGCCCCAAATCCTCAAAGCCATTTTTTGTCCCAGTAGGAGTGTTGCCGGTTCCCTCTGGTGAGAGAACGGGAGGTGGTAACTCCTCTATGCTGGAGGAAGCAGGACAAGAGCAGGGTGATTCAAATTGCCAGTTACCCACAGCTGATTCCATTTTAAAGCGGCTTTCACCTGGTGCGACAAGTGTATTTACTTTGAAGTGCTTTGCTCAGTCAGGACAAATGGGGTTCACGAAGTCTCCAAATCTGCTTTCTGAAGCAGCTGACTAGATGGCATGTTACTCCATTCAGACCCACCAGAGGGAGGCCAAGTTGGAGGCCCACACGAAGCCCAGGACCTTCCCTGGGTGTGCTTAGAGTTTCATTTCACATCTCAAGCGCACACTTGAAGTCCTGTTGTGTCCCCCCCCTCTCCCCGTGCTGTTGGTTCAGTTCACGTCATCAGGCGGTCTCAGAAGATGCAAACTGAATTCCTCCTGGGTGAAACTGAACTGGAAGACGCTCTCTGGGATGCACGTCCAGAATAACCCTTTCCAAACATGTACTGTGTGGGTGTTGGGTCATTGGCACCGACTTTTTCCCTGCACAGCTCTGCTCCTGCACAGGTGTGTGTGATCATGAAGAGAAACCCTCAGGCTGAAGTTAATTTTTAAAACGCATGCAACGATGACAGACCTTTCTTTGAGGGTCCAGCTTCCTTTCACAGCAGCCTTCTGAAGTGGGAGGCTGTGCAAAAGGACACTCACCGTTATTCAGCCTTGGAAAATGTGCCAAAGACCGTTTAAATGGCACGGGGGGCTGCGGAAGAGTGGTGTGAGCCCCAGCAGGGACAGGCGGAGTGCTGGCACCCCAAGCGTTGCGTTGGTTGGGGGCAGAAGCAGCATCTGTATTCCCTGGCATCAAGTGTCCAGGGAGCACCTAGAGACCCTGACAGTTACCTGTCACGCATTGAGATGGACGGAGGGGCCACAGGTTTCCTTTTTCTGAACATCTCACAAAGGTTTCAGAGCCATCCCCCTTCGGCTCTGTGTTGGGAGAGATTTCTCTTTGGGAAAGCGCATCCAGAGAATTTTATACCTCATTGTGGGAGCGGAAAGACGTGATGTTTCCCCAGATGGAAACAAATCCTGTGGTGGGGGAGGCCGGTGAGCAGCTCTGCCCTCGGGCTCCCCTGCCACCCCGGGGACAAGGTCCATCCAAAGGTTTTCGAGAACGCGGTGCTTGTGCTACTCCTTCCTACCTTGCTGGAGGCTGCGGACACACGCGGCTCCGAGCCCAGCTGGAACCATGGCGTTACTTCCTCTGGCACAAACCTCAAGGGCTGCCAATGCCCAGCCACCGCCGGTACTCATACTGGTGGTGAAATCTCGAAGCTTTGTGCCAGTTTGATCACGGCAAGGCGGAAGTCTCATCAAAAGGGTACGACACTCACCGTTGAGGTTTTTTGGTGGTATGGTGGTTTGGGGTTTTTTTCTGGCATGAGAGAAATAAAACAAGTTTTTCATCTTCGTTCAAAAAAAAAAAGAGAGAAAATACTAAGCAACATGGGTAATAACTAAGGAACTAAATCAAACTATTTACTATTTAAAGAATGAGACTTGAATGATGTGTTCTTAGCAGGAAGTTGTCTGCATTTCTTTAATGAACAACCTTAAGTTTGAAAAAATGACAACTGCACTTCCTCCAAAGTGCACATTAATACGTCACTTTGTTGCATACTAAAATATTAAAATAAGTATGCATATTTTTCTCCTATGACCACGGTACTAAAATAGAAGGGAGGGGAAAGTGAAGCTGCAGGCTAACAGTAGTGCTGTTGATTTGTAAAGAAACAAAAACCTTTGTTGCAATAGAACTACCCTATAATGAAGACAGAGAAAAGCTCTTGTCCCTGGAGAAAAAGCATAAGGAAATAAGTGTGGCACATTGATGTCTATCTGTTACAATATAGTTACAGAACAATATTAAGGAACAAATTTAATCTGGATGCGTAATAAATAGTGAAATAAGGAATGTGAATAGCCCTACACTTACAGTAACTTATTTTGGACCACTTATTCATTGCAGCAAGAACTGATGCCCAGGAGTAAGATTATTGATTACAGTATTGTTTTTAAAAGACCTCGCATAAACGTTTTTATCCCAAGTCTCCCAGCAGTCCCATATTCCCAATTTCTCAAGCGTCCCAAGTCACACAAGCGCGTGCCCAGACCTCCACACCTCTCACCTTCACTGGGCACGCTACGGGAGCGGTGGAAACTGCAGCTTACGACAACCCTACACGCGGGGGTCAAGCACCGGACAGACCTCTCCTAGCCTACCCTGAATACCCGCTTCCAACAAACTATTTGCCAGATGAGCCAACTGGAGTATTTTTAATATTATTTTTTTTTCCTTTGTTTGGGCTTTTGTTTGTTTTCTATTTTGGGTATGTTTCCTCACGATAAAAGCAGCCTTTGATATGAGTGCAGCACTTAACGACGCGCATCGCCTGTTCCTCCCGGCTCTTCTCTCTAGCTCCGTCTCTGCATCCCTGCCTCTTCTTGTTATGTTTTTGCTTCTAGTTATCTAACAACTGTTTCTCTGTTCTGTAAATTACTTCTAGCTTTGTGCCAACGTCTTTTCTCTGTAGCCTCCCCAAAGGTTCAATTAGCTGCCGCTTGCTCCTTCCCTTCTTTCTTCTTGTGTAATTTTCATTTTAACACTAATTACCAGCTCCACACCAAAGATACCCAACTGTCCCTGGCTTTCACCACCCTGGTGGCTCCACGCCCCTCTTCCTGACCTCAGCCATGCTCTGAATCACAAACAATGACTTCATCTCAACTTTCATAATCGAAATGGCTCAAAGGCAGGAGTGTTTCTATGAGGAAAAGGCAGTCTCCGAAGATACAGTTCCCCATTATTTCCCTTTATTTGGCTCCTTAGGAACAAACTGGGCTCTAAAAGGTGGAGCTGTCACAGAAAAAGCCCTGTTGACGCTGCAGTTCAACATCACAGTAAGGGAATCAGCGCGGTCCAGCAATTAAACGCTTGGCAAAAAGGACCTTCTTACTCAGTTAAGTGTATTGATGTGCTGGGTTTTGCTAACACAGTTCTATTAATCAGCAATATGATTTTTAGCCATAGAGCTACGCTGCCAACATTTGTGTGAGCTGGCCTGAGCAGGGGTTTGAGACTTCCTCCCGCTTTCCCTGTTCACGTGGCTGCGCTCCCTCAGTTCTCACGCTGACAGCAGCATCGGGGTCACAACTCCTACAGGTTACCCGTCTGGGTGGAAAGCCTCATTCACGCTTCCGTCTCGTCACTGTGTAATTCTTCATAGGTCTCAAGCCCTAGCTGTCCAGACAAAATGCCACAGAAATGGCCTGCCCTTCATTTTCAGCTCTGCAGAGGACGCATTTTTTTTGTGAACTTCACCCAGTACCTCCAGGAGCGTCTCTTCACTGCAGGTCCTGCCCCATGAATTGGCCCAAATTGCTTTCTGCGCATCAGGACAATCTCATGGTATCCAGAGCCACACGTCTGCATTTCCAGAAAAAAAAAAAAAAAGAAAAAAAAGAAGTTTTTCTATACTTTAAGCTGAGAACTTTCGAAAGACTTTTCAGGTTTTATACATTTACCATAATGAAAGATATATCTACATCTTTGATCAATTTGTAAATCCACCTCTTTTCAAATCTGACTGAAGTCTTGCCTAAATTTCCTCCTTCCCTTGGCTTAAAAGTACCAGCGCTCATTTTATATTTTAAGTGACTGTGCTCATCATCCTTATGTTTCAAGAAGTTCCAAAGATGTGTCACAGTCGTTTTATTAAGGACACTACAGAACGCAAAGCTGAGCAGCTCTCCCTGTGATGACACCCAAGCTAGCACTGAAGAGGAAAAATACTGTTTCACTGGACACTTGGGAGTGACTCACTACTGAGATAAATATTTACAGTAACAGAAAGGCAATTTGCTCTCTGAATGAGTACAGGAGAGTCCAGCACATTCTGGACATGCTTCACCAGGGTAAATCCTGGACTTTTTATTCAAATCGAACCCATTTCAACAATGAAACCCTTCATGCCTCTGTAGTTGATCATTGTCTTGCTTTAACGTTGAAAGACTTCCGTGTTGAAAGCATCTCTGGGTTTTCTGAATAAAAAAACTCCAAACCCCATATTTGCACATTTGTAATCGGTCCGCAATCCAACAGCATCGTAATTCTTAAAACATGCAATTTAGTCAGTGCAAGTGAATAGTCAAGCCCATTGAGTGTTTGTTTATAAAGCCATATTTTTTGGAGCTTACTTGGAAGGGCAGCCGTGCTAACTCACAATCAAAGATGCCCTTTTCTCCAAACAGTTCATCTGGTGCTAAATGGGAAATACCAGAATTCCACCCAATTCTTCTCAAATACTTCAGTCATAGCAGAAATGCTTCCTGCTAGTGAGTTAAATTCCAGATATCCCTAATGGCCTGTTTCAGACAGAAAGTTTAAAACTTTTTGATGCAACATAAGAATTGGAACAGACTTTGTTCTCTGTGCCTAAGCCCTATGAATAGAGCAGCCAAAAGGAATCATTGCAGCTTTCACCTCTCGCGCCTTCTACACTTTATCCAAGTTTGTTTTGGTACACAATCCCAGTCCACATGCTAAAAAATGCATACAGCTGACTTGTGAATTTAAGAATAACTATTTAGGGGGTAAAGGGGATATATTTACAATTCAAAGCAATTTGGGAATATAAAAGCAAAATATTGTGGAAAAATTGGAAAGAATAGAGTATTTCAGTTGGAAGGGACCTACAACGACCATCTAGTCCAACTGCCTGACCACTTCAGGGCGGACCAAGTTAAAGCATGTTTTCAAGGGCATTGTCCAGATGCCTCTTAAACACCGACAGGCTTGGGGCATCCACCACCTCTCTAGGGAGCCTGTTCCAGCGTTTGAACATCCTCTCAATAAAGAAATGCTTCCTCTTGCCCAGTCTGATCCTCCTCTGTTGCAACTTTGAACCATCACTGGGTACCAAGGAGAAGAGATCAGCGCCTCCCTCTCCACTTCTCCTCAGGAAGCTACAGAGAGCAACGAGGTCACCCCTCAGCCTCTTCTCCAAACTAGATAAATCCAAGCTCCTCAGCTGCTCCTCCTAGAAAACTCCTTCCAGCTCTTTCACCAGCTTGGTTGACCTCATCTGGACACATTCAAGGACCTTCACATCCTTCTTAAATTGTGGGGCCCGGGTCCACACACAGAACTGCAGGTGAGGCTGTACCAACGCTGAACACAGCAGGATAATCACCCCTCTTGACCATCTGGTGATGCTGTGTTTAATGCACCCCAGGATGCGGTTTGCCCTCCCGGCTGCAGGACACGCTGCTGGCTCCTGTTGAGCCTGTTGCCCACCAGCCCCCCCAGACCCCATTCTGCAGGGCTGCTCTCCAGCCGCTCCTCTCCCACTTTATACTTATGCCCAGCGTTACTCCGTCCTGGGTGTGGAATCCAGCATTTGAAAAAACAATCTTAAAATGTTCCTTATATCAAATCTGAGCTGTGATGCAACTTCGAATGAGGGTAAATGAGACATCTTTATTAGCATTTTTACTGAGCAGGCACAAATGCATTTAAGTGCAGCAGAATTAAATGTGTTTATGAGCTGTAATTAAAAGTCTGAACGACATCCCTTTTCACAACTACGAACAGATCTACCAGAACAAAGTACACAGGGATGTTGCTCCAAGCTAGTCTCAAAAAAGTATCTGAGTATCAACGAATTAATTCCTGGCCTGCATACAGACAATTCCAGAATATTAGGCTGCCCACAGAGTCCACGCATACTGGTAACGTGTGTGTTTCTGTATTAGTACTATTACTTATGTAAGCAATTTAAGTACAGCCATTGCATGCAAGTATACACTGTACTATTATTTAGATTTATTCTGACAGCTGTCAGATCTGGGGCTGCTGTTGATCTGCCTCCTTCCTAAGCACAGTCACAGCATCAATTAATTTGGGAATTACTGTGCAAGTTGTGGCATAGGAAGATTATGAGGGATTTTTTTAATTTTGTTTCGGCTTTTTTACCTTGTGTAACCTTGCCGTGTAGGGTGAGCTGACACAGCATATATTCTTATAATTAAGGCAACTGCATGGGTGCTGAAAAACCCCTACAAATATTGCATATAAGTAAATCATAAGTTTAAAGCCAGAAGGGGCCGTTAAATGATTTCCGGTTAGTTCACATCATTAGGTTTCATTAAGTTCTAATGTGTCAAACCCAGTAACTTATTAAAACAAGCTACCTTCTCCAGAGGTGCAATCATTCCTTCATTTGAAGACAGAGATGGAGAATTTGTTACCTCCACAAGGAGTTTGCTGTAATAAGGGAAAAAAGTGCAATCTTCCTCTTCATAAAAAACCAAGCCACACATTTATAAATCAGGTTCAGGCTAGTGTTTCTTGTTCTGCCTTTCTCTGCTAGGACAGAGAGGCCTCTGGTAGTTTTTAATCTTCGAGATACACATATATTAATCGGTCTTCTTAATGTAATACAATATGAGCTCTTGCACAACCTTTTCTCTTCTGCTGAATCATCTGTGGTTCTGTGCCTTACCCAATGTTTCAACGTCCTTTCTGAAACGTACGCACTCCTTCCCTACCTAAAATGGCTACACAACAATAAAGTTTTCCTCTACTACTCACTTTTCTCCTATTTATGCAAGAAACATTTTAGTATCTTGGCGCACGCTAAGAACATTTGTCCAGTTCTAACCTTTAATCCTCTGTAGGATAGTTTCCATATTCCAAGAATCAGCCATTTTAGAGAGCTTTCAAATTATGTGCTGCTACATACATAACCTGGAATTTAATTATATTGAAATGATACAAGTCACACATTATTAACTTAATGCAAAAAAAAGCAAAAAAAAAATTTAATCATTCTTTGGAGTAAGTGCCATTTTTTGTTTTCTACCCAAGATTTATTAAAGAAAATTGACTAATACGGGTCTTGGAAACTTTTTCAGGAAACCCTCTTGGAAATGCCAATAATTCTTTACTGACATCTTAAAGGGTAGTTGTCAATGGTAGAAAGCACTTGTTTTTTTAAAGCAATTCTTGGCCTGAAGGTCTTAATTTGTTTTGGCAACATAAAGCAACATTTCATATGATCACATGATGTCACACAGAAGAGCGTGTACAATACTTTGTACATCCTGCCCTTGGACAAAAATTCAAGCTTCCAAATAAAATGGATTTACAGATCAGCACTACCATGATTTTCCTCACCACCCCCCTCTTCCAAATAGGAAGGTTTCATAGCCTAGTGACAAATTAAGAATAAAGGTCAAGCTGCACTTTGATTTTGACACACCAGCAGGAACGTTGCCATTTTATTCTGTTCAGTCTTTCAAGTAATAAGGAATACTGGTAAGGAAGGCAGGAAATTAAACATTTACATCCTTCTTCCCCCAATATTTCCTCCCAGTCTTACAAACCTCAACATTAAAGCTTACGGTTTTTATCCAGACACTCTTCATGGCTTTCAAGTGAGGAAAGTATGATTTCATAGACAATTCTTTAGCTTGAAAGAGTTGAAAATAAACAGAAACCCATTTAATCCTGCTGAATAAGTGGCTAATACTTCATTACGTGGCAATTTTCAGAAGCAGCCTTCCAAGACCTGTGATATCTTTGATATCTTATCTTCAAACCAGTAGCATGTTATTTCACATACAAACTCAACTTTGATTAGCTAGACTTATCTGAGAAAGTACTAGTCAACCAAGAGTGAGACTAATTGATGGTTAGTATTACTTAATAACCTTCCTCAACTGTCCACATAGCATCAACACCCAAGTTGTTCATGAATCGCTCTCTGAACCAGTTCAGCATTTTCAGCTAAACTACTTAGTGCAACATACTTTAAAACAGCCTCTTGTAAACTGTAGAAGTAGTTCAGCATCTAGGTACAGCCTTGTCAGCCACCCACACTAAAGTCTGTTTGTGATGAATTTGACCCCAAGAACACATACAAAATAAAAAGCACAGGACCATAAGGCACAGCAAGCTTGTCACAAAAAAGATACACAATTGAAGTGAGCCCCAAATTCTCAAGGGAATTTCCCCTCCTGCATTGATTTAGCCAGTGCTATAAACAAAAAAAAATAATTCTTTCTCCAAATCTTGACAGCACAAAAGCATCTTTTGCATATCTGCCTCTCCCAAACATTGAATGGGACCTCCATGGCCACTACCACATTCAAGAGAAACTGCCTGCTTTCACACACTAAGTCCTTTTCAACAGGAAAGGACGTGCTGGTAGCCTATAGATGTATGCTTCAGAGAGATGTTATTCTGCTTCTGTCACATTTAATGAGGTAGGAAAGGTACTCAGGGTAGGAAACAGAGGCGCTGAAATCCCTTTTCCAACACAGATCTGCTGTCAGTCTACAAGGTAGACAAGATGTGCTGATGCTACAGTAAAAGCATGAATACCTGCAATTATAAACTGGGCTGAAGCCATGTTGTAACAGTTTTCATGATTTCATCTGTTTCCTAGAATTGCCAAGTCCTGATGTCTGGTACAAAGATAATCATCATATAGCTAGAGCTATATTCATCATGTAGCAACCAGGCACCTGTTCTTCCACCCCAATTTCAGTTACAGTTCAGTAGTAACAACTGCTGTAGCAAAAGTTGACTACAATTTGTTGGTACATAACCATGATCCTTTTTAAAGCTACCAAGATAGATAATATGGTGGTTAAGAAAGATGCTAGATGCCTTTTATTATGGACTTCCTCTGTGTGTCAGGATAAACTCGAAGGAAGGGGATGAGAAGACAATACTCAATAGTGCAGCACTTGCCTCCCCCTCAAACATTCAAAGTAAGTGTAGATGTTGCTCATTCTTGCAAATGAGTTCTATAAAAAGTGATGTTTTTCTGCCATATTAAATCAGTCAGGTTTTCCCCAATTAGGTTAAAATGAAGCCAAGGGAAGCCATTTAGAAACAGTTATACTGTCAAGGGGAGAGTATGTAGATGTAAGACATGTAATAAACTTTAGCACATATTTTCTATATGCAGTCTTTTTCAAAGAAAATTTCCAGTTACAACCTGAAGTGCCTAAGCACTAAACCAGTAATCATTCAAACCATTTTAAAAGCTGCTTCTCACATAGAAAAAAGTCAGTCAAGCAATTCAAATATTGAACTAGATCCGTCCATGATTAATTTCATTATAACCATATGTGGTTTATAACAAGCTCCAAATAAAGGTGAAGGCCAGTATACACTGACCCCTACCAGATATGAAGGTAAGGTGAAGTCATAAAGATATTCCTGCTTTATCAGTCATCATGTACTTCCTGTGTCAGTCTTATGAGATGCCATCTCTCAGCTGAGACAGCAATATAATCTGGCATGTTAGGAATGGCTTATGTACAATATTATGACATTAACTGCAGACTTCCTCAAGCCTTCTGTCACTGGATGCCAGGAAACAGATAGGCAGGAGCTGCTCTCACATACGACTATTCCAGTCCAGCAACGTCCCATTCCTAAAACTAGGATGCCACCTAATACCTCAGCTTCAGCAGACTCGTAGTTCATTCTCTAAGCCATAGATTTTTGCTTTTAAATTTTTTAGTTCTCCTTGAATTTTACGGGTTAGTCTGTTTCCTTGGTGGACCTCACGTAGAATTGCAAGATCCTGGTCTGGGCCAATATTCAGAGTGACCTAAAAAGGAAAAGAAAAACAGATTAAAAAACCAGAGCTATACAGAATACAATTTAAAGGGTATTATGATATGAGACACCTCTAAAGGAGACCCTTTGCTGCTAGCCAAGAGGAGGCTTAAGCTAGTATCACTAGCCTAACGCGTATCACCAATAGAAAGGTGCTCTGGAACCAAAATGAAAGAACAAAGCTTTTATACATTATGGTGTTACATACTGCTGAGGAAGGAATCTGTATAGAATATAATCATATTTACCCATAACCTGTTGACTCCTTTCTAATTCCTGTATTAAATAGAGACCCACAAAAAGAGACAAGTTAAAATATTTATCAACTAACTTTTATCTAGTTCTAAGTACCTCACCTGATATGATGACATTTTGTCATCTTCTGGTGCTGGACAGAACTAGAGGCGGTTTAACTGCTGTGGCCAACCTGCTGCCTTCCAAACTGCATACAATTCAAGAGCAGTTCAAGTACAACACCTGGTCTCAGGCCATGCCATATGGCCCATACTGAGCTGAACAAAGGCCACTGGATAATCAGAATTGCCGATGGCAAGTTAGCCACGGCTGCCATTTCCTGTCACCCTGGAACTGGACAGCATGCCGACCCAGTCACTTTAAACAGCAGAACAACACAGCCTTGGAAGCTGCTCTCAAAGCCCTCTCTTCTCCCAACCCTTTAGGGTGTCTCATTGTCATCATGTAGTTCTTGGTCAAAGATTTTATTATGCAAATTAGGAAATTTAGTCATCTGTAGTCAGTTTGACCTCAAGTGATAAGAAGGATTTAAGTATCACTCTGGAGACTCCTAGCAAGTATTTTGTTCCTCTGCCCTCTTGTGGTTGAAAGTGATGAAGAAATTAAGAATACAATGAAGAGCACACTCACAGTTACAAAACATACAGGTCTGTAGTAAAGGTATAATGGAAAGTTTTCCCCCCTTCCACATACGCTGTTTAGTCCTTAAAGAGTAAAGTTTAAAAGCCCACTGCCCAACCCCCCACCCACCTCCCCCCCAAAAATAATAATCAAAGTCTTTAGTGAAGACAAATGTGTTAGTCTAAGTAAACTGAACTGTGTGCTAAAAGTACAGAAAACAAGTGAATTGGTGGCACTGCTAGACTCCTCAGAGAGAGTCAGTTGGACAAAAGCTATGCCTAGATCATCCTCTCAAACCTATCTTACATAAATATCTTATCCTAAACTCTGAGCGGCAACAGGGCTGTAGCTTCCCTTCTAAGCTGTTCTGATGTTAATCTACGCATCTGGAAGCTACTACAGAATACACAGCTTCAACTTCCAGCCATTGTTTCTGCAGTGATTTTTGAATAGTTACAAATAAGATATTAACAAAGGAATAAATAGAATATTCACAGTATCTAGTAGTCAATGATCTACCTCTTACCAGAACAAAAGCAAACAGTATGACCCTCAGAAAGAAAACCAATCATCATTTTCTTTGCAGGATATACTTCTAAAACAAACTACTTTCCTACCTTGCAATTTTAAGACAGCTAAGTGGGCTGCAGGCACCAAATAAGAACTTTTCAGAGTTGCAACAAAAATATACAGCTAATGTACAATCAGGACAGTTCCTGGCAAGCTTCATGCCTGAGTGATTAACAAAGATAAATCTTTTTTGCTTTATAAAATACATCAAGAGGGAAAGTTTTGTAAAATATTAATATCTAAAGGAGCACTTAGGAAAAAAATTGTTTCCTAAACTCTAGGGAAATATTGCATTTAAATACTGACTATACACCTCTATAGGGTAATACCCTATAGAGTAATACACCCATAATAGTCTGCCTCAGAAATGCTTAGCTATTACCTTAAAAAGCTGGTTCTCTACATCTTTCAGCTTCTGCCGGAGCTGTTTAATATCATTCTTGAAGCCTTCCACTTCCATATTGCGACGTTTTTCCAAGGCCTCATATCGCTGAGTCATCAGCCTGAGGCGCTTCCCCATCTTTTCTGAGCGTTCCTATGGAGATGAAAACTCAATAGGATATACAAAGTAAAGGCTGCAAGATCATCACATAGCTAGGAGATGATTACAGACTAATTACCTTAAAGAGTTCTCTGCCAACATCTCCCTCCTCACGAATCCTAGCCAGCTCATCTTCCAGGGTGACACACTGCTCTCTGTACATGTTTGATAGGCGTTGTTCCTGCATTAGCTGTTCTTGCAGTGACTAGGACATGGGAGGAACAGAAAGAATCAACTCAACAGCCAGTGCTCACAAAATCTGCCCTGCTCTGGAAAAGCAAGTGTGTTAGACTGACAAAACGACAGGCAAAAATTAACAGCTGGAGCTAATGAAGTAATTAGGTAAGGACAATATTCTAAGACCACTTCCATTACCAAAACCTTTTAATTAGGTTGTCAGTTCTGCATGACCGTTCATCATCAGTTGAAGAACCCTCTCCCCTTCCCCTTAAAAATAATATTCAACTAATGCTGTAATTCCCCTTTTCATAGCTGCTTGCCCAGTACTGTATTTCAGAAGCATCTGCATTCAGGAGTAGACAAAAAAACCCAATTGCCTATTGCCTGTTTACTTTCCAATTCCTTTTTGCCTGTTTATCTACTTCAGATCTCCCAACTTCTCACTGGAAGTATACTAGAAGAAAAATCCTGACTACTGTAGAAGAGCTGGGGGACATCAACTGAAAGGACTTATTTTCTCCCAACAGCAGCAAGGAAGATACAGGCACTGCATTCTAGGCCCATTAGCTGAGAGCTCTTACACTGAAAGAAAGGCACGTGCAAACAGGCAGGTTAAGAACAGGCAGGTTGTATCACGTGGCTTGCAGAAGTAAGAATTTGTTCTGGGCATAAAAGAAGCTGACAGTGAAGTGTTACCGTAAATCCTAACTATACGTTTTACCTGAAATTTGCAAGCAATGCTGATTTTGAGGCAGGAGAGGTGTTTGTTTGTTTTTATTACATTATTGCCAACAACAACATAACTTATGGCAAGCCAGTGCAGCTTTGAAACAGCTGCAAGCTATTGCCTATCTTGGCAAAACCCAGATGCTTGCAATTTTCTCATCAACAGCTGTTAAAGAGCCTCTACCTACAACAAAAAATTACCTTTATTTCTCTGCTGTGCAGTTTCCAAGCCCCATCATCTGCTTGAAGCTTCTTCTTGGTATCTCTTTGCTTCTTCTCTCTTCCTGGTTCCTTGCTGGTAATAAGCTGATCTGGATCTTTGTCAAGTTTCCTCAACAGACTGTCCTTCTCTGCCATCCATGCTTTCTCATTGGCTCGGGCATCAAACTTGAGCTGGAGAAAGTCACGGGTACTCTCATATAAGAGATTTTGGGTCTTATGGAGTCTGTAAAAAGGGAACCCAGTGGAGTTAATTAACTTCTCTCCTTGTTCCTCCCTTAATTTCCTCAGTCATCATTGCAAGTTGAAAAAAGCATTGAAGAGAGAGATAGGTGCTTTCCTAATGAGTTTAGCTCCCCTCATCTAATGAAAGAAGTCACGTTCTTCCAATGTGAAATAGGATTTTTAATATGTAGATTACTCCATTCATCTCCTTCTGCACACACAACCAAACAGATGGCTGCATAATTTGCTTTTCTGCCTGCTGCAGAAAGCAACATACTGAAAGCCAAAATATTTCTATTGTTCCCCTCTCTTCTCAAATCATGACTACATCATGGTCACTCTCTCCCACTCACTTATCTGTTATAGTTTTGATCTTGGCCTGGTCCCTCTGATGCTGGACCTGGGCTTCCTCCATGTGAATTCGCCTGTCCTCTAGTAGTGCCTCAACCTGTTCCTTGGATAATCGTGTCTGTTCTTCTATCTGAGCTTGCAGGGCCTCCACCTGAATAGGAATATGAAGACATTACTGAATAAAACCTCACAGCATCTCTGCTCCTGTCCTTGCAAGTCTCTTTTAAATTCCAAGATTCACATCAAAGGCTCTACCCGATAATACCTTTGAGACTTCTAATTTCTAAAAATTTTTGTTTGAATGCTAAGTATTTCAAACAACTAAAACATTTTAAGAAAAAAGAAATCATGCTATAGGCAAGACAGGCATATTACAAGCAGCAAAAATAGATGGAAGATATTGGAAAGATTTGAATTGCACATAGGATATGACAAATCCTGTGGAATATGCAGATACACTTCTGTCCCTATGCTACTATCTTCCAATGAAATGGTGATATAAAAATACCTAAATACTAGGAAGGCAGCAATTCCACATATCTTGAACAAAAGAAATTACTTAATCAGCATGAATCACTAAATGCAAACAAGATAATGAGTGAAGAAGAGAGATACAAAGAATCTTGATCTAGGGCACATAGGGAGACAAATTGGAACAAGTAATTGGAAAATGTGCATCTGGTCTACATGTAAGAAACTATCTGAAAAAACTTAATGTTTTTTAGATGGCTTATTTTTATGACAATTTTGTATGATGCGTTTACTCCAGAATAAATGTTGTTAGACAGCTAACTGGCCGCTAGGTCAGTCACCACTGCCCTTGACCAAAAACATAAATCTAAAATTAAAAATAAAAATCTATCTTCTGTACAAGTGTGCTCTTTAATTTGGCTTTCTTGACTCATCCTTCCTCTTGCTTTCCATACAGCTTCTGGTATCGTCCCTAATCCACGATGCCGTATGTTTTATCTTTCATTCTGTCATGCTATCTACACCCTATCTTTCACTGAAGTCTAGCAAAAGGAACATTTCATTATACCAGTGCGTCTTATCGAGGCTGCCTAATTCTGTCTCAGACACATTACTTTTGTCAGACTTCCACAAAATACCCAGCCCTGAAGATCTCCTGTGGGTTTACTGTAAATTGATTGCTACAATCAAATTATGGGAGATAACATCAATTACACATTCTATATTTAAGGGTAACACATTCCAGCTGATCTCACTGGAATATCTGCTTATGTATAGCTTCCCGAATCAGACCCAAGTTCTTATATCTAAGTACATTCACCACAAAGGAACAGCTAAGGAAACTGACAGAAAGTGGGAACCCATAGTAAGATGTAGGGACCAATGAAATTGATATATCTACATCTTATGTAAGCAGACAGCATATTTGTCTATCATAATTTCCTGGACAGTCAGGAACTATGTCCATCAGTTAGCAAATGTTTTTTACCTGAAGGAGGAGTGTTTGATTGTCTCTCTGATATCTCTCAGGACTTTCTGGTTTCTCTCCTTTTGCTGCTGTTTTTGAAGTGCTTCTCTTGGTGCCTATTGCAGAAATTGAACAGAAGTAGAAAAGGGTTTTCCAAACTACCTGCAGTACCTTTCCAAGGATGAAATACTGTATGCGCTGGCTGGCCTATAAGAACAGGAAAACACTTGCCTGTGCTACAGTCACAAGGACTTCCAGAAGGACTAGCTGGATGAAGAGTTTCAGAACTTACAGTGATTGCATAAGTTTATTTCACACTATCACACCACAATATTTAGGCAACCTACTAATCTTTTTGGCACATATAGAAAGCAACCTTACATTTTCTTAAATGAATGATGAATAGACAGGCGACACAGGTGCACGAGCATCAAGCCTGGAATGAGTTTTGAGCTTGTTAGCTAACTTCAGTCAATTTGGAAAAGGCAGTTCTTTCAAAAGAGAAAATTGGTAAGTAGGCATACAGACCCACACTACGGTCTACACTAGAGGCAGGTAGAACCCCACACCTTGGAATGGCTGTGGCTAAGGGTGCCCGTCCACTTGGTACCTGTATAGTCCCGGAACAGCCATTCCACAGTCATACCAGCCTCTTCCCTTGTTGAACAGATGACGGACATGAGAACCAGCTCGAGTTATGTTAAAAGATTTTGAAGGGAAGCCAAGAGTACTGCACGTGTATGTATGTACGCATGCATACATTTAAGGAACTTAATGGAGGCATACCAAAGTATTCACATTACGACAAAAAAGACACAGAGAAACAAGTATCAATATCTGACCTACTGTTAGATCAGCCTGGTGTAGTACCTGTTCTAGAAGTATCATTTCGTTCATGTGGATCTTTGGATTTAGCCGGCCTTTGCAGAACAGTAACCTAAAGAAACAAGATTAGATATCTCAGTTGAACATCTGACTTCAGCAAAGTTGCAATGTCAAGACCAAATCTTAAAGAATAAAATGAGATATCCAAAAGAACAGCATTACCTTACTTCTATCACAAGACAAGGAAGACATTCACAAGTGTAATGTCCGTGTTGAAAAGTTTCCTTTATCATGGCTGAGTTTTGCCATTTCTGCCTCTATTTTTTTTTTTTCACCAAAACAACTGGAAAGTAGTCCTGCCTTTGCTGGTTTCATTAGGATGTAAATCAGCACCCTCAGCAGGAAAAGCAGCATTTTGGAAACAGAGAGGAGAAGAGGGAAGGTGAAGATGAAGATTATGTTATTTCTTTCTCACATAGTCCTACTTGCCTTAGCAAGACAGAGAAACATGAAGCTTGATTTATCAGCACATTTATTCAAACTACTGAACAAGCCTGGGATAAAAACTAACTGATAGAACTACCGAAACAATGCAACTCTTGAACTGAAACCCACTTAAAAATAAGAGGCCATGACGGAGCCGGTTATAACCCCCAAGCTTATCTTGAGGTTGATGCTATATAACAGACCTAATTTTAGGGCTACTCTGCATCAGGGAATTTTAAAGCTTCTGTGAGATTTTTTAACTGCTCGAGCAGCACAGAGTGACCACAAACAATGCAGCATATTTTAGCCTTTTTCTGCACCTTATTTCCACGATAAATCCTATATTCCACTGTAGGCTCGCTATGTCCAAATCATTCATGACTTTCTTAGGTAGATTGAACTACACTGCACTTCATATGAACTGCCATTTAATAAATTTGATGTTACTTCTGAAATATGCAATACAATATTGCCTAGAGAGGATGGCTCTTCTGCAATCTTCTGCCCAGGAAACCGCTGCAGCAACCTTAATACTGCTTTAGTCTTTACTGAGGCTGTAAGAGAGAGGCACTGGGAGATAGCTGATCTTCAAACACCCAACCTGGTCATTTTCTGCACTTAATTTTTTTCTTTTTCTTTGTGGGGTTCTCTCCAACTTCCCAATGACCATTTGCCAGATGGCTTCAGACTCCTGTCTGACATTTAGAAGCCTGATCTGGAAGTATTGTTTTGAAGGCAGAAGAGGACTGATGCTAAGAGAACCTACTTCCAGTGCACCTGTGTTCCTACTTACCTGTCAGGAACTATCCTAAAGCCTGATGTTGCTACAGATCCCTCCCTGCTTTGAGCTCATTTAGCAGCTTTTGACTTGTGGGACAGATCTGGTCTGTGGTCAGTCTCTGAGGTACAGATCTTCATGTTACAATCAAAAGCAGAGTTCTACAGAAAAACGGAACTTGCCTTATGTGGAGGCTCCTTGTGAAAATATGTAACTTCTCCTTTGTCTGTTCCCACTAAAGCCAGGAGATGTTGAATTTTTTTTCTATCCTCCAGTTCCCTGGAATTCAAAGAAAGTGGTCAGCACATTGCTATTTTTAAGTAAACCAAGACATTGTGATGCACTGTCCTTCTAGTTTACTCATTAATGCTTACAAGTTTCCCAGGCAGTTGCAGTTCTTGAGAATGCTGCTTCAAAAACTAACTCCTAAAGACATTACTGATGTTGCCGATATAATAAGAACCCCACCAATTCTGCTGGCATCGGGGAGCATTTCTCTTTTCAAATATGACAATACTACAGAGGCTGATCCAGGAATAGCATGTAGCGGTAAAGAATTTGCATTCCAGAGTCATGAACTACCTAAAATCCTTTGATACACTTTATTCAACAGATTATAAGTGTCCATTATTCTTAAAGCAAACTAAATTCAGGGCTGTATCAGACTTTTTGACACACTCTTGAAAAGCACCAAGGCACCAACACACATTTTGACTTAAGTTCTTAAAGCTTTAACAGAAAACATGGTATTATCACCCACAAATGTTCTGAAGAAGGTTGGGAACTCCTTTACCTTTGGCAACTAGTCTGGTACAGCAGGTTATATTCCAGTTCAGGAGTACAGCCACAGGAGTAGCTGTCAACATGATCTCATAGAGTGAGGGTAAACTATTGTCTTTGGTCTGCATTTTCTATTTGAATTTAAGTGGTTTTAGGGCTGAGGGAGGAAGTTTTGCCAGGCAGGTGCAAGGTCTGTGCAATGGGTTTGTGTGGTGAGGTTTTGGTAGCGGCTGGGCTACAGAGGTTGGCTTCTGTAAGAAGATGCCAGAAGCTTCCTCCACGTCCGAAAAAGCCAATGCAAGCCAACACCAAGACTGACATGCCTCCGGCCAAGGCCATGCCAATCAGTGACAGTAGAGCCTCTGTGATAACATATTTAAGAAGGGGCAAAACCTGCGTTACAGCAGCAGCTGGAAGAGAGAAAAGTGAGAAAACGTGAGAGAAACAGCCTTGCAGACACCAAGGTCAGTGAAGGAGGGGGAGGAGGTGCTCCAGGTGCCAGAGCAGAGATTCCCCTGCAGCCTGTGGTGAAGACTACGGTGAGGCAGGCTGTCCCCCTGCAGCCCATGGAGGGCCATGTTGGGGCAGATACCCATCGGCAGCCCTTGGAAGACCCCACGCTGGATGAGGTGGATGCACCCAATGCTGTGGCCCCATGGAGAGTCTACACTGGAGCAGGCTCCTGGAAGGACCTGTGGACCCACGGAGAGAGCAGCTAACACTGAAGCAGGCTTATGGGCAGGACCTGTGACCCTGGAGGGATATATGCTGGAGCAGTCTGTTCCTGAAGAACCGCTCCCTGTAGAAAGGACCCACGCTGAAGCAGTTCATGAAGAACTGCAGCCTGTGGGAAAGACTCACATCAGAGAAGTTCATGGAGGATTGTCTCCCATGGCTGGGACCCCATGCTGGAGCAGGGGAAGAGAGCGAGGAGGAAGGAACTGCAGAAACAACATGTGATAAACTCACCTCAAACCCCATTCCTCATCCCCCTTCACCACTCAGGGGAAAGAGGCAAAGAAACTGGAAGTGAAGTTGAGCCTGGGAATAAGGGAGGGCTGGGGGAAGGTGTTTTAGGATTTGTTATCTCATTATCCTACTCTGATTTGATTTTTGCTGATCTCCCTGTCTTTATCTCAACCCATGATCTCCCTGTCTTTATCTCAACCCATGAGCCTTTCATCATATTTTTCTCTCCTCCTGTCCAGTTGAGGAGGGGGAGTGATAAAGCACCTTGGTGGGCACTTGGCATCCGGTCAAGGTCAGCCCACCACAGTCTGCTTAAATCAGAACCTCCACATTCCAACTGGCAACTCACAATCAAAGCTGAATCTATAGTCCACTTCTGCTCTTCCTTCTACTACCAGAATAGGAGGAATAATATTAAGTGAAAACATATTTAGCAGCCCAACAGATTGCATTCCACCTCCAAGACTGGTGTGATTTCATAGGAGCCCTCCCTCTAGGAAGTCTGGCATAATTGCTTCTCTGAAGACTCCAGATCTGGATAAGAACTAAAACATCATGCAGGCAATTGCTACTGCCTGTGACCCAGCCCACCATTTAAGACAGCACACCTGATTTTCAGCCGGTCATTTTCCGAGTAAAGACGAAGGACATGTTCCCTCTCCTGGAAGAGGTAGACTTGCATATCACTCAAAGCCTTTTGCAACTCTGCAATCTCCTCTTCCCGCTGATGCACTTCCTGCTGCAATTTGTGCTAGGTAGAGAGAATGAGGTACTTGAGATGATACAGAGCATTGGGCAACACTTACAAACTTCAAACTGCTTGAGCCCTGAGCATGTAACTAACTGTAATTATTTTAATCACTTACAAAATTTGACCAGATGAGGGCACTATTGCAAAAATTATTAAAAAATGTTTCAACAGGGAATTCAGAGCCCTGAGAATCATTGTCACTATACAACAGTCAAATAAGGCCTAAGCTAGGGTCTTCAGTTCCCAGTGGTTGCACTTCTGCACTGGCAGTCAGAGTGGCACAGATACGGGGAGTCTGACATCAACAAACACCTAGCAAAGCCTCTGTCATAGTACTGACTCTTGAAAGAAATTACTGATGAATAAACATTAAAATTCCTGTATGGTTTAGGAGTGAGAAATCTGTCTGGTTACTAAGTTTCATTAATGACTTTCTACCTAGTGTGGAAAACTAACAAACCATTCAGAAAACCATTGCCATAGGAGAGAAGGCAGTATTTTGGAATCTGCCCCTCTTTGTCCTCATATGCTGAATGAGAGTAACTTGTACACCACATATTTCTTGAGAGCTTTCAGGCTGCTTCAAGCGTGGCCAGTACTTTAGGAGGCACCTCAACCACTTCAGAAGTGATCTTTCTATTCCCAAAGGGTCATTCATCACAATTACAGAGATGACTGCTAGATAGATGTGTGCTGCAAGGCATATCAGAGCACTGAAGTTACAGACATTCTGTAAGATTTCTTCCTCCTAAAAGGCAAAGATTTTTAGGTTTTGCAGTTTCTTTTAAATTCACATTTATTGGCTGTGTAGTACTAGTGCTTAATAGCCCGTGGCCAAGCTTATGAATTCCACTGCAGCAAATACAAATTATATCTGTATCTCAAAGCTTATTAAATTTAGACAAAGGGGCACTCATACTTCACTATGAGAAACAAGGGAACGAAGTTGGACATTAGAACTGAACATCTAAACTCAGGCTTTAATTTAAAAAAAAAAACAAAAACCAAGAACCAGAAACAAACAACCCACTGTGAAGATATAATCAAACTATAATAAGAATAGAAGAATATCCTCCAGGCATGTTTCTCTTTGCCTTGACAGAGAACAGCTAGATTTTACAATCAAACCCTGATATCTACTTATTTCCTTTTAGGCTGAGTTCTACCACATTACCAGCAAAACTTTAGACCATCATCTGTGCTGAGTCTTCAACTGAAGACAAACATTAAAATTAAGTTTGTGTAAGGATCATAATTCAAAAATTATTTTCCTAACCTGCTCGTCATACGTTTCTTTGTATCTCTCCAGCCTTTTTACCAAATCTTCATGTTCCTCATCAAAGTCAGCAATCTTCTTGCGGTAATATTCCAGCAGCTCCCGGGAAGGACGGAGAAAGGCCAAACGCTCATTGATTGAAGGGAGAGGAGTAAAGTCCTCCTGACTTGGAGATTGAGAACTAGCGTATCTGGAGGAGACACGGGGGGTTGCCAGCCTGGACAGAAACAGTCTCTAATGACATGCAAGCTTCAGACAATAAAGTAAAAAAAACTTATAAAATAGTTACAAATAGATTTTCAATTTTAACACAGATTCAATTTTAAGCATCAATTAGCTTTCCTGTGCTCCAGGTATTAACAGGAGATCATGGCATTTAGGAGAACCAAAAGCTTTGATGTAAAACAGCTTGCAGGGTTACTATACTGTGGAGATGGAGCCAACTGATGGAAAAGGGAGAAAGAAAAATGTCTCAGAAATTATTTGGGGAGAGTGAATGCAAAAGGAAGAGGAGGAAAGAAAAGAGAGTGAGAACAAAGGGGACAAAAAGTCCACTGTTGCACAATTAGAAGCAGCAGCCACCAAAAGATAAACAGGAAGACAATCTCTTGACAGAATCACTAGCTGATACCCAGAGAGAAAAACACTTTCTAAAGAAGGACTGTTGAATAAAGCCAGTAATTCAGAGGACCTGATGCACCAGCCACTAAATTTTAAGGTGTAGGTCTAGGAATCTACATGCTTTCCTTTCTTGTGCACTTGATGTTCTCATCCACACAGCTCATCCACCCTTGATAGTGAAATAGAAGCCTCCAAGTTCTTGAATCTTATGTTGAGGTACTAGAGGGAAGGCATGTCAATACTACATAAATCAAGAATACGCAAGTGTAATTACATATCTGATTTTTATTTTAAGCAATGTTTACTACAATCAAACATTTAATCTGCTCAAGTAAGCACCAAACTTGCAAACAGAGCTGCACACAGAGTCCAAAATTCTCTTGGAAAGCATTCTTTTTGTGATTTATATTGATTTGACACTTTTTTTTTAATGATACCACGAGTAACAGAATTAAAGTTAAGAAGCCTCTCGATTAAAGAGCTGCTTAACAAAAACACAGTCCAGAAGCTGATTCTGGAGCCAGCACCAGAACTTCGATCATAAAGTGACCTGGCAGGTGATACTGAGACAGTAGTGACCTTTATGGGCAGCTTACCAAAGCTGCTTAGACAGAGCCTCAGTGTGCTACATCCATGAAAACATGCCAAGCTCTTTAACTCTGGCACCGTAGGAAAATACTAAATATTATGCAATAATAAGCTCATTTCACGTAGGAACTTTCTCACTAGAAATGCCTTAAACAACAGAAGAAAACAGGTAACATAGGCACAAGGGGAATACTTTATTACTGAACTAAAGGACAGTAAGAAATGGAAAGGAGTAAGCATAAGGAAGCACCAGCAGGTAAAAGAGTGAACTAAGAGGTGCCTTAACACCTGCGACTGGGCAGAAAGGTGCCAGAGCCCGCAGAGCGGTTTGGGCAGCGGGGTGACCAGGGGGGGCAGCCCCCACACTACCTTCTGGAGCGAGCGGGGGTCCCCGCAGAGCGGTCCGTCGCGCTCATGGCTCCCCTGCCGAAGGGCCGAGCTCCCTGCGGGCGGGGGACAGAAGCTTCGAGGCGGGGTTCAGCCGGGCCGCCTGCGGCCCCGCGTACGGCGGGAGGCTGGCGGAGGCGGCCGGCAGAGACACGGGTTAGGCCCCACCGGGAACGGCTACCACAGGGCGGGAAATGCCCTCACGAAACGAGCCGGGAGAGGATCAGCACCACTCGCACGCAGCCGCCGCCGCCGCCATCTCAGGGGCCTCTCCTCTGAGGGAGCCCCCCACGGCAAAACAACCGCCGCTACCGACCCACCGCAACTTAAACGGCGAGCCACCACGCCGCCCGCCCGCTCCTCCAATCACAGCCCGCCTTCCACGCGGCGCCGACCGTCTCGACCAATCANGGGGGGGAGTGGGTGGGCACTGCGCGTGCGCGGCCGGCGGAGTGGCCGGAGGGGTGCGAAAAACTGGGGTTATTTTGGGGAGAAACGCGGGGTCTGGAGTTAGAAAACCCTGTTTTTATGTTGGCAGGGCTTCGGGATCCGGGCAGGATAAATGCAACCCGTGGTGGTGTCTGTTTACATCAGCAGCGGCGCAAAAATCTACCCAAACACCCCTTTTTTTTGTTGTTGTTTTTTAACCAGTTTTCTCAATAAAGCAGAGAAAATCGGAGGGTAGATCAGTAAAAGGCTGGTTTTCAAAACGCAGCTTTTGCGTGGATTAAGTGCTTTCCGGCATGGAGTCCTGCCTAAATCGCTGCTGCTCTTGGAAGTGGGGTACGCTGGTGGTCCCAGAACACGCTCTCCTGGTTTGAGGGACGCGGGACTAATTCCTCCTTCAGTAACGTTACTTTTCAGTAAGGTCTCCGCTCACGCTTGGAAAAACAGAATTTTTAGAAGGCCCCGGTGTCTGAATTCATGAAAATACTTCCTTTACAGTCCGGCTATGGCACGGGGGCCTCAGGGTTTCCCTGTTTTGGAGCTAGCTAGTGTTTCAAGGTCTCTGGTTTTCCAGGTGCGGGGATGAGACCCGGGCACTCGACCCAAGCTCCCCAACTGGGTTATTTCATACCATGAACGTCACAGTCGATAAAAATTAGAAAGTTTGCTGAGAAATTCTTTCTCTTCTGTGCTGGCAGCGGTCCAGAGAACTTCTCGCTGTCGTGCCGGACCCCTGAGCCCTTTCTTCCCTTCCTCCCGAAGCCGTAGCGCTCGCGGTGTCCCACGTTTGCCGTCCCCAGCCAGGAGTGCACGGCTTCCTGCTGGTAGAACAGGCCAAGTATATATAATACATATATATATATATATTTTATATTGGTATTGGGATCAATACTGGTTCT
>VXAK01013161.1:225392-239352 GCA_013399435.1 Arenaria interpres | reverse complement strand
TCCTTCCCCCATTCCTCCCCGTCGCCGTCGTCGCCCTCCCCCCGCGGCCATGTCGGGGGGCGGTGGGTTGCGCTATGCGGCCGAGTTCGTCCCCCCGCCGGAGTGCCCCGTCTTCGAGCCCAGCTGGGAGGAGTTCAGCGACCCGCTCGGCTTCATCGGCCGAATCCGCGGCCTGGCCGAGAAAACCGGCATCTGCAAGATCCGGCCCCCCAAGGTACCGCCCGGCTGGGCTGGGGGCAGGGCGGGCGGCTGGGTCGGGCCCAGGAGGGGCTGGCGGGGGGCTCGCTGTGTGCCTCGGGCTCTATGAGGGCTGAGCGGTGGAGGGGGGGAGCGGGGGAGCCCCTTCCCCCACTCCCGGTGCTCGTCTGGGGTTTCGTGTGTCGCCGTCCTTAGGCCTCGGTGCCCGTGCTGGTGGCACCAGGCGATCTGTATGGTCTCGGACCTCAGAGCTGGGCTTTGTAGAGGTTGCTTTGGAGCAGGTGAGAAACTAGTAGCGCATGGCGGTGTCCAGGACTTCACGCTCTTTTTACTTTAAAAAAAACACCAAACCAACACTCTATTTGTGAAAACTGCGAAGGCATTGTGGGTGAAATCGGGCGTGTGATGTGCGAGGGGGGAGAGGAAGGGTATTTCTGTTTAATGGATCATTGTTTATAAACATAGTCTTTAAACTGTTAGTAGAAGGGCAGCCAACCTGTTTGACCAGGGGAATTATGTTTATACATAGCAGTGTAAAAGCTAGGAGCTTAATCTCTCCGATGACTTGATCATTATTTTAGGATGACTTGCCCTGTGACTTGGTAAACCGTTTAGATGAGAGCCTTGGGCAATTTGGAACGTCAGGATCATTTAATAATTAAAGTACAAATAAACTTTAAATATAACTGTAAGATAAGACAGTTGAAAACCCTGAGAAAGAGAGGGAGGAAAAAAACCTGAAAAGAAAGAGTGTAACTGAGAACAACTTGGATACGGGTTGCTGATTGGATTTCATGATCTTTCCTCTCCTTCTGACCCGTCTGGGTTGCTGGAATCTGTTTAGCTGTTTAGTTGGTTTAATGACATAGTGAAAACTTGACCTCCAAGGGGCTGCCCTTTCTAAAATAAGCAGAATGGCTTAGGTTGAGAGGCCACAAGAAACTGATCCAGATCCTGTTCATTGAGAATAACTAGAACTTTCCTGGCCGCTGAAGGCTTTTGTATTTCTCCATGATTGCTTCGCTGTTTGCATTGCAGGGTTTTGTAGGATGCATGCGTCAGGTTGATTTGCAACCTGCAATAAGGACTAAGTCAGACACTTTGTACAAACCTTACTGATTTATTATTCTTTTCCATTATTAGAAGCTGTAAATATTTTACGATTGTGTTTGAGGCCTTTATATGCTCCAGCAGTGCAAATAATAAATATTTAGTGTGACTCGTCCACCTGGAATGGGACGTCCTTACTCTGTTGTATTTATTGCCAAGTAGACAATCTACTATAGCTTAAGCTTTCTTAAAAAGTACTAAAAAGCTGAATTATACTTCTCTTGATGTTGTAACACAGTTTTCAGAAGTGGGGCTGGGAGGCACTGCTGACTGTGTTGAGAAAGTCATTGTTTAAGGCTGCATTTCTGTTAAAGAGCTGGACTGTCTTTATTGAAATGACTGTAGACAAACATGAAAAAAATAGGTGCATAATAATGTACTTTATTTGCTGTCTGTCACTGTTGACGGTGAGAATTTTGCAATGTGCAAGATGTATGGAACTTTAAAAAAAGTAAATAAATAACAAACAAGTTACAGGGTATCGTATTTAAGCTCAGTGTGAGGTAATGCATACTGAAGTGCTTTGAAGCTTATTTTCTTTTATGCTTTTACTTCTGTGAGGATATCTTTCTTCAAACTAAAATATCATGGAAAGAACACGATTTTAAAAGCACGAGAATGTCATAAAATTGTAAAATGATATCACCAGTTGTACTGAGAAACTCAGTTACTGTTGGGAACTTGTTTACTCAGGCATTGTTAGGGTCTCCTGTTTCGTGCATTTTTTTGGGAAGTTTCTTGAAGCAATAAAATGTCTTTCTGTCTCTGTTTAGGACTGGCAGCCTCCATTTGCATGTGAAGTACAAAGTTTTCGTTTCACTCCACGAATTCAGCGCCTGAATGAACTGGAGGTGAGCTTTTCACTGTTGACATTTTTTGTGTGTACTGAAAGCAGTAGGTCTCCTCACTTGAGATTTGCATCTTGGCAAGTTTCTAGATGGGGGAAACTTCAGAAACCCAGAGACCACATCAGTGTTTATTCTTGGCAGTGGCAGAATTCATATAAAATAACTCTCCACGGCTTGAGAAAAGTCTGGGTTTTATTTTATTACCCAAAATAACCACAAGAGTTTTTCACATTCAACTGGAAATGTCTTAAATGAATGCCAAGTACCATGTTGTGTAGTAAGAGCAGCCAGTGTCTGGCCTTCAGAGCTCCACAGGCAATTAATTTTTTTTCTTGAAATATTTACTGCTGTTCTGAAGCCCCTGGTTACCTTATATTGTCTTGATAATGCATTTTAAGCCTTAAAATGGACTGTTTTTTTTTTTTGCTGGGCTTATTGCAGCTAGTTAGTTTTGCAATTCAAAAATATATGGGACATTTCTTGAAAGCAGTATGAGTCCCTTTCTGTCCTTATTTCTCCTTTTCTCTATAATATTTCTCAAAGCCTTGCTCTGTTCATGTATCAAAATGTATCGCTTGACTTGTAAATGGGTCTCCTTATGGAAAGTGATTTGAGTACTCCAAAAATACTGAAGGGAGGAGGTCCTTCTGTATGGTTAAGGCATATGTAAAAACTGATTGTAACTCTCCTCCTCTCTCCCCTACCTCAATGTCTATTTTAATAATTGCTGTGGTGTTTCTCCCTGGAATGCTGATTTTTCCTAAGTGTGCATTTTGGTTCAAAGCAGGAAATTGTTATGTAGCAGTTTGATTTATAGGATCTTAAATGCAGAGAGAAAAGCATATACAATTTTCTGTTTGTAAAGATATTTTTTTGTCAGTATTTCTGTTAATAGGTTTTTTTCTTATATGACTAAGAAATGCCTCACTTGCCAAGTTTCACTTTGAAAATGTAAACACTATAAATATTTCCCATGTTTTTTCTCGGGACTATAAGATACTGTCACACTTGTTTTGAGACATACATGTTTGTCTTTGTTGATTGCAGGCAATGACAAGAGTGAAGCTGGATTTCTTGGATCAGTTAGCAAAATTTTGGGAACTCCAAGGATCCAATTTAAAAATCCCTGTGGTTGAGAGAAAAATACTGGATCTCTATGGTCTGAGCAAGGTGAGTAAGCAATTGTAGGCCTTGGTCTGACTGGGAACTTGTTTTTTATTCAAGCTCAAGAGGCCAGCAAAAAAGAGGGCTTGTTTTAAAGCGTTGATCTCATTAATATGGAGATTAAGTGAGAGTGGAAAAAATATAGTGAAAGAATATTTATAAATTGAATGGTTATGGCAGACATGTTAAGCACAGTTAAATCAGTTGCCCTTCGTTGAATTCTATACAGTATGTATTCGTTACCTGGTAAAGAGCTTGAACATCCTGATGCCACCTGGCCACTTGCATTTTATTTCTCCTTTTTTACATATGGTAGAGCTGCAGGAGTTTGAGGTGGTTTCTGAGAAAGCAGTGGTATACTTGCATTCAGTTCAGCTCCTGACCTAGCAATTCTGTAACGAATTGGTTTTGTAATTGCTTCCTCCTCTCTCCCTATAGAAGTTCTCCACATGACATAAACATGGATCTTTGAGAATTTATAATCTCAGCTTCTGGAATAATTCTTTTAATTGCCAAGACAGGCTAGGCTTAGGGCTGGCTTGAAATTTGTACTCCTATAGTTATGTTTGGTGTGTCGTTTTGCAGAATTCACACACAAATCTTTGTTGACATTTGCTTTTGCACTGGCAAAATCTATTTACTGTTGCAAACCTACCTGCTAAGGATGTATTGTTAATATAAATAGGTAGACTTCTTCTTGCACAGTAAGGAATGTATGTAACTATGGTAGTTCCAGTGCTGCTAGGTTAGCATCAGTTTCCATTCCCCATCAAGATTTCTTTCTCCTAGGTAAGTAAAAAGATAAAGATCTGAATAGATTTTATTTTTAAAGAAGTCATAATCTTGGATAGGCTGGAAGAGTGGGCTAACAAGAGCCTTATGAAGTTCAACAAGGACAAGTGTAAGGTCTTGTACCTGGGAAAACAGAACCTGGGAGTGCAGCACAGCCTGAGACCTACCCACCTGGGAGGCAACTTTGTGGAAAGGGACCTGGTGGTCCTGGTGGACAGGCAGCTCAATAGGAGTGAACAGTGTGATGCTGCAGCAAAGCAAGCCAACAGGATGCTGGGCTGCATCTGCAAGGCCATCACCAGCAGAGATAAAGAAGTCATTATCCCATTCTACTCAGTGCTTGTCAGGGCACACCTGGAATACTGTGTTCAGTTTTGGTCCCCACTATACAAAAAAGATGTGGACAGGGTGGAGAGGGTCCAGAGGAGGGCCACCAAGATGATCAAAGGACTGGGAAGCCTGCCATACAAGGAAAGGCTGAGAGAATAGTGTTTGTTCAGCCTTGAGAAAAGAAGGCTTAGGGGAAATCTTATCACCATGTTCCAGTATTTAAAGGGTGGCTACAAAGAAGATGGAGACTCAATTTTTACAAGGAGTCACATGGAAAAGGTTGGGGGTAATGGGTACAAGTTGCTCCAGGAGAGATTCTGATTGGACATCAGAGGAAGATTTTTCACCATGAGAACAATCAGCCATTGGAATAATCTCTCCAGGGAGGTGCTGGATTCCCCAACAATGAACGCTTTTAAGATTCAGTTGGACAGGGTGCTGGGCCATCTTGTCTAGACTGTGCTTTTGCCAAGAAAGGCAAATGATCATCCAAATGATCCTTGAGGTCCCTTCTGACCTGGTACTCTATGATATGATTCTTTTTGATGGTCTGGAAGTGCTGCTAAAATGCAGAGAAAAGCTGATAAAATGTCTTTCAGTATTTGGATTTTCTATTCACGTCTATGGTGGTTTGTTGGGATATGCAGAATATCATAGTGGTACTGGGAGATGTCTCTGTCACGAGCTGGAACATTTTAGTTGACTGCAGATGCTCAGGTGTAAGCTTATTTAGTTACTTAGTGGCTGCTCTAGCCATGGTTTGTGTAGAGATAATTTTAGAAATCAAATTTTCACGGACTGTTTGAAGATAAGTTGAAATTTAGAAATAGTTTCTTTTAAAAAGGCTTTTCTAGTACTTTGCTGTAAATATGAGAAAAATAACGAACAACAATATTGCTGTTTTCTTTAAGTGCAGCTAACTCTGATTATAGGAGGAACCAGAATTAAATAATTTATTTGTCACTGTCACCATTAGACATTTGAATTTACCTTGGCCTCAATTGTAGGCTATAAATTTTACTATAGATACAAAATGTTTTTTGCATTGAGGTTGCTAACAGTCCGAAGCATTAAGCATGAAATTTAGTCCTCATGTGTAAAGAAATGTAATGCAAAACTACACTGTTGTAAAAATGCTATTAGTCTTACAATAATATAAATGAAATTACAGTCCATTTGGGTTTTAAGCTACTTGGCAGTGAAACCATAAAGGGAATGGAGGCAGTGGAAATGTGGCCAGTGTTTCTGAGGAAGGAACTCACGTGCTGTTAGGACCATTGCTTGGAGGCAAATGGTCTATCGTTTTTCATTCTATGTACATTAGTTACTGGTAAGCAGTGATAGTTCTGTATGTGAATTACTAGGCTCAAATCAATTGAAGCCCAATGTAAAAATTGGACTGAGTTAATTTTAAGGAAGGTAAATTCAGTTTCTCCTCTTCTTACAGTAGTCTCCCTTCCACTTAGGGTTTGGTTAGAGTTTCTATAACACTGAAGTTGTGAGCCCCAGTTCTCCCTTCTACCTGGGGTCTGTTAGAATGGGCTTCTCTCCTGGCCAGGCTTGTGTTTTGCATCAGGGTACAAGTCTGGTGAGAGTTAACTTTTCAGTTTGTTCTGATGGTGAGGTTTGTATTCTTTCCAATGTGTCATAAATCTTAACTGTTGGACTCCTTCTGTCTTGGACAGTACACAATTTACATTTACTAGGAAAATTGTCATGTTTATATTAAGTCATGAGGATAAATAAGTGCTTAGTTATTAAAGTACTAGTCTTTCAGGAAACAGAAACTAAATTCAGGATTCTATCATTATTTAATAGAATCTTTTAACATTTGGTTGGTTTAATTGATTTTTAGTTTATGCAAGGTGGTGAGAGCAGCTCAAAATCCTTAACGTTTTTATTTATGTGTTTCAGATCGTTGCCAGCAAAGGAGGCTTTGAAGTAGTCACTAAAGAGAAGAAATGGTCTAAAGTGGCAAGTCGGCTTGGCTACCTGCCAGGAAAAGGCACAGGGTCGTTACTCAAGTCTCATTACGAACGGATCTTATACCCCTACGAGCTCTTTCAGTCTGGGGTCAGCCTTATGGTGAGACGCTTTTCTTTCAGGATATGAAGAGGGGACCCAAACTGCACATAGAAGACTACTTGCTATTGCCTATGAAACTAGGACACAGGGTCTATGTTTTCAGAAGCTTCAGCTATGTAAACAAACCTAGAACCACCCTCATAGTTTCCTGTGACAGAAGAGCACTAGAAGTTGTAATGTTACCTTGTGTAGTTATTTTCTGATAGCCATATCTTTATAGGATGAGGCCAAGCATATTGGGAAGGAAAACGGGACAAAAGATTATATTATTAAGTGGAAAGATGTCTTTCCCTCCTGCAAGCTGGTAGTTGAGATTCAATTTCCTTATTTGAAGGGTGTGTGGATTAATTGGTCTCTTGTCCAAATGGCGTGTTTAATGCTGTGTTATTTCACTCGTCCTGTTCCTTAGCAAACAGAATGATTTGCAGACCGTGGAATGATCTGCACTGCCTGATCAATCAACCTGGTGTCTTGTGCTCTGATCCTCTAGGGCATCCAAAAGCCAAACTTGGACCTCAAAGAAAAAGTGGAGGCTGAGGACCTCAGCTCAGATGCCCAGGCTTCCCCAAAGCAGGCTTCAAGAATGAATGTTGTGCTGAAGAGAACCAGGCGTGTCAAATCCCAGGTACCCCTGTTAATTGACTCTTGTGGCCAGAGAGCAATTAGTCTTTGCACCAGTGCAGCAGTATTGGCAGTGCAGCAGCCTCTGTCTGGCTGTAGGAGCTTGCTGAAAAGCACCACCAGGAAGCAGACTTCATTTAAATAAAATCCAGAGAAGGACATCTCTCTGGGTTCTGATATGGTAGATGCTCTGTTTATCTAAAAACTTTCAAAGCCTTTTTGTTTGTTGATGGGTGGCCTGTGTACCTTGGTAGTGAATATACCTGTGAAAACTAAATAGGTAAAAAAAAAATCTGTGGAATGATGTTGAATTTTCTGCTTGTGCAAAGTTTGAGAAGTTTTCTAAAACTTTTTTAAAATACACCATTTAGTTACATGAATGCAAATACGTGTCGATAAGTCTTTATTAATTGTGGAAACTGCACTTGGGACTTATTATTACAAACTGGACAGACTGTTTTTGTGAGAGATGAAACAAGATACGAGGGCAGATGCTCAGTGATGGCTGGAACTGTATAGGATTTCCACAGTTTTTCTACTGAAAAGCAGTTTATTTTCTTCTGGATTTACAGGAACATCTGATATTCTGCTTGATGGTATTAAATCCTGGGAGGACCCCCCACTAAATCTTAACTCAAACTGAATCACCACTATCCATTGCTTCTATTGCACTGTTTAAAGCAGGCCTTTACCTATCGCAGGCAGCATCCCAAGGCTCCTCACAGCTCCCTGCTGGCCAGTCAGCAGAACACGGGCGAAAGCTGGTTTTTATATGCAGCAAACTTACTACTTGCTTGATGCCATTCTAGACATTTTAAGCACCACAACATTTTTTCAAATGCTCTTAAACTGCTATTTTCAAATCCATCTTTCTAGTCACTGAAATCTAGTCACTTGAATATCCTTTATAAGCTTTCATCTTTTTCTCTGATGATTTTGACTAAATTGCCTTTTTTTTGGGTCTGTTTTCTTAACTTACTGAAACTGACTTGATATTATTTATCGTAGCCACGTAACAACGCATCACACAAAGCCAGTCTCAGGCTGTGATCTTACCACATCACTTTAATCGTGTAACGGTAGCGAGCTGTCAAGAAAAACTGAGAATGACCACTTCAGTTCCTGCAGCATTTGTTATGTGGAATTCTGCTTTGGTTTTGAACAAATCTTGTGGGATAATGCCAGTCTGACCTCTTTTTCTCACACGTGGCATAAAAGTGTAACATTATTAAGATCCTGTGGATCTCCTCTTCTGCTGGTTTCAGTAGAATAATGATACTTCTCATTTCTACTTGTTGGAAAAAAACGATTCTCTGGTGATCCTGGCACAGAATAGCTGCCTCATTTCAGAAATGAGAAGTCATTTTACTTGGATCATCTGCAAAACCTAAATATATATACATTAAAATGCCTTTTATTAGGCCTGCAACTATGCTGTCTTTTAAGCATGACAGTTACTAAAATGGCTGAAATTAGTTCCTTAATGCAGGAAAAACTCAACCTACTTACATAGCCAGCAGAAGTATTTTTTTTTGTCTGCATTGGAAGCTGTGTATAACTCTCTTATATCAACTCTGGGACTGTATTTAGAAACAGATTTATCCTCAGTAGCCCCAAATGATAGAAGTGTAAATATCTGGGGAATGCTGAGAAATTGTTGCAGATTTCAGTGCACCTCCTTTATTGTAGGCAGGAGTCTTTTTTTATTGTTTGAAGTGCTTACCTGGAATTGTACCAGAGATTGTCTAGATAATCTTCAGAGAACAGGTAATATGCAAGTAATGTAAACACCTGCTAAATAAATGTCATTCTGCTCTAGCTGAAACATCTGAATTACTTGTGTAGTGTGCCAAATAGTCCAATGTCCGGGTAGTGAGCGTGGATAACTATACCGACCTCTGCATCACAGTAGATTTCTTGCAGGTGCTAAAAGTACTTTCCAAAAATGCTCTGCATCATTGTCTTGCAGATAACTTACCTAAGAATGGGTGGTAAATAAGAAAGCATAAAGATAGTAGCAGAAATTACTGAAATAAGCAAAAATTCTCAGCAGCAGAAGGGAGTGGCAGACTTATAACAGCAGTTTTGTGAATTTTTTAGAGAAAGTAAAAAATGAAAGAAAATAGGGAATGAGAATTTTCTTTTGTGAAAGATGGGTTGGGAATCTTTGGTTACCACATTATCCATTTGGCTACAGTCAAATATCAGTTGAATACAATGCGTCTGAATAGGAAGGAGATAATTTGGTGATGAGAGATTCTGCTCAAAAATAAACTTAATCCTTCATTCTCTTTCCCTTTTCTCTGAAGAAAGCTGTCACAAAACAGGAGAAGGGCAACTGAATTCCTAAAGGCTTGTAAAGAAAAGGACAACAAAAAGTAGGAGTTCAGATTAGGAAAGGAGAATATCCTTAAGGAAAGGTTAAATTTAGGAGACTACTTCTTTCTTAGAAGAGTGTAGTGTATCTTCATAGATGATCTGTTAGGTTATATTTTTAACTGGCAAGGGATTTGTCTAATGAGGTTACATCACGATGATTTCTGGTAGAGAAATGTAGTACTGGAACAAAAAGATAATGTAGCGCTGTCTTTTCAAAGGATATTAACTTAACATACAGAGATATTTTTTTAAAGAAATTAATTCTACCTAATATATCTGATTTCAGGTTTCTTCTACAAATTTGAGTGGTTTCAGAATAACGGACTTTATGAAATTAAGCTTCCACTTTTAAAATTTGAAACAGTTCTTTCCATGAGAATTGTGTGAAATAAGAGAACTCTGGGAGATGCTCACAAATGCCCCACACCCATAAATATATTGATTATTGGTTGTAAGTGTTCTGATCTTGTGTATTGGGTGTGGAGGGATGGGGATGCAAATGTTTCAAAGCTGATGAGGGGAGGACAACAGAGAAAAGATAGTGTGTGAGTCCAGTGTAACTGGATCATGTTATTAGGATTCACCCATATACAAGAAAAGCCTTTGGATTGTACGTTCAGTTGAGAAGGTAAATGAATCAAGGATTTGCATCCTTCAGGAAGAAGAGGAGCTGAGAATAGAACTGCAGTTTAATAAAGTTCATTTAGGTTTTTGTTACATGGAAAAAAAAATGCAAAAGTTTGATGGAGTTTTGTGCTGTTAGCAATGAGAAAATGACAAGGAATGTAAAGTTGCCGCTTCCATGCGCTCACAGTTTTGAGTTTGGTGGTTTTGTACCATCTTAAATTCAGTGAGGCATCTGACTGCTTTTGGCATTCACAACTTGAACTATCGATATCCTGGTAGTGTTCTTAAGATTATATAGGAATCTGATTTTTAAAAAAGATTTCCAATTTCAAGATGCAACCTGTTCTTTTTGAAAACTGTATAGCTTTTTCCATCTGGGCATGAATGGATTATATCTACTTATGTTTAGTGGAATCCAAGTAAATCTGGGCAACGGAGTTAGGAAAATACATTTGGGCAATGCGTTTCTAAACAAAGCTATAAAACTGAAGAGAGGTTGCTGCATGTTAATGATTTACTTCTAGTAAATATGATAGTAAAACTATTTTTCAGGTGTCATTGAGAAAATTATCTTAGGTAACAATAGTAGGAGAGAGAAATTGTGGAGATTGTTCATAAGTGTTACTGAAATAATGGAAAAATTGTACTGTGCTGAGAAATGTAGTGTAGGTTGATTCTGTCAGGTTCTATTAATTGAGAGAATAGATGAGATGTAAATGAATTTCAAATGGGAACTGGGGGACTATGAAGTCTTCAGGTGGTAGACTTTCCTGTACAGCAAAAAAAAAAATCAGTGTTTCCTTATGACTTGTTAGCCAAAAAGTGGGGAATTTATAAGAAAAAAATTAGGAGTTAGTGTGGCAGTTTCAGAGTGGGCTTAGAAAGCTGGTAACATATACTTTTATATATAATTTTATAGCAACATAGAATACATCAGTGTTTAAAATTAGAATATCAGCAACAATCAGCTTGGAAATATGCTGGTTAGCATAGCACATACATAGGGCATTGGGAACAGAGGCTCTAAATATCACTAAAAATTCCTTAGAGTAATAATGCTTAGGAAACGATATCTCTTCTAATGTGTTCTGGAAGCAAGAAAAACAACTGATTTAGAAGATGATTTCCATTTATTCAGTCTTTCTATTAGCTTTATTGCAAGTGCATTTGAACTTGTTTTTTTGTTTATTGATTAAAAACTGAATGCATGTCAGCCCAAGGGAGCCGATTTCATGCATGATATATCAGGCCATATCTGTGGAAAATAACAGGGGAAGTATCATCAGTAAATTCCTTGGAGATAACCTTGCTGGAATTAGATTTGCTGAGATCTTTTAAAATGAGTAAATTTCAAGAGGAAGATTGCAAATGATGGAAACTTAGTGGCCTTCTATATCAGCTTAGAAAGGGTTTTCAAAGTATAAGAAGGCACCATACAGAAAAATACCAAGGTGATTGCATTGTGGATAGAAACAGAATATGTAGGTTCTGTTTGTGGTTAAGTTAGTGGCAATGATGATGGGAAAATGATGTAGGTGAGTAATGGGCAACAGGAAGAAGCTTAGTCAAACAGAACACTTCAGGAAACAACACTGGCTGGGGCATGGAGTTGTCTCCTAGTGGGCCTTTCCATCTCTGATTTTTGAGGTTGCAAGGGCGCCATGAACGGCTGTGATTTCAAGAGTTGTACTTTTAACATTTCATCACAACTAAATTCAGGAGCAGCCAAGCTTAAGGAAGTAGGTTGGAACTCATTAGTGTCACGTGTATGTGTCTACTCAACGAAGCAAATAAAAAATCCTGTTGAAACAGTGTATGTGTTAACATCCAAGCGCTTGACTGAATTGTGGCGGTTTTGGAAAATGCTACTGGAGCATTCTTCTTATTTTCTTGCTAAATGTCAAACCTAGTTCTCTTATTTGCTGTCTAAGTGACTTCCTGTAGTCTATCTGTAATCCTAAATGGGAAATAATTTGGAAAGATGGGACGACAATTCTGTCTTCTATTCCACTTGCATTTGTTTATTTGCTTTAGGAACAGAAAATCATGTCCTTTTGTGCCTCTCATTTCCTCTCCTTTGAATGAGCTGATGCTGTGAGACAGTGGAATTTAAACAAATTATGAAGAGACCTGATGGGGAAATATTGATGATTTGTGCTGATGTGGTCTTGTTTTTATTTTTAGGCAGAGGCAGGAGAAATGAGTAGAAATACTGAACTGAAGAAGCTGCAGATCTTTGGAGCTGGACCCAAGATGATGGGACTGGCATTAGGAGCAAAGGATAAAGAGGGTAATTAAATCTTGGGCTGATCGCTTTGTAAAGTAACGAGGCTGTTAAATCTTTCTGCATGTCTCTGGAGACAAGATTAAGTAGTAAGCAAATCATTATAACTGGAAAAAGAAAGCTAAGTATTCTAGGATTTCATTCATGAGAGATTTACAGGGTGCTTCATGTAACTTGGCATAGCTTCGGCTCTTTATGTATTATATAGTAACAATAACAATTAAGCAGCTGTTGCATGACTGGAAGGGAAAACAGGATTCAACAGTACGGAAACTGATTCTACCAGCTAAGTGCACAAATTGAGTGTAATTCACTCTGTTTCGTGAGGCAATTGGGATCACCTGTGAGGATAAGTAAAATCTGTTTTTTCTACTCTGTTTATTTAAAATTGGCCAGGTACAACAAGGCATTTTTGCTTTTTTTTGGCCTATCAGGTCTTACTTGAATGGCAGGGTACCAGGCTGGACATCTATGTTGTTTTTGAAAGTTAAATCTATCGATGTGATATCAATAACATTTAACTTTATTTTACTTCAAGATGAGGTGACACGAAGACGCAAGGGAACCAGATCAGAAGCATTTGGAATGCAGATGAGGCAACGCAAAGGAACTCTTTCTGTCAACTTTGTAAGTTTGATTCCTTTGCTGTGATTTCTGATAATTAGGAATTAATTGATTTACTAAGATATTTTTTTTCTGAAACGTGCCCCTCCTCCCTCTCCCAGATGAATGGATGGACCCTGCAGCAGATGATATTGTTATGGTAAAAATGAACAGTATTTTGAAAAATAGTCTATGCTGTAGGTTTCTGTTTTAATCTTTTGCACAGGAAGGATGTTGCAACACGAAGGTACTTGCTAATTGTGGGTTTGAGCGCTTGCTTTGCCACATACTTCTTGTATGCCTTCAGTAGCTCACTTTTTGAGTTCCCCTTTGGAGAACAATTACCATACTGCTTCTTGTCCTTAAAAGATATTTTTAGGTGCTTCAATACTTCAAGAGTTTTGTTTTTAGCAGGTCCAGCTTTCGTGTCTTTTCTGGTTTGAGTTTAAAGTAGTCATTATACAAGTCCATGCAAGAGAAACCCCTAAGGGGAAAAATGAAATATTTAGTGCTCTGAAGTTTGACCATGGAAAAGCAGGGTAAAGTTGTTCGTAATGTCTTTCACAGCACATGACTTTTTACTGTCAAACTATCATAATCTAGCATGTGTATGCAGCCATGAATGAAGGTGCGTGCTTCTAATGTCTTAAGAAAGAGACTCTTCACTAATAATTCAACTGTTCTTTTTTTTTTCTTAGCTTACAAGAGCTTATTTTAAATTTCAACCATAGAAGTAGAAGGCCAAGGCAACCTAAAGTCTCTAGTGATCATATTTTTATATGTGAAATATTTCCTTGGGGAAAAACATGTGAGAAAAGTTGGATGTTTAAATGGCACTTAGCTGTGCCATTGCAGTGAAGTTAGAATTTGTGTGACTTGAATTTGTTTCAGTTGTAGTACTGCTTCTGAGTATATGGTG
>VXAK01013161.1:141675-225362 GCA_013399435.1 Arenaria interpres | reverse complement strand
ATGGTGTTCCCAGGCTGTGTAAGTGTTGCGACTGCTTTGTTTAAGAGTGCTTTAATTTAAAAATATTTTGCCTAATCTCTGTTTCTTTATAGAAAACTATGTTTGTTTACTCTTTCCATTTACTCCTATTTATAAGAGAAAATGAAAATACTGTAGCAGCATAACTGCTATTTTGGAACTGTATTGCTGTACCTGTAATCTTGTGAAATTCTGTGACTTAGTATTATTTGATTCCACACTTTTTTAATACTTGGATGAGAGTCCTTCAAAGAAAGTAGTTTTTGAAGTGCAGAGGTGAAACATAAGCCTTATATAACTTCTGTCTGAAAAATACCGTGGTGCAATTTTGTTCATACTTCTCCATCATTCGCTTGTCTTTCTGTGAAATGCTAACTAATAAAAATGCATCTCTTTATCCCCTCTCTTCCCCACAATACATAAAGTTTATAGATCATCATAGTCTTACTCTGTTTTGTTACATGGCTTAGGAGGCTTATTTGTGGTTATTGTGTAATCACAGATCTGCTTGTGAATATCACTTTCAATGCAGTTTTTGTATTTGACAAATCATCTCTTGGGCTAACAGGAAAAAACAGTGCCTATGTTAATATAAATTTGAAGAGAAGGTATTATTAGTGGTAGATAACTAGTGACTATCATAGAATAGCTTCGCTTATGATCGCCATTTTAATGCATTTTTAGTTTTGGGAAGAGAACCTGGAAATGTCTGTTAAGCTACCTTCCCTCCCGTTTACATACTTGTGGTAAAAGCAACTGATTTCGTGTTTTACACAGATATGGTATTCCATAAGGGTGAGTGCGTGGATTTTTTTTTTTAAAAAGGAGAAAATTATGTCTCTTAGTAGAACTGCATCTTGTTTTTTTTAAATTGTTTCTTAAGAAACCTGAGCAATCTTCTTAAGTATATTATTGCATAGCCAGGAAGTTGCATACTTAGCTAGGCTGGTGTAACTAAGATGGGGTTGACATCAAGTATTTAACACAGCTGTATGAACCTAATTAGTGGAAAAGCATACATTTTTGTGACATCTTGATGAAAGCAACAGACCCCCAGAAAACAATCCCAATGCTTCTGGTGTTATTTTGAGCTGTGTGAAGGAAATATGCAGAGCCTGAGTTGCCCAGTGACTGACGAAAAAATAACCCCGTAATCTGGAGCAAGTGTTATTCATGAAGTTAATGTTAGCTAAAAATTGTGTATAAATTTTTATTATGATAAAGCAACACACAGTTTCTTCATTTAGATTATCTTAGAGATATTCAGTAATTTATTAAATGCTTATATTAAATTAAAAGTGCATTGAACAATGCAGGGAGAAACAGCAAAGAAAATTTGAAACCTGTTGATACAGTTTTCTCGTCGATCCCTGAGAATATCTCCCAGTGAGTGTTGTTCTTGTTGAGAGATTATCTTGGCGAGACACCTGTGAAAATTGTTTGCTACTGTATTAGGATTAATACTTCTCTCTTATCATTTAGAGGTTTTTATCCTTTATTTTGAAGAAAATGGGAAAGAAGTTGGTACAGAGAGAAAAGTTGATAACTTTTTATGCAGTTTCCTTCCCCTCCCCTTCTGTTTTTAGATTGAAGTCTGTGGATTTGTTGGTTTTGTTATCTCTTTTTCTTTTCATTGCAAAGATAATCACTATACTGTTGCAAGTGATGGCATGTGTGCTTCTGAAATAGTTTTTGGAGAGATTCCTCGGCCGTGTGCTCTTTGCAGGGATTTAAGTTGAATTGTTTTCCATGATAAAAGCCCAAAGAGAGGGAGAGCATGGATTTCTAAGAACTGTAACCTATTCTTTTGCCTTAGAATATTGTAAATGAGATGCCACTTTGTGTTATATAAGAAATGATTGTCCAACTGAACTGGTTAGTTATTTTGCAGCTCCCGAGGTCTCCCTTCCTCCCACATATTATTGCTTTGGGGAACTGAAGCATAATGGTTCATTCTCAGTGCTTCTCAAAAACCAGAGAAGACTGGGTTGATGTTCATATGTTGGACTTCAGGATTACATCTGTTGTTTTTTAGTTTAAGGAAGGCAGGTTCTGGATGAGGAAACTTTCTGTAACTACTTTTTTCTTTTTTTCTCCACAGGTTGATCTGTATGTTTGCTTGTTCTGTGGCAGAGGAAATAACGAGGACAAACTGCTTTTGTGTGATGGATGTGATGACAGCTATCACACTTTTTGCTTGATTCCTCCTTTACCTGATGTACCCAAGGGTGACTGGAGGTGTCCAAAGTGTGTTGCCGAGGTACGCTTCAAGTTTTGTATGTACACTTGTGTTCCTGGAAAGATCAGAAGAGCAGTTCAGCTCAATGCCATTCCATCTGGGTAGAAGCTGTGGTTTTCTTTGGAATGTTGTCAAGATGAGCTATGAATCTCCAGCTGTTCTTGGTCGTTGAGCCATAAGGAGAGAGCAGTGTTCCTTCTAGAGCTTGAGCATAACCTTTGTTTACTATACAGCCACGTGACAGCTAAAAATTTGGCCTTGGTATGCTAAGAGCTGAAACTCAATTTGATAAGATGGTACTGGGAAATTAGGGTGAGAAGTAGGTGATATGTGTTTCAGCATAGTCATGACATGTTTTGGAAACTGAAGTAATCAAAGTACACAATTTGGGAAGTCATTAAGGCATTGTTCAGAATAGCTTGTAGCAGACAGTGAAAGACCTAATTTAAAAATTTGTAGCTATTTTAGATTTGGTTTAGACTAAAAGAGGAACTCTGCAAATGGAACCTAGTTGAATTTCATTGTTCAGAAAAGAAGAGCTACCAACTTCCAACAGCCTAAAGGCAGCGAACATCATTCGTTTGGCTTGGTATTTGTCTTCAGAAAACAAATTTTGCATGCTCAGGAAATTGGTAGATGTAGAATTCAGAAGAAAAATAAATTACTGTTTCTAAATCTGTGATTTTGTGACTTGCATTAACTTTTTAGACCATGTTTTTTCCAAAAGGGGCAGTCACACGCACACAAACATACATATACCCATTTTCCCCCACATCCTTCCCGGCTGTGGGCTTCTGCTTTTTTGTTTGATGGTGTATGAATAGATGCGCAGCCATAATGAGGTGGATCAGCTCACAGCTCTAACCTTTCACCAAGAGAGATTAGGTTGTCAGATGAACTTGGGCAAATGCAGTTGTGAAAGAGGTGGAAATTCATAGTTAAAGGCAGAGGAAAAAACGGAACTAACCCTTTGGGCTGCTACTCACAGTGTGGACTTAGCTGCTTTTTTTTATTGTTCCCTGAAGAGAGAGCAATAAAGCAGTATTAGCAAACTGCAGCAATTCAATGTGGGGGTAATTGGAGAATGTAGTAGGAAATATAGTGACTGCAGTGGTTTAAGAAGATGGAAATCCAGAAGAAATTCCAGTACCACTACTAGTGAAAACAGGGATATGTTGTTCTCAAGGAAAAAAAATATGCATGCAGTGACAAAATGAGGAAAGTTCAGGTGGGAAGGAAGTCATTACCAGCAAATGATAAAGTACTTGAAAAATTCTGGAAATGCATTGAAAGTAAGAGGAAGAAGGGGAAAACCCATAGCTATATTATCCAATGGAGAGTAAACAAATAACAACAGAAAGATGTTTGAAATGCAGTAGTGCTTTTTGCCTCAGTTTTTACTTTAAATATTAACTGTGCATAGATGCTTAATGTGATGTTAACAGCAGGGTGCTGGAACAAAAGCTAGGAGGGACAGAGTAAGGGTTCTTCATATGTATTCAGGTCAGCATTGTTTGACAGTGTTTACAGAAGTTGTAGATTCTGTGTTGCAGGCTCCATTTAAGAACGAATTTGATAAAAGTTGGGCATAGTCTAAGGATAGTTCCTCTTGAAGAAAAAGAAACTATTGTTCTCTTTAAGTCTTCTAATCTTCCAGATCTCTTCTAATTCCTTTACAGTCCTGTTTCTTTATGACTGAAGAGCTGTCACATTTGTATTCAAATATGTCTTGTATATATATAAACATTGTGTCAGATACAATGAGCCTTAAAAAAGATACTGTAGAAATGGGTGGGGAGAGTAGCTGAAATGTGAACTAGTATTTTTTGCAGTCTTGGAATGAATGGGAATAGAGCAGTGGAAGACTTGAAGGTTTTCTGTCAGATGGACAATGTCTGTTATTAGCTATTTTGCACTGTTTTAATTTCCTTCTTCCCCTTACCTCCTGTCTGCTTCCACAGTGCCAAATCCATTGGTGATTTGCTGACTTGATAAGACTGAAGCACTTGCAGGGTTTGTTCCTGTGCAGTTATTCTGCAGGTTCTTGAATCCAGCGTGTCTGAAACATCTCGTGGCTGCCTGAGCATCTTGTGCGCTGTCTTCCTCTTTGGCTGGCAGCAGTAGATGATGAAACTTAGTTTTGGACAGGAAAGCAGAAGTGCATAGCATTGGGGTTTACTGTGTTAGATTAGCTTCTGTACAATTAATTCTGTTCTGTTTCTGTTGTGGTAGGACTTCTTTAGCTGAGGAAAGCACTCGAAACTGTTAGCTTACTGTGTTTTGGTAAGGACTCAGATGGACACTAGGGTTTTTTTGCTAAAAATGTAACTGTCATAATCTGCTGCAGGGAACAATATTTTTATGTTCTGTCTCCTAGGAATGCAACAAACCCCGTGAGGCCTTTGGATTTGAACAAGCTGTCAGGGAATATACTCTCCAGAGCTTTGGTGAAATGGCTGACAACTTCAAGTCTGATTATTTCAATATGCCGGTCCATGTGAGTTTCAACTTTTGTTTGATTCCTTGTAGGGGAAAAAGAGAAGAGGTTTCAGCAGATCCTAGATTTTTGCTGAGGCATCTTAGCTTTGTCTAAAGAGGCACCATAAGCTTCACACATGTAAACAAATGATTTAGCTTTCTGGCATCTGGTCTTGTTTCAACTTCTTTTCACCCTTTTCCTGTGGTGGATAGATAGCTCTATTACTTGTTCGAGGATACCTTAGTGGCCGTACTCCAGTTAAGTTCTTGCCCTCTTGGATTAATCAAACCAAGTATCTTGTTCTTGTTTGGCAAAGGGGTCTTTCTCCTGCCCTTCTTTTGGCTTCTGTCTTGATTTAGGTTTTTCAGAGGATAAATCATTGTTTTCCTCCCTGTTACAGTCTTTTCTTGTAGACAAGTCCGTACACTGAGTCTGTCTGATAATCAGGGGCTTTTTTGTTCTGCATCTCAGCAGCATTTTTAAAACTAGCTTTTCTGCTTTGGCACACTTCCATGATTCCACTGTCCTGTAGACTGCATGCAGCACCAAGCTCCTTCTCCTCTCAGGGTTCTTTGGGCATTCTTGCTAAAGTTTCTACCTTTTAAGGCCTCCAATTTATGATACAGCTTTGGGACACTGAGCAAAGCAAAGGAGCAAAACATATTTTACAAATAAGCTTCACAAATAAATGCATATCAGTAAGAGTTGTAATGAGCTATATGAGGACTACACTCTTGAACACAATTCTTTATCTGAATTTCCTCACTGTTTCTCAGAAGTTCAGGTTGTTATCCTCTGAAATAGTTCGGAATTTGCATGCTGTTCATTCTGTTTGTTGCTTGACTTCTGGCTGTCTCCTCTTCCCCTTCTTTATGGCTGTACTTCTGGTAACCCCATCTTCTTTTTTGTTCATTCCATCACTTTTGATGTGGCATCCTATTTCTGTTGCATTGCAGCCGCTATTAAGGAATACAGACCAAACTGCATGACTTTGAAGAGATGGAGGAGAGAGAGGAAGTGGCCTGGGTGTTTGAAAATTCATGGGGGATTAGTAATGATTTATTGTTTGAATGATAACTTCTATGATGAGTCTTATCTGCGCGTACATCTTTTCCGCTTTCAGATGGTTCCCACTGAGCTTGTAGAAAAAGAATTCTGGAGACTGGTGAGCAGTATAGAAGAAGATGTCATTGTGGAATATGGGGCTGATATATCATCCAAGGACTTTGGAAGTGGCTTCCCAGTGAAGGATGGCCGACGAAAGCTGATGCCAGAGGAGGAGGTGAGGAACAGGCTATGCAGACTGACCCCGTTCTTTTCTCTGCATAAGATTTCACATTAAGAATTTAGGTCAGAAATCGGTGTGTTTTTTTCATGAAGAAATGGCTTGAGGCTTTTGCATGCACTTAACATTCCTTTTGAGCAGGGCATTAATCTGATACTTTATGTTCTTTTACGGATCTGGTTGCTGATAGCTGATCTGCTTTTCATTATTTAAGTCACACCTGGTTTTTATCACTTAATCTTACCAGGCAAAGAAGTAAAAATTGTTACAGTATGGCTGAGTATGAGGAGACCAATAAGATTTTTTTTTCTTGTTCCAAAACTTTTTGTTATTGAGTTAGCTATGGAAACATGATTCTAACCTTTATAGGATGTTCATAATAGGTAAAACAAACTAATTTGATTTAGCTTGTTTCTCTGACTGTGCATTCTGTAAGAATGTAAATATGTAGATACAGCATCCTATTACAGAAAGTTTTATAAGGAACAGCTGGTAAGTATATTACCTGTTTTCCGTCGGATCTTACTGTAGCATATAAATTTTCTGGCTGCTTATATGTCTAAATTCAGACAAAATGAGAGCAAACGTTTGGTTTTGTGACTACGCAGCCTCAAATCAATTTATACTGCTTACTGGAAGAGGTGATCCTGCACCTTTTTACCTTTGCTTTTGTTGGCTGCAGTAATTGTGTGGTCAGAACTGCTTGTTGATCTATTTGTATGAAAGTAGGAAGTTATAAAAATGCTTTCTAGCCAGATCACTTAAGTCATCTGGCTGACTGCACTGTCTTTATAGCACCAGAGCAAAGGAAACAGCAGGGACAGCTGAACTGAGGGTGTGACCGGTCCTTTCAGCAGCTATGGGATATGCCTTAAATGACTGTGAATTTGTGCTAATGGCTTTTTTTAAGGTGGAAAGTAGACTGATGTTAAAGCACAGTGGTGAGATTTAAGGCAATCTGTTTGGATTCTCATTTTTTTGTACAAATTGTGTATATTTGAAATTAAAGGTGGGGTTGCTTAACTGGTGATGCTGTCTTCTCAGAAATGTGTGTAGGAATTTTTTCTCCAGAGAAAAGTTTCTAAAGTTACCCTATTTTATTGAAGACTTCTATCTTTTGTTCTTCTACGAGCATTGCTGGTGTTTTCTTCTGCCAAGAAAGCATGAAACCTATAAACTTGGAGGTAAAAAAAAAAACAAAGTCTAAGTATATAAGCCTTGATCCAAAGAAGATTGGCTATGAATGCTGAAATACTAGGACTTGCCTTAAATCTTAATTGCTGACTAATGTCTTTAAGGAATTGTTTCCTAGTTTTGATACTTCATTGTTGCAGAATATTACTCTACTGTGGAAATGGATAGGCTGATCTCTTCCTTTGTACTTTCCTTTTCTGGAGTTGGTGTCCTTATGTTCTGATTTGTTCAGAATTTTCTCCTTTTTTTGGCAGGATTACGCGCTTTCTGGCTGGAACTTGAATAACATGCCAATTCTAGAACAATCAGTCCTTGCTCACATAAATGCAGATATCTCTGGCATGAAGGTACCTTGGCTGTACGTAGGGATGTGCTTCTCTTCGTTTTGCTGGCATATTGAGGATCACTGGAGCTATTCCATCAACTACCTGCACTGGTATGGACTCTCCTTTAGGCATTTACCTTGTACTGCCCTGTTTGCCATTAGTAAACCTATAGTTCTACCTGAAAATGCACGCTGATGACTTTTAGCTTTTTGGTTAAAAATGTGATGAGCAGTCTATATTCTTAACAGAAGCTGATTTAAAGAGGATATAGATACTGTTTTAAGCACTTTAGTATTTTTTCATTAACTCATTAAATATTCCTGTGCTGCCAGAAATGAAGTGTCACTGTAAAAATCATGCTTTACAGGCTCGCTTCTTTTCTAAGAAAACTTTTGATTTTGAACTGAGTTACAGTTCGCTGCTTTATGACTTGAAATTGATATGCCCCTATGCTGGAAATGGAGGCCGCTGCCTGGTGGCGCTCACAGGCATCAGAGCTGACAGTTCAGCAGCAGATCTGTTTATGCACAGAAATACTGCTATTCAAGAGAAGAGAAATTTGAAAGTAATTCTGACTTTCAGAACAATCCCAGAAGTGTTCTGGTGTTCAGCTTTTGGCTTTGAAAAGAAGAATCATGACAGATTAGCTATTTGCATTGTAGTCTTCCTAGTTCATCAGGCTCAGTCACAGGGGATGGAGCAGGGGGGAAGAAAGGGGAAGCTGTGGGAAGCACCCCTTTAGAATAGAAAGTTTGTTGTACGTCTGGTAAGGATGAGCTTATAACCTTTAGACTGTGATAGCACATTCTTGGAGAAGCATGGTTGCTAGTAAGATCTGATCCACAGGCTCAGGAGGGGGATTAATTTTTTTACAGTTTGATTATTGTCCTCAGCATGCTGTTAACTAGATCGGTTTGTGAGGGTTTTGTGTCAGCTGTTGAATTCCAGCAGCCCAGATGGTTTTACTAGCTGTGTACTACCAGCAGGTGTCACTGAAGCCTGTAGGAACCACACAAAATGCTGCACTGTTCCTCTTCCAACTTTTGGTGTGGCTGGTGACAAGATTATTAATACAGTGAAGTAGTGCTATGCAAATAGTTTCAAATATTTCAGCAGAATACTGCTTGTACTTAATAAAATAAAATTAAAAAATAAACCTCAGCACTATAGATTCTAGATCGTTACAGTTTATTTTGGTGAAGACAGGACTGGAAGGACTAGAATAATGTTCTCAAGTAATTTTCTGTTTAGTTTTGGTCTTGTTAATCTCTTTCTTCCCTCATACTTTACTGATTCATGTTATTAGGCATTTCTTATCTTAGAAGTCTAGCAGACCACTAGTTTTCAGTAACTGGTTATATACTAGTAGAAGGAATGCTTATATTTGGTTGCACTGTCTGGTGCCAAGTTTTTTTTTTGTTAAACTTTCTTCTTACTAAAGGAAAATGATTTCCCCTTTTATCCCTTAGTGCATGGTAAACGACAATTATCTTTCACGTTCACCTGGTCATGGCAAGTCTGCTGTCAGATTGACAACTGAGAGTTGTATTGTAGTGTAATTGGTTTTTCAGATTAGAATGATACATCCTGAAGAAGTTAAAGACTTTTTTGTGACTATATGCAAAATACTTCGCTTCTGTGGACAGTGGTGCTAGATTTGAAGTGTGCTTTGTAATTGCGTGGCACTGTTACTTTCCTTTGAGTAATATGTTTATTGCTGTGGTTGTGTTTTGTTAGGGGAGAGCCGAAGACGTGGTATGGTGTGCCCTCTCATGCAGCAGAGCAGCTAGAGGATGTGATGAAGGAATTGGCTCCTGAGCTGTTTGAATCTCAGCCCGATCTCCTGCATCAGCTGGTCACTATCATGAACCCCAATGTGCTGATGGAACATGGTGTACCAGTGAGTAGCACATGAGCATTTTTTACATAATGCGCTCTCTTTTTTTCATTCTGTGCCAGATTTGTGTAACAACTGTTTGGCAAAACTCTGAAGAATTTTTATGGTGGACATTTACGTATTCAATTAATTAGTTATGGGGTGTTTTTTAAAGCTGTTTTCTAAAATCTTGGCTATACTCACCATGAAATTTGAATTTTATCAGAAGTGATTGTGCCAGGCTTCTTACATAAAATATCTTATAGAACAAGTGTACGTTGTGTGTTACATTTCATTTTTAATTAAAAAACTCTACCATAGCAGGAAGTTTGTCTGTGAAATGGTTTTAATGTCTTTTGACAATAAAATACCTATCTAATGTTCTGTAGAAATCTCAGCTTGACAAACTGTTTTTTTGACCAAACATAATTGACTGCAGACCTTTAAGCAGCAGTCCCTGTCATTTGCTTATGTCTTAGGATAAATTGCTTATCTGGCAAATACCCCAACAAAGCAAACCATAAACTATTTGCAGAAGCTTTTGCACTTTGTAGTGCAATGGTTTAAATGATGATAGAGAAACGTCCCTTTTGGGATTTATAAAGAGCATTTTCAACTGTTGGCTTATATATTCAGCCTTTTTGAGTAAGGCTATAAATTGAGGATTCACTTTAAGAAGACAGGACCAATCCTTACCACTTCTGGGGTAACTGTGTTGCCTGTGGTGTTCTATAGGTAAAGAAAATGGTGTTCAAATGTCTTGTAACTATGTGTCTTAAACTGTATTGAGAATTTAATATTTTTAATTTTTTTTTCTTTATCCTCACTTGTATTAGGTATACAGGACCAATCAGTGTGCTGGTGAATTTGTTGTGACTTTTCCTCGTGCCTATCACTCTGGATTTAACCAGGGATATAACTTTGCTGAAGCTGTGAACTTCTGCACCGCTGACTGGGTGTGTTCTTTTGTGTATGTTTACTATGTCTCTGCTAGGTCACCTTTGCAAGGAGAGTGTTAGCAATTTTCTGAATCTGAAGAGTAGTCTTTTATGTCTTTTATGTTCCATAATATGTTTTATGTTTATAGTTCCTGGTACAACAGTTAAAGACTGATGTGGGTTTCCTTGCACAAAATAATTTTGATAAGCACATAATTTTAAGCAGCTTCAAACTGAAACTTTGGGGTGTGGTCTTCCATTTTAGTTATTGATTTAACCCAAAAGTGACATCTCACAATACCTTTACCTAGTATTTTTGATGCCTCTTTCTGAATTTGATACAACTTAATGTACTGTCTTGTTGTCATTTGAGTGTTGGAGGTAGACATATAACACTCTTCTGTTCTCCTTTTCTGTCAGCTCATTGCCCCTTATAATCATATTAGTCCTTGTTGTAATAGCTGTGCCACACCAGAGCATAGCTTGCGTGGATTCTTCAGGAAGTTGTTAAAAGCGTGTCCTGTCGCTATCCAGGGTTTACAGTTGGAAGTTAAGATCTGATCTGTAGTTCGTTTATCTCTAACTTATGTTTTGTTACATTCAAATAGCAATTCTAGTCCTTAATCAGATAATTTTATTCATTTATCAGAGAAATTGTCTGCAGGATTGAAAATGGCTGTTTTCTTCTTTTTTCCTGTGCTCTTGATGTAATGTGTGTAGACTCTTTGGAAAAACTGCTAAACTCACACTAGCTATGGGAAATTTTCTCTGCTTATGCAAAATATAACTAAAACTCTGTGTATCAAATTCATCTAGCTTTCTATACTTTTTTGCTTTAAAAGGGACAAAATGAGTGGTACGAGTTTTGGTTAACTGTAAGCATCTTGTGTTTAAATATCTAAGTCCAAGCATAGTAGCATCCAGAGGACGATGCTGTCACCTTAGCATAGACCAGATGACTTCTTTTTGGTGCCAGTTTTTTTTTCCACTGAAATGAAAAAGAGCTTAGGAAGCTCTTAAACTTGTGTCTGAAAGTTAGGCACATAACCTTACGGCAGATGCCCCTCCAACATGGATATCCTCTTTGTCATCACTTGTGACGTGATTTAAGGTTCTTATAATTGACTCTGTCCCTTAAGATAAAACTCTCTTAGTCTTTTGCCAGGTTTTGTCACAGGAAGAAAGGTGGGAGCTAAGAGATCATCTTGAAGTGTCTTTTCCCAAAGTGATAAGTGGTGGTTTTTTTTGTAGCTTCCCATTGGGCGTCAGTGTGTGAGTCATTACCGAAGGCTGGGACGTCATTGTGTTTTCTCCCACGAAGAGCTGATCTTCAAGATGGCTGCAGATCCAGAGTGCTTGGATGTTGGGCTGGCTGCCATGGTCTGCAAGGAGATGACTCTAATGATAGAGGAAGAGACACGACTAAGGGAGTCTGTTGTACAGATGGTGAGTAATAAGACAACTCTCTTCCTTTGCTTGTAAAAGGAGTTTTGCATCCCCTTCCCCCTGACCTGGATTAGTGTTTTTAGCAAGTGTATTTTTTTTTTTGTTAGGGAGTGTTGATGTCTGAAGAAGAGGTGTTTGAACTGGTTCCAGATGATGAGCGTCAGTGCACAGCTTGCAGAACCACGTGCTTCTTGTCAGCTCTTACGTGTTCCTGTAATCCTGAGCGTCTGGTGTGCTTATACCATCCATCTGATTTATGTCCGTGTCCCATGCAGAAGAAATGTCTAAGGTACACAGGATTTTATCTTTTCCCTACTTTTCTTCCATATCCAATAGTTTGCTGGAGACCAGTGACCAAGTACAACATTTGGCTATACTCCTTTCTTCCTTTAAGGAGTATTTTTATTCTCTTTGCTTGTTTCTTCGTTCTAAGGCAGCAGGTATTATACATTTTTTGTCTTTCTGGACTTGTAGCTGGGAAAACTCCAATATAAGCAATATCCTGGCTTTTGTATAGGCATTAATACTCTTTCTGTATTTTCTTTTCATATCTCCAGGTACCGGTATCCACTAGAAGACCTTCCTTCTTTGCTATATGGAGTGAAAGTTAGAGCACAGTCTTATGACACTTGGGTCAGTAGAGTTACAGAGGCTCTGTCTGCCAATCTCAACCACAAGAAAGGTCAGACTTCTATTGTTTGTAGTAGGATGTCCTGAAACTCCTACATTTGTTCTGTGCTCTCATTTAATGAAACACTGTGTATTGTTTAGTGGAAAAAAGAAATGAGCTAATCTGAGAGCGTAACACAACTCATCATTGTGCATTTCAAATTGAATTAGCCTGTTGGAACCTTGGTTGAAGCCTTTGAAGCAATCTACACTTTTTTTTTTGCATACAAATTATTTGCATACTGTTATTACAGATGTGATTGAGCTGAGAGTAATGTTGGAGGATGCTGAAGACAGGAAATATCCAGAGAATGATCTTTTCCGCAGGCTCAGAGATGCTGTGAAAGAAGCAGAAACCTGTGCTTCGGTAGCACAGCTGCTTCTCAGCAAAAAGCAAAAACACAGGTAGGACAGGCATTTTTTTCCAACAGTTTCCATCTGTCTCTTTTGTTATTTGATTGGACCTGTAAGAACCCTGAGGTCTCGCTGTCTACGAACTTCTTTCAGTGTTTCTTGCCCTTAGTGCTGTGACTCACTGAGTGGTAGGGGTGGTAGATACAGTGACACTAGAGGGCCAAAAAAGTGGACCTGCTTGGAATGTGTCGAACATACTGTTTTCAGCTGACTCATGTACTGAAATGTGAAGTCCTTTGGAGAAGTTGTGTGTTTGATCGCTGATCAGGTATTTCTCTGAATGTGTGGGAGAGCTGTAGGCAAAGACAAGTAGAGGAAAAAAAAATGTAATGAAGCATGTCTTGATATGAATGTTTGTAGCATGGCTAGGTACATAGCTTAAAGCTATGGAAAGAAAATCTATGAAAACATTGGATTGCAAAGCAAAATGCTGGAAAAGTAGGAAATACCAATTGTGGTTGGTGAGGCAAGTGCAGTTGTATCTTCTGGTACAGCATTTCTCAGAAATATCTGTAATTTTGCCAGCTGTGCTAAAGTTGCAGAACGTGTTGTGATGCTGGTGGAGTTACTGGAAGATGCAAAGTAAATGTGTATTGCCAGCATTGGGAAAAGGATGAGTGCAGAGAGCAAAAACAGCCCATAGTTTAAACCAGTCTTTTATTTCTTGGGAAGGACCATGGGGGGCAGTGAAATGTGGCTGAGACGCAGTGACTTGCCTCAGTGACTTCTGCCTCCTTGCCTGTGGCTGCCTCAATGTTACTCTGTCCCCTGCTCCTACCTCATCTTGATTTTCATTGCTTGTAGGATCCCGCTTCACAGAGGTATGGTCACTTACAACTCTGGTCTGAGAGAGGGAAGCAACACTACAGGGATCACATTGCCCTATTCCTAGTGGAGTTAAATTATTTTTGGTAGCTCTCAGCTGTTCTTGGTGTTGCTGCTTCCTCCTCCTCCTCCTGCTGTTGGAGTGTCAGCCTTCTCTCAACAGACTTGCCTTCAGTTAATTATTTGGTGGATTTCCAGCACTATCCCAAGAAACACAAAGGGTAGAAAGGTTTGACAACTTTCAGTGGTGTGTCTTATCTAAAACTGAAAGGAGCTCCATGGGACAAAAAAAAGGAATTGTTTTTATGTCTGAAGACTGTTGTATGCTAAATAGCAATATGTTACAAAATGGAGGTTTGAGAGAGATTTTGAAACCTCTTTGGTGAACAGTGTTAGGAAACTTAAATAGAGAGGTCACTTTCAGCTTCTCTAACATTTATGTTCAGGTTTAATACATTGAGAAGGATCACATTTACACAAAGGGGCAGGTTATTCAAAAAGCAAATTAAAACTGAGTGTTCAAACAGAACAATTTGGCAGGGATTAAAGCAGCAATAAACTCATGGTCAAATGTAGCAAAAGAAAATCTATCCCTTATGTGTCTGATTATATGTAAGCCCAAAAAATAGGTAATGCCTAGCTGTGAAGATCTCTCCTGCTGTTGGAAGTTGTGAGTTTCCGTAGGCAGGGATAGTTGCATCTTTTTGTGCAGCATCTCATGTTGTGGCTGTCCGTGGTTGGACTAGGGATGGAATGCCAGTGTGATGTTGCAAAGGGTGTCCCCTCCCTCAGTGGTGTCTGTTGGAGCACATCACCCCATTCACTCTCACGTAGGAGTATTGGAGGCAAAGCAGGTTCAGTGCAGCCACCACTCCTCACTGTCTGTCAGAGCTAATCAAAGCCTCCAGTATCCTTTTTTTTTTTCCCCTTTAGTTTTAGCTAGTGTGTAATTATATTTTATCATTAATCTAAATTTTATTCTTACAGTTATATTTAAGTCTATAGGTTGAAAGATTGAATTTTGTTTTTCTTTAATGTTTCTATAGTAATAAAATGTAGATTCATTAGCAGGGAACAACTCTTCAGTGTTTAAACTCTGTCCTGCCTGTGAAATTGCAGTGCCTGCTGGTGATGTCTATACCAAGTGTTTAATTTGTGCCGTGTGTCACTTTTAAGTCTTTCACTGCAGTCAGTGGGCTTGTGATACTTGCTGCAAGTGATATTTAATGGAGATGTCTTTGCAGAACATGTCCTACTTGGTAGCAGTCTTTCCCTGTTGCAAGGCCGCTTTTGACAGTTCTCTGGCTACAAGGGAGTGTGCTCTAGAATATGAGACTTCTTTTCAGAGTTTGTTGCTCTTACATACCTGAGACATCTTGTTAGTGCCTGTCATGGCAGTTAACTTCTTGAACTGCCTAAAGCAAGCTTTTCAGGGCTATGTTCTTTTCCCTGTTTGGAACAAATCCAATTTGAAAGTCATCTAGATATTCCTACCTTTGAAAAGCGGGGTAAATTCTATTGAAGATGCTTAGAGGAGTTACATTAAACTTAGTTTTCAAGATTTTGGAATCCGTGTGGAGTGAGTTTGGGTTTTTGGAGCGCAAATGATTAATTTTTTTTTGGTAACTTCTCAGTAATCTTGATGCCTTTCTGTCTCTGGGAGTAAATCCAGGGATCATCATCATCATCTTTCTCGTGTAATATTGTTTAATTATGTCCGTTCATACAGCAGACAGAGCCAAGATAGTGGAAGGACACGGACCAAGCTAACTATGGAGGAGCTTAAAGCATTTGTACACCAGTTGTTTAGCCTGCCCTGTGTTATCAGCCAGGCCCGCCAAGTTAAGGTAAGTCTGCATCTGCTCCTTGGATATATCATGTGTCATGCTTTTTTCTTTGATAATACTGCCTGATGTAATGGATGAAAGACTTTTTTAAAGTATGAGTCCTGCACTGGCAGAGATGGATTTAATGGGGTGTTTCATTTCTAGCTTCTAACATAAAGCACGTAGCTGCTTTGCAATTATCTGTGGCCTCAAGAAGGGAAGTAAAATATTCTGGATAATATCTAGCTCACTATCTCCCTGCTTTACTGGGTAATCTTGCTGTTGTCATTGCAGTTGATGACATGTTGCTGTCTGTCCCTAGTGGAATGGTAACGTGTATTTCCTGCTCACTTGCAACATGTCTCAAAGTGGGCTACGATGGCATTTATGCTTTTATGCTAGTGTATTCATAGCAGCTGAATAGGCTTGATTTGATAGCCTAAGCATGGATATCTAGTGACCTGTGAGATACTCTAAAGTATTCCAGCTGGCCTCCATTGCCCTTCTGCCACACAAGAGAGCCAAGGTCTTCTTCCAACCTCAGGCAGTGGGGGGGTACTGCACATGGCAGTCAGTGTTTAGGCAATGGAACAGAGACTTCACTTAACCATGCATACACTTCTTTAGGTGCGTGTTGCAGTGGGCATGATCAGGTGTGGTGGTCTCATTGTAGCTAAATAAAGATAAAAGATTCTTCTCACGTGTCACTGTCCAGGCTGCCCAGTTTTATCTTTCTGAACCAGTTACTCTTATTCCAGCATCTTTAATGCTACCTATAGTGGTGGAATTTGCAGTTAAATCCTACCCTTCATATGTTCTGGTAGAAACTTCTGAAGGTTATATTGGTGTTTCTTCAGGGGAGAGGAAAAGCAGTATACCATTGATAAGTGTTCCGTAAATACTTCTCAGCCTTCCTTTTCCAGTTACAGCCCTCTAATCTGTATGCGTGGCCTGCATTTCTTGTCCTTCATATATATCTTTGCACCTGTCTTTGAATGAACCTAGACTAATAAGTAATCCAGATCATACTGATTCCCCTGGCTGCTATTATCATTTATCACTCTGGCAGTCGTATCATAGCAAGTGTTTTCAGCAGTAATCTTAATTTGTTTCAGTGTCACTGATGATGAAATGTTAAATAGTGTTTCGCCTACTAACTAACTTCTGGAAAACTCCTTGAAGAAACATCCTTAATAAATAAAGATTTTTTTCACCTTGAGAAGTGGTTCTTGAGATATACATTAACCATTTATTAACCTGTGTATTCTCTGCTGATAAAGTTTTAAGAAGAATGTTCTATAGTGCTAGACTGAGGTTCTAAAACTCTAAACGTTACCATATGTGCAGCTACCCTTACATAACCAAACATGTAATAGTGGTGTTTGAGATTGTTGGTGTCATGGAGAGACTTTATATTGGACTTTCTTCTTGTCTTTGATATCGGCATGTTGCTGCTGAAAACAGGTACCTTCAGAAAGCTATAGAATTCAGGATACAGATTTTCCAGGCCTGTTGACTCTAATCTTTATCCTTCAAAGATGTTCTTTAGTGTGTTTCTCAGCAGCTAATAGAGTGGAAAGTGTATTATCATCCCCATATGATAGGAAGATTTTACTAAACTTCTTTCCAAATACAAACCAGAAATATTTACTAATATTTATTCATGAAATTTTGTCATCATCTGTTATTAGATCTATCAGGTTGTTCCCAAAGGAGTTCTTTTTTTTCTAGTATATTTAAAACGTACTTCTAATTAAGATATAATTAGCGTATGCCCTCAGCTCTGTCATGCAATAAACTCCTAACAGTATTAGTGCTTATTTTTGTCTTAAGCATTTTCACCCAGCTAGTCTCTTCTTCCCCTCCAGCCTTAAGAAACTGGTCCTGTTAACATACTCTGTGCATGTGTATTATTCTTGAAGCTTCAACGTAATCACTAATCAATAAAATAAATATCATTCTACTGGTTACAAACCATAGTCTTTTAGTTTCTGAATGAAGTCAGATAATGATTGTTTATGCCTAAGCAGTCACTAACTTTCAGCATGGCATTTGGCATTTGAATGCAATTATCCATTGTAATGAATTGCAAAATAATTGCCATGTTGAATGATGAGTATTTTCTAACACAAAAGGCATTATTAATTATTAAACAGTAATAATTTACTGCTGTCACACTGAATGCTTCATTGTATGTTCCCTAAATCACAATCTTTATAGTGTGGATCTTGTTCTTTTTTGTAAACGCCTGCTGGTTTCCAGAAACTCATGAAAAGCAGCACTAGACAAAAAGGACAGTAAGCTAAGGGTTAGGAAATGCAGGTTTTGCTCCTATTTGTGCCGTTGACTTGCTATCAGAAATGCCTGTCTCTTTGTAAGAGACTCAGGAGTGAATCAATTGAGTATACTGGTTGAATGTCCTTGAATGAATCTCCTGCAGAGGTTCTTTCCCGTCTGTTTGCTTTCTTTGATTTATTTTTTTTCATTGCAGCGCCAAAACATGAGGATGAGGACAACTGCAGCAGTGCAGTTGGATTTCTGTGAAATGGTCTCCTGTCATTAGAGGGTTTTGCATTTTCATTTCTTTCCTTTTTTTAGATAAAACCCAGGTGTGTTTAAGTAGTGGGCGTGCCTTAGGAAACAGTAACTTAAAACCTGACCATTGTTGTTTAATGATTATTTATTTTTGGTATTCATGTCCTTGTACAACTCTGGCTTTCCTCGGCATGCTGTGCTCTGTTGTGTATTGCCATCATTACTGTAATGCCCTGGGAACTAGATTAAAATTACAATCTGATTTGCAGATTATTTCCCCCTGACTATTTTAAAATTAATGTAGACCAGGCAATGCTTAATATTCTGTTTTGTTGGCAACTGTAGTTAGTTGCAGTTGTACTATTTTAGGTGCAGAGTTTCATCCACCTAATACGTATAGTGTATGAAACATTAGGCCAAATGAGTTTAGATGTTCTGTTACTTAATATGTGTCAAACTTGATGGCTTGTGACAGTCTGCTGACATTGTGTGTAGAAGCTCTGACTGATTATGTGATGATCACATCCAAACTTGCAGCGAACTGATCCCTCAGTCAACTTTCCCTTTTGATTCTATGGGTGTTTTTTCCTAATTGATTTGTACTGTATGTTACTTCAGAATCTGCTTGATGATGTGGAAGAATTTCATGAGCGTGCTCAAGAAGCTATGATGGATGAGATCCCGGACTCTTCCAAGCTGCAGGAGCTGATAGACATGGGCTCTGGCCTTTATGTAGAACTTCCTGAACTGCCAAGGCTGAAACAAGAACTGCAGCAGGCACGGTGGCTTGATGAGGTGAGGTCCACCCTCTTGGATCCCCAGAGGGTCACCTTAGATGTGATGAAGAAGCTGATTGATTCAGGTGTGGGCTTGGCACCACACCATGCTGTAGAGAAAGCCATGGCTGAGCTGCAGGAGTTGCTTACAGTCTCTGAGAGGTGGGAGGAGAAGGCCAAGGTCTGCCTACAGGCCAGGTGAGTGTTCCTTTGCAAACTGTTTTTATACGTTACATGCTTCATGGATTCTCAGCCTCTGATGAGGAATGTGGTGAAAAGTAGGAGCTTTGAACTGTAGAGCTTTTTTTAACCTCTCAGCAGCTTGATTGCTCAAGAGTTGGATTGGAAGTTGAGTTGCAGAAGAATTGATTCCCTGTCATGTTGCACAGTGGCAAGAGGCTGTGAATTGCTGCTGTCTTTGCTATTCATCCCCCTAAACAAAAAACACTGAGTATGCTACACAAGACAGCTTCCTTGATGTTAAGGAGTTCTGATGCTCTGCCCTTTTGAACTTGATTGTACAAAGTCTGTCAGCTCTCTCACCTCTCCTGTTATTTGGTAGCCAGTAGCACCCTCCAAGAATAGAGCCGTGGTATCCTACACTGCAGTGTAGTGATGAAGCTGCATCACCAGCCTGTCAAATTTATGTCTTTAGTTGACTGGCATTTTGAGAGAAGGCTGGAATTGGGTTTTTCTTACTCTAGACCACGCCAAAGTATGATGGCTCTGGAGGGCATCGTGAATGAAGCAAAGAACATCCCTGCTTACCTGCCCAATGTGCTGGCACTGAAAGAAGCCCTGCAGCGGGCTAGAGACTGGACAGCCAAAGTGGAGGCCATTCAGGTAGGGGTTACAGCAGGGACTGGAATCTTCTGCTTACATCTTTTTACTTAGACGTGTTCCTTATTCCTTGCCACTCTACCCACAAAGGTGACCTGAAGGGAGACCTTACTATAGTTGTTAAATGTGCTTACCATAGCCCGTGTGCTTGAACTTCTTTTTGTGCTGCTATTTCCCCATTGGCTATACAATTTCTGTTTCCCTTCCTTTTATGCATTTCGTGGGGAATCTAAAAGCTGGCAAATTCATTGTGGTACAAATGTAACTTTCAAAGGGCCTTACTTGATGTTGAAACTGTTCTGATACTGTCTCTTGAAATACTTACCTGCAGTGGAATATATTCTGCTCACAGTTCTTCAGTTTTGGAGCTGGCTATGGAAATGGGGTTTGGTTTTTTGGTTCTGCCCACAATAGTGTAAAATTTAATGGCACTGATGGCTGGAATTTTCTGTCTGAAATAGATGAAATCATGATATTGTTAGTTCAGTATCCCCCCCCTTCTATTACTCTACCCACATAACTTAATCCTAAAGGGACATGGCTTCTGTGATATTTCTAGGTGCTGATCTCTGGACTGTAACTGCTATTCTTGTATCAGATATTTGTTGGGAACTGAAGTGAGAATCCCAATTGATTTCACATCAGCCTCTGTACAAATCTCAGATATTGTAGCTTGCTGTTAAGCAGACAGCATTTAAGACAACTATCTAGAAATGAAATGTCTTGTTCAGTAAGACAGCTGGCCATGTCAGAATGACTGTTACAATAAAAACTCTGTGATAGTTTTTAAATTATCATTAAGATAGAAACCTCCTTTCCTATGAAACTTTTAGTCAATGACAAAATAGTGTATGGCTTGAAATTAAGCTGGTCACTGATACAATGTTGGAATCGTTGGCTTAGAAAAATTTCTTTTACCCCAGAATGGAAGCAACTATGCCTACCTGGAGCAACTGGAGAGCTTGTCTGCCAAAGGCCGCCCAATACCAGTGCGTCTCGATGCTCTGCCACAGCTGGAGTCACAGGTGGCTGCAGCACGTGCCTGGAGAGAGCGCACAGGAAGGACCTTCCTGAAGAAGAACTCAAGCTACAGTCTGTTACAGGTGAGCAACAGGCACTTCTGTGTCAGCCTTCAGAACCTGATCTTGATGGCCCTCTACGGTCTGGAGGGAACAGCTGGCTCAATTACAGTAGATTACAGCTCCTTTTGAGAATAGAATATAATAAAAAAACCTGCAGCTGTTCTCAAGTTAAAAGAATGAAAAAGGCAAAAAATCTGTTTGGCTGGTCTTGGTTTATGTATAGACAGCCTCAACCATTACTTTTGAAGAAAAAGATTAAAACTCCTTTTTGGGAGGGAAAGAACAGGATTTCTCTTCTTGTGTAACTGTAGAAATGTAGGCCTGAAATGGACATAGAAGCTGTCTTTAATTGATGAATGCTTTAACTTGTTCCACTGCTTCAACTCTAAGAAAATAGATTAGATATTTTATAAGCTGTTTAACTATAAGAAAAATTAAGTCAGCTACTGTTTGTTTCACTTCAATGGATGTAGTCACTGTCTTTGTTTTAATAGAAATCATTCATGTGTGTGAAGATTTATCTTGTCTACTTGACAGGCTTCCCTTTTCTAGGGAAAACAATTCCAGTTCTTTCAACACTTTCTTGTAGGCTATATTTTTCATACTCTTATCTTGTTGCTATTCTGTGTGGTTTGTCTTCACTTTTAGTGTGATATTCAAAACCAGACAGAATCCTCTCACTATGGCTTCCCTAGGGCCATGTGAAGTGCAATAATTACATCTTGTGTCTCCAAGGGGATACTGCTGTTTAATGTTTCCCAATGGGATCTGCCCCTGTTGCAACATCACACTCATTTTTGTTCAGTTTATGAACAAAGGTCCAAATTTTTGTTCTATTTTTTTCTGCTTAACTAGTTATTTACTATGTTCTGGTTTTGCATTTGTCTGTTTTCCTAAATGTATTCATTTGAACTTTTCTATATTGAATTTATTTGCTAAATTTTATATTTAAGCATGCCTTCAAACTAATCAAGATTACTTAAAATTTATTTCTTGTCCCTAAAAGAGTTTTGCAGGCTCCCATGCTTGGTATTATTAAAAGGCTTATAGCATTTTTTTTAGTTTTGTTTCAGCCACCAAATTGCTGATGTAAATATGAAATCATGGCAGATCTTCAAGACTTGTGATTAAAGCACTTGAAGTGAATGTTAAATTACTGATATCTTACTGTATACAGTATTTCAGTTAGCTATAAGTATGATAACTTATTCTCTACAGGTTTTGTAATTTAATTATGAAAACAGTGGGTCTCAAGTTGACCAGCTATGTCACTGTGTTGCTGACTACATTCAAATTCCATATGTATGAAGTACTTATCCTTTTCTGTTTATTTCTCCTCTTTCTAGCATTGACAGATCTCAAAGGTGTTAGATTCCTCAGTATTTTTTGCTCTTCAACTGTTGTAATGCCTTTCTTAGATGTTCTCATATATGTTCCTGAAACCATAACAACATTATAGATTAGAACTTTTTTCCCTGTTCTTGACATCCTTGTGACAGTGTAAATTTTCTTGATGATTACAGGTTCTGAGCCCTCGGACTGATATTGGTGTTTATGGGAGCAGTAAAAATAGACGGAAGAGGGCAAAGGAGCTGATGGAGAAGGAAAAAGAGAAAGATCTTGACTTGGAATCCCTAAGTGAGCTGGAGGATGGGCTGGAGGAGGCCAGGGACACTGCAGCTGTGGTAAGGAGCAATGAAAGATGGTGTCTCCTGATATATGGGTTTGTCTTTGATCTATGTAGAAGAAATCTTATGGAGGAACTGATTAATCTCATGGAGACAAGTATCTCATAATACAATGTTTCACACAAGAATATAGTTCAGCTTTAATTGCAGTGAAAGTAGAGAGAAGCAGAGTTCAGACTATAAGTGTTCATATTTAATATGTATTGGGCTATGTGTAAGATTTAAATGTTAACTTAGATGAACAGCCACAGATATTAATCCAATATTATTAACATTTATTGATATCAGGTCAAAATAATGTGGAATGAGGCACAGCTCTACCTTGAACAGTACCAAGATGTATTAGGTTGATTTTGAAGGCATTCTGTAAGTGCTTGGCCAGAGAAACTGGTCAGGGGGAAATGTTACATTTGATTCCTCCTTGTTGGGAGGATATTGATGTGGCTTATCAGAGGAATTTGCTGTCATCTGGCTGCCCTTTCTCTGGGAACAAAGAAAATATATGCAAGCTCATTAATGTGGCTTATACACAGTCCATTTTACCTTAGTATGCTTTGTTATAGTTACTTGAATGGAGACACTGAGGAAATGCAAGTTGCTTCAGAAAGATACATGGTCATTCAGGCACTCCTGGTACTGAGTCAACATTGAAACAATGCTCAGCTGCACTGTCTTGGTACACGAATGGATGGAACTGATTCTGACTTCTTTCCTGGGGTCAGAACCTGTTCTTCTGGAGGCCTTAAGACAGATTTAATTATGAACTTCAGAAACTTTGTAGACATGGAGAAGGTTATCTAATGTTTACATAGAATCTCTGTCAGAATGACTTAGGAGAGTAATGAGTAATTGAGGACGAGGTATTTTAGCTAAAGTTTTAATTAGATCACATAATTCCTAAATTTTGGGCTAGTTTTTAACTAGGAAGATACATTAATATTTTTTTCTTTTCTTTTCCTACATTGCTAATAAAATGTGATGTCTCTTAGATCTGAAGGTCTTGAACGGTTTTTGTCTTTGCTGGCTAGGTGGCTATATTCAAGGAGCGGGAACAGAAGGAGATTGAAGCCATGCATGCTCTCAGGGCAGCCAACCTGGCCAAGATGACTATGGTGGATCGGATCGAAGAAGTCAAATTCTGTATCTGCCGCAAAACAGCTAGTGGATTCATGCTACAGTGTGAGCTGTGCAAAGACTGGTTTCACAGTGGCTGCGTGCCCCTTCCCAAAACAAGTTCTCAGAAGAAGGGCTCTAGTTGGCAGGCCAAAGAAGTGAAGTTTCTGTGTCCACTTTGCATGCGTTCTCGAAGGCCACGGCTTGAGACAATACTGTCTCTGCTGGTGTCCCTGCAGAAGCTGCCTGTACGGCTGCCGGAAGGGGAGGCGTTGCAGTGCTTGACAGAACGTGCCATGAGTTGGCAGGACCGAGCACGGCAGGCTTTGGCCACTGACGAGTTGTCCTCTGCTTTGGCTAAGCTTTCTGTGCTCAGCCAGCGCATGGTGGAACAGGCAGCACGGGAGAAAACAGAGAAGATAATCAGCGCGGAGCTACAGAAAGCAGCAGCTAACCCAGACCTGCAGGTAGGGATGTGGATGTCTAGCTCTTTGCTGTGCGTGTCTTCCTTCAGTGTGTCAAAATGCCATATCTTTCCTGGAGAATCTTGTGGGAGAGGGGAAGGCAGTTAAAAGCTGAGAATTAGACATATCAAAATCATTTAATTCAGTACTCGTTAGCCTCGGGCTGTGACTGGCTTCAGTCAGTTACATGCTGCTCCAGGAACAGGTCTGTTGCTTTGTACTCATTGTCAATAGCAACTGCTGAAGGTGCTTGTAAAAAATGTCAGTTCAGATATAACAGCTGGCTAAGGGCCTGAAGATGTGTAAAGCAGTGGCTACTTGGGCGTCCAAATGCTCTTTCCCTCCTGACAGAATCAAAGGTCTCAATATTCATAATTTCTCATGGATTATCATTCTCAGGCATGTGGTGTCTTGTTAATAAATTTTGGTGAGGACTATAGGCAATAACTGATACTTGTACGACTGACTTCATCTGAGATTGAGACCAGCAATCAGATGAAGCTGTGGTGAAGAAGTTTTTACAACCATAAGACTATAATTTGCTAGTACTGAGCAGCAGTATCTAGACCTTTCTTGCCACTATTATTGATAAACATGGAAATAAAATCTAATAGAACGTTTTCCTTGGATATTTCCCTATCTTTCATCACATCTTGCTGTAACTAGGGTTTTCTGTGACTGTCTCAGCAGCAAGTCTCAGGCCAAAAGAACTGCTGTGTTCTTTGTTGGTAACTCAGCTTTTTTATAGGCCTTAGTGGAAATGTTATTGTTTCATTCCCATATTCCATTTCTTTTTAGGGACACTTGACTAGTTTCCAGCAATCGGCCTTTAACAGAGTGATAGGGAGCGTGTCTTCATCCCCACGACAGACTTTGGATTACGATGATGAAGAGACAGACTCTGATGAAGACATCAGGGAGACGTATGGCTACGACATTAAGGTAGGTAATCCAGTGTGGCTTGTCTGTGTGGAATTACTCCAGAGCACCTTTTTTTATTAATTCAAGTTATTTCAGAACACTTTTCTTATCTTAAGCTATCTCTGTAGATTCTGCTGGGGCTGCTGTTGCAGAAGAGGTCTTGATGTTATTTGAATGTCTCAACTCTGGACTACTGGGAAGTTTTATAATGTTTTTATTCAAAATTTCCAGATATCCCGTGATTGAGCTTCAAAAGATGGGTTTTAGTGCTAAGGAAAAAGACACTTCTCAAGGGATTTCTATTATAATATCATAGAGGATGAACATTGTCTTTATGTCCCATTCAGAGATATTATGAATCATAAATATGAGTAAGTGTCTATGTGGAGAGCTCTTCAACAGTTTTTGCTACAACAAAAAATTAGTCTTTGAAAACTGTGTGCCCTGTGAGAAGTTTCCTCATGCCAGAGCTTCTTTCATGTTTTCATACCTTCCTAATCATTCAGCCCTAATATAAAGAGGTACATCTCTTCAATTTTAGATGTGTGGAAATATGCAGGACGAGAAGAATAGATCATGTTGGAAATTAGTGTCTGGATTCATTTCAGAAATTTTAACTGCAGTTAGATTTTTAAAATATTTTAACTAGAGAAGAACTGTCATGAGAAGTCAACTGTGTAGAGAGCCAAGTGTTTTCAGTGTGATGTAGTTCACTTCAGAACTTCTGAAATGTCCCTTTGATATATGTAGAGACAAAAGCAATGCCACTCTTGCTGCTTGTGCAGTGGTTTCATTTTAGTGATAGCGTCATATCTAACTTAAAAGACAGTGTGGTCATGTAAATTTTGCAAAGGCAGATAAAGGGACAGCAAATTTTCTAGGTAAGATTTGCCTTAGTCTCCTATTTTTAGTATTGTGATTCTAAGCATCTTTGTGCAAATACACACACTTGGCATCTCACATGGGATGGTAAGACAACAAGAGTACGTTGCAATGGGATATTACAGTTTATAATTAAATTAGTTTTATTTAAAAAATAATTAAAAAAAAAATCCAAACTGCATCAGGAGTCGTAATAAGACATTTCTGAAAGATGTGGCATTTTCTGAGGCTGTGATAAAGCATATGTCAAGAAAGATGGCATATGCTTGTCAGGATCTGAGGTTTTTGCAGGAGTGTGATTTCATTTGTTTAATGATTTCCGCGGTCATGATTTCAAAATCTGTTGCTTAACCTTTTGATTTGGATGTCTATCACTATGTAGTTGTAAAAACATAAAAGTAAAAATCTGTCCAAGCTGATAGGTCTGATAGGTCTTCTGTTAGGTCAACTAATATGGTTGGAATAGATGACAAATTTTCAGGCAACCAAATTCTTCAGTTCTAAACTAGCAGAAAAAAAAAGCAGTAAAAAGAAAAAAAAAAGTAAAAAATAAAGCAGTAATGTTCCAAAGATATAGCAAAGTTGCTTAGAGTTTACTTTTGTACTCTTGGCATTCAAAGACTGGTTTGCTTTGGTTTTGGTTTTTTTTAGTCTATAAACATTTTCCAGTGTAGACATGTGTTTAAAAAAAAAAAGTATATAGATTATGATGCATCATGTATGAATTTGCTCTTAACTTCTTATGGACCCTGTAGAAGTAATCCTTGGATACCTAAGGGTCCATAAACTATAACTCAACTATAACAGTGGTTACAAAAACACGTTTGAAATGGCCTATTTGATTATGTTGTGCCTCTTCTAATTAGAACATGATTCTTGCCAGCAAATGCTTCATTATGAGTGCAATGGCTAGACTTGTTTTAAGACTTATTCCACGCAGACTGATTCACTGGTCAAATTTACTATAAACTTTCTTTACCTTTAATTGCCTTCATTTTTTGTCTCATGTAGTTTTTCTCATTTCTTTGCACTTGTGTTGCCTGTAGCCAACAAATGGTGATATCTTTTTATTAATTTCCCTATTATTCCTGGGCTTTCTTTAAACCACTGTAATATGATATCCAGAACAAGATACTGTACTAGATATAACCTTTGCTACGTAGGGAGTAATATCTTCCTCTTTCTGAATGTATTTATTCTACCTTTTCATCTGGGCAATTTAAATCTGAACTGAAACGATAAGTGTGCACTTCACTTCCTTTTAAACGTGTAACTGAAAGCCAGAGAGAGATTACCATTCTTAAATTCCCTTTTTATGTCATGAAATGACAGTGTCTGGGTGGTACAATTTCCTGAGTTGGCCATATTGGGACCCACACAGCTAATCTTCAGGTAAATATTGTCAATAACTGCTCTACGGCCTTTCTCTTCTTTTTAAGCCAGCTTCTTGGGTTTTTTATTTTTTTTTCTGAAAGACTCCAGTCTTACACAGCATGCGAAGTATATCAAACCTGTTGACCAATTTCATCACAAATGTGATGGGGTATATAAGTTCTGGGTAATGCTATGGATATTTATAGCTGGTTGAGGAGATTATCTTTATTAATTTTACCTGCAGGTGTGAAAAGGAAGAGGGGAGAAGTGGGTACTAGTAGACATCAGGGAATCTACACAGATGGCCTTGCGCCTTCTCTGGATTCTCTGCCTAATGTAATGCACAGTGAAACAAAGCTTCTCTCAGTGCCGAGAGATTCCTAACCTCTCTCCTCTTAGTGGATCTGCCTGCATCTGACCGCATGTGTCCCATTTCAGTGTGATGCATTTAAAAATTAAGCAGCCGTCCTACACAATACATTGAGCACAAGCCAAAGCCATCATTATTCTGCTCATCGAAATATTCGCAATAGCCTCAAGTATTACAGCCCTTTTCCTTTTGGTGTTTGGTCCTATCCTGAAATGGTTTAAGACTAATATAAAAGTCCCAGTCCCGGGGTGTCATTTGATTGCCATTATGTGGTCATCCATCTGTTTACAACTTGTTGCTGTGCCAGAATACACCTTGTTTTTCCTCGCCTGCAAGATCTTTAATTGTTTCTTTCTATAGTAACCATTATTTACTCAGCATACCCCTTCTTTACTCAAGATAGCATTCTTTATGGTCTTGTAGTTCCATTTTTCAAGCCAAAAAAAACCGAACAACCAACTATGTAGGCTAAGAGTCAGCCTCTTGTCATTATGTTGACTTCTGAGGACCACACTAGAGTGACTACTTAGTGAGAAAACCCGTGTAATGTTTCTGAGAAACTGGCTATGAATCTATTGACCTGTCTCCATAGAGGCATCCACTATTTAAGTAGGGGTGTAACTTGTACCTTTTGCACATGGTCTTGGTGTCTCTGGTGAAGTGCTTCAAAATAGGATTTTAGAAACAGCAGACTGGCTCGTTTTAGTAGAATTTACTTTGAAGTAGGTGTGTTCCAGATGTTGCATGTTTTCTGTGGGTCTTTTTCAGGACAATGCCAGTGTAAAATCTTCTAGCAGCTTGGAGCCAAACTTGTTTTGCGATGAGGAAATCCCCATTAAATCAGAGGAAGTGGTGACACACATGTGGACTGCTCCCTCATTCTGTGCCGAACATGCATATTCGTCTGCTTCAAAAAGCTGCTCTCAAGGTATTTGCTTTTCTATATATTGAGATAAAATTAACAGATAGCTGGGATGAGCAGTCAGTAAGGAGGGGAAATGCTCTGTACCTGTGCTTCTTGTAGAGGATATGTTGTCTGTAAGAAGATACAGTAGGGTTACATTGCAATTGTTTCCTGATGTCTGATATATAAACCTGTGTCAATGTTTTTTGCTTGGGATTGGCTCCTTCCTTAGATTGTTGTGGTAAAAAGTATGCTACTTCTTTTGGGTTTGATCTCTTCCTTTTATCCTTATGTGACTTGCCTCCTGTCTGAAAGGTTCTAGCACTCCAAGGAAGCAGCCTCGGAAGAGCCCGCTGGTACCTCGCAGTTTGGAGCCTCCTGTATTGGAGCTGTCACCTGGAGCTAAAGCTCAGCTAGAAGATCTAATGATGGTAGGGGATCTACTAGAGGTATCACTGGATGAGACTCAGCACATCTGGCGGATTTTACAGGCTACTCATCCACCATCTGAGGACAGGTTCCTTCATGTCATGGAGGTATGGAACTTGAAATATTCTAGTATAGGAAAAAAACCCACATAAATTTGGTGACTTTAAAAAAAATAAAATATCTCGGGTAGTTGAGTCTGTGGTTACCTGACATGTTTGGATTTCAACTGGGAAATAGTAGGTTCCAGAAAACAGCAGAATAAGAGGTTCAAAAATTCAGTTCTTGATCACTTGTGCCATAGTACTGTCCTCCACAATTAACCACATTTGGAACAGTTTTCTCAGGCAGTTCCATATGCAAACCTTATTTTAGAAAGGATAAGGTTAGGAAAGGAAGTGCTGTTCTTGATTATGCTCAGAATCAGAACTGATTAGAAGAAATATTTAGGAAGATGGAAAGTCTACACTTCCCTTATATAACTTGATACTCGTATGTTGCTGAACTTCCATTGTTACTGGGAAAATAACACTTTTTCCAATATAATTTGGTATTCTGTCCTAGATTATATCCTAGAATCTATCCTAGATTCCTATTCTTAATCAGACTAACTACTTATTGACCACGTGTAGTTATGGAGTACATGATTGCTTTTTTTTTTGAGTCACTGCACTGGACAGGAAAAATACTGAATAAGGTTCTTTCTTGAATTTTTGGTAGTGTACACTGAGGTAAGATGGAAGGTTACATGCTGTGAACAGGGAGGCTCACATTAATCAGCTGTCTCATTTTCTGAGTGCCATCCATATACAACAGATAAGTCAAGGTGTTGCCAGGCTGCCATCAGTTAGGACAGTAGTATAAAGCAGACCCTGCCTCAAAAGAAGTACTGCTTTACCATGTTTTGATGAAAGTAATTCACTTCACAGGCTTAATGCTTTTTTGATGTAATGGATTTGGCATGGAATTGATTGAAGAACAGTTTGAATGCCAGCAAATAGCAATTTATAAATAGTATGCCAGACTGTTACATTCTTAAGCACAGCTTTTTTGGGGAGGAGGTGGGGGTGAGAGGGTGTGTGTGTTATGACATTTTCTGGTTAACCCTTATGAATACTTGTTTGACCAGAAGTACTCATTTTAAATTGAATACCTTTCTATGTCTGTTTACATGCAAAATAGGTAGACTCTTGTAAAATAATCTTCTGAGGATTTGGTTTTGGGTAGAGTAGCTATATTAAGTAATGTACAGTAAACAGACTTTTTTCTTTTACTGGCTTATAGTACGCCCTTAATCTATAAATAATTAAGGTTAAAGTATATAGCTGAATTAACTGAAATTGAGTCAGTCCCCTTTGTGCAAAGGAGCTATACATATGAATCTTTCAGATATAAATAGGACTAGTCACTGTGGATCTACCTGCAGTGACAGAGCTTGCCGATTTTAAGCCTCACTTCTGATCTGAGCCTGCCATTTAAGAGTTGTTAACGATGCCAGGTTATTTACAATGTGTGCCAGTTTGGAAGCTGTTCAAATACTAGATCTATTACTTCCTTCTCTTGCTTGAGTTGATGATACATTTTAAGAATTCACTGATTGCTCTTTCTTAATCTCTAGAATAGCAATTGCTTTCTCTCAAAAATAATTACAGGCAAGACTGACCTAGGATGAAAAATAAGTGAGAGCATCTAACACATGATTAAACTTCTCAACTTTTGTTAAAAAGCAATGTGAGAAGGGAGCTGTAATTATTGCTTATTCTGCCTCCTCACCCTTGCTGATGCTTTACTTTTTCCACTGGACGTTTTTGATTCATTGCACTTTAACACGGTTGATACCACTTAGGATTTTTTTCTAGTATGGGGAAAATAAAATTGAGCTCCTTTTTGTTTAGGATTTTTAACTGTATGTTGTTGAACAGTTTGCTTCATACCATGTCAGGGGAATGGTGGAGGTAAGAACATCTCTCAAACCGCAGGTTTTGCAGTATATGGAGATATGTATGTGAAAAAATATTTTTTTAACCTTTTCTTTGAAGGATGACAGCATGGATGAGAAACCACTGAAAATGAGAGGGAGAGACTCTTCCGAGAGGAAGCGGAAACGAAAGCTGGAGAGAGCAGAGCAGTTCTTTGGAGATATGAAACAAAAATCTAAAGAGCTGAAAAAACTGGAAAAACCCAAGAAGAAGAAGCTAAAACTCACCATAGATAAGACAAAGGAGCTGAACAAACTGGCAAAGAAACTGGCTAAGGAAGAGGAGCGGAAGAAAAAGCGGGAGAAAGCAGTTGTGGCAAAGGTGGAACTAGCAAAGGAGAGCACAGAGAAAAAAAGAGAGAAGAAGGTTCTAGATATTCCTTCCAAGTACGACTGGTCAGGAGCGGAGGAGTCAGATGATGAGAACGCTGTATGTGCTGCACAGAACTGCCAGAGGCCCTGCAAGGACAAAGTGAGTTTTTGTTTAGTTTTGTTGTACACAATTCCATGTGAAGTCAAAAGCTCCAGTAAAATTTATTAATTAGGTTGAACAACATGAGCAACAAGTGGTGTGATTGGAAATGAGAGAGGATTTAGTAATACTTGGGCAGGTACACAGATGCTGTAGCCAAAACTATAGAACTTCCTTATTCTCTTAGGTATTTTAAAACAGAAGGTGATGATGGAAAATTAAAATCTGGGAAAAGGTACTCTGTCTTGGTTGGGAATTTTAACCTCTTCAAGCTGTCTCATTTTTTTGTTGACTATGCAAGATGCCGTGTCTAATTTAAAGGGTCAATGCTGTGACTCAGCTAGAAATGTTCCTGACAAGTATGTTTCTGAGGAGGGGTGGGGGAAAACAAGAAAAAAACCAACGAAACAAACAACAAAATGCTCCCTATAATAACTGTAGGGTTGACACTGCACTGCACTGGCTTGCACAAGAGAGAGTAGGTTCAAATGCCAAGAACTTCTTGTTTTGCAAAATTGAAACATCTGACTGCTTAAAAAGACCAGTTTTTGAAGCCTTATTACACTGGAAGGTGAGTCTCTCAAAAGATGCTGCAGTCCTTGTACCGCTGTTCTCTTTACTTCATAGATGATAATTAGATTTAGATGAGTACATTTTTGCAGAAAATTGAGATTGCAAGAGGGAGGAGAGTGCCTTTAAATTCATATTATAAAGAAGGTCATACTAGATTTGTCAAACTTGCATAAATGAAACTGAATGAAATTCCCGATTGTATAATTGAAGCTTTTAATGGAGTGACTGTCTTTCCATAAGGTTGGGCATGGTTTTGTTCATTCAACAGATGAATGCCATAGAAGTGAGAAATGGCAGATGTGGGAATGTAATGACTGAAGCTGCAGTTCTTAGTGTCCATTGCTAGTTGCTTTTAAAAATTTGTTCAGTAATCATTTTCCTAGAAGCTAAAGCAAAATCTAGAGCTGATCACATTTCTTCCTTTTAGATAGGTTGCCACCACTGTTACTTTTCTAATATATTTTTATTTTTGCATTCCTCTGTAAAGTGAAAGCAGAACTACAGCAGTAACCATTTTTATAGTTGTACCAGTGCATGCCATGACAATTAAGAATCTGTTTGTTATCCTGCTGGTCTCAGTTTCTGAACACTGACTGAAATGAACGTGTACTTTTACTTGGGGAGTTACAGAAATCTAATAATTAATCTTTTTTCCTCCTTAAGCTTTAATTTTTCATGCATTTCCTAATTCTATACCAAATTCAGCTTGAAGTTTGAAATATTTGTTTTGTACTGTGATGGTCTTGGGATGGGCAGGGCTTCTTGCAAGAGCATTATTTTTTATTAAAACGAAGCAGGCTTTTTAAACAAGCTCTACAGGGCATTAATTTGTGCCCAAAGGCTTTTGTGTTCTAGGTATATCAAGTAGATTTAGTAGAATTAAATAGTATTTTCTTCATAGAAATGATGCCTATCTGTCTGCCCTTCTAATGTGTTATGTGTTGCTGGTCTGATCTCTTGCAGGTAGACTGGGTGCAGTGTGACGGTGGCTGCGATGAGTGGTTTCATCAAGTTTGTGTTGGTGTCTCTCCAGAAATGGCTGAGAATGAGGATTACATCTGTATAAACTGTGCAAAGAAGCCAATGCAGGGACCAAGTAGCCCTGCTCACGCGCCACCTCCTCCTTTCTTATTGAGCTACAAACTACCAATGGAAGATCTTAAGGAGACAAGTTAGCAACTGCTCGATGCCTGGAACTTCTTGGGAAACGGACCACTGAAACCCTACAGAAAGAGAGGGTTTGAAGCTAATGTAGCCACTGAGCTTCACTTCCAAGGATGTACAGACCTGCAGCAGAGTTGGTCCCTTCCTTACAGCTGGCTTCCTTCATACAATGGGGACGTCAAGGCACAGTGGTACCGACTCATCTATGCAGACACCACCTGATTAGGAGCTGCAGCCAGTGTTTTTTGACTTGAGTATTTCCATCTTTGAGTGTGGCTGTTGCTCTTAGAGACTGAGCAAACCCGAGGCTGTTAGATTAGACACTTCAGGGTGTTAGAAGTACACGTTGGCAGTGGAGCTGGCCTGGAATCGGTGGGCATAGGCTGGAGCTTTTAGGCCTACAAGGTTACCCTTAGGAGGTGACTTTGGAAGTTATCTTTTGCTTCCCCATGCCAACCCAGTGAGTGGGGCAACGTCTTGGGAGAGTTAAGTTGCCTCCATATCCAGGCAGCTAACACTACACTATATGGATGGGAGCAAGTGGATGAATTCCTTTTTATTTCTCTTTTGTAGCTAAAGGGCAGAGGAGCTCATGATCTCAGAAATCAGCAAAGGTTCTGTTTACCAAAAAAGAAACCCAACTCTACTCTACTAGGCAATTTTTTTTTCCTTAGTGGGGAACAGCTGATCTTCCTGTCCTGAGGAGGGCCAGAAAACATTGAAGATGTCTAGCTAGACTGGAGCTTGGGAAAAGCAGAGTGCTTCCCTTTCACAGGGGTGCCCTCTCCTGTTCTAGGCTTTGCTTAGAGTTCTGCACTCCTGCACATTAAAGTTGTCTCACGCAGGATGGAGCTGGCAAGGAGGTACAGCACCCAGGGCACCAGCTTCTGTGATCTGTACCCAGGGATGGGAAGGAAAGAAGACAGCCCACTTACCTCAGAGGTTACACTGACATGTGCTTCTGTGAAAAGTTTCACTCGCAACTATTTCCAGTATCACCAGGCTACGGGCATGGCCTCAAGCGATACCAGCAAGCAGTCTGCAGATACTGTTCGCAGCGCAAATCCCCCTCCCTGCTGGCTTTGCTGGATGTGTACCAGTGTACAATCAGCAACAGTTCTTGTTTGAAGTCGCCCCTGGCTTTGCCAGAGGACCAGAGGGCTTGGGGTCATTCTGGGTGACAGTTGTTTTAGTAAATCCATTTTTAAAGAAGGACTTGTTTTTACTTTTTTCTAAATGTCTCAGACTACTGACTTGTTCTATAAATAGATTATTTTTCTTTGATTTTTTTATACTTACCACTGTTAACCAGCAGCACAGACAGAGGTTCACAAAGCAAAAACCTGCCCGTGGGCTTGGGTTTTTTTACTCCATTCCTTCCTTGTAGTACAAGGAATTAGCAGTTACCTTCCCCATTCTAGCCTGACCAGCTGCCTGTGTTTAAATAGGTAAATACATTTCATGTGCTACCTTTGTGTTTGGGTTTGTTCCTATTAGTGGGGCATCTGGGCCTTAACGACTCCAGTGGATGCTGGCTTTGTGTATGTGAATGTCTGAAGCCAGCCACTGGGCTGTCTCGTCCCCCCTCTCCACTCGCTCCCTATTGTGTTTCCATTCTTCTGCAGTTCTAGGAGTGTTGTTAAGTAGTGTCCAGTCTTACTAGGAGCTGGATTGGGATTTAAAGAAATATTGACAAAAACAAAAGTGTTCTGTCTTGACTGTTTTGTGTCCCTGCTCTTGTTCTCGAATATTTGGAAGTTTATTTATCTGGCAGAATTACCCATCCCCCCCAAAAAAAATTCAGCTCAGGTAGACGACCTTGATCGGTTTGTTTTATTTGTGCCTGCTGCCTCTGAAGAGGAAGATGAAAGATGTACAAAAGAAAAAGAACTAAGATGGAGGGCGGAAGGTACAAGGTTTTGGGAGCTTTGAGTGCAAATTGGGCACAGACTTGTAATCCCTGCTCCTAAAAGACTAATACGGTGTTAAAAGCAAGCTGTGGTTAAGCATGTGGCTGAACGGGCACCCTAGCAAACATAAGAGTATTATTTGTTTACTTATTTATGAAGGAGTCTATGCTATAGCTAGACATACCCTCTTTTTGCCTCCAGTTACATTTTTTTTTTTTTCTTTTCAATGTATGCTTAGTTTTGGTAAACTGGTTTGAACAGATGTTACTTTCCTTCAAGCTTTAACCGATGGTACTACATAAATGTTTCCCTATATGGAGTGGATAGACTATCTGTCACAGATGTTTAATCGTTCCAGAAGTAGACTAGTACAAGATTTCTTAAAGAATCCCAGTGTTCTGTATTTTTTCCTGACTCCTAGAATCGGTGACACAACAGGGAAAATATGGTTAGCGTATCCTTTTAGCCACTGAGCATATCCTCTTAACCATTCCTACATTCTCTGTCGCGATAAAGTCGTTGTTATATGTAACTACCATCAACTGGAAAAGAGATCTTTTTAGTAAATCTGCATTGAATGTTCCTGTTTCTCTGAGTAGAAGATGTGGTGGAGAATGTTAACAGTAGCACTAGTTACAACAAGAAGGAAACAAACAGCTATACGATGCAATGGTCAATCATTCTGCTTGTAACAAGCATACAGAACAGTAAACAACAGAAAGAAATGTGCAAATAATGTGCAAAACGTCACATTTTTAGAAGGTGTTTTTCTTATCGCATGGAGAGGCTCTTTACTACACTGTTGAAAGGAGGTTGCCACACTTTTTCTAGTAATGGATGTCTCATCTGCTTTTGGGTAAGGTGTTCATAAAGAGAAGACCATTATTAGCTTTACATCTTATTGTTTAAGCTTATTTTTTAAGAGCATAATTCCTCTCAAAGGTTTGCTGATAGTATGAACTTATGAATAAATGTTAACTTTTGGAAAAATCTGTAGAGTGTAGTTAGTGGTTGAAAAACCCAAAGCTGTGGTATTGTCTCCAGACCTTAGGGTTTTGAATTCTTATAAAAACATATGCAAAGAAGCAAGCCAAAGTTAAGCTCAGGAAATAATTTTCTTACAGTTCTGCCACAGCTGTAGGAAAAAATCTCTCATGCTTTGGGGACAAAATCTCAGTATACACAAATTTTTAGCTTGTGTATCTAGAGGGGTACATGTCTTAATGCTGTATTCTACAAAGGATACTACCCACTGTTCATGTTATTTCACTTCATGTGTCTGACACAAAAGGTCAAAGAAATGACCTGAGCTTCTGTGAGGAACTAAAAATGGCCAGGACCTAAGTTCTAAATCTTACCCAAACCATGCGGTTTCAAGCCTTTTGTTTGTTTGGTTTTTTAATAACCAGGGCCTGGAATTGGGAAGCTTTACTTGTATAGAGACAAACATCACTCCTGAACTTAAGTACCATTACTTTTAGGATTTACGCTTTTGACAGGTCATCTGTACCTGAATGCTTGTGCAGCCTGGACTATTCGATAATGAGGGCTCAAGGTAAGATTGATGTTATGGAAGTTATTTTAAGGGATTGGAATACAGTCACACAGCATAAGATAACAGATGTATGTGCATTTTGTTAGCTGCACTGTGAAGATTGCATTGATCTTTTCAGTTTTAGTATCGTAGAATAATTTAAGTTAGGGGGACTTGCAGAAGTCACCTGGGTCAACCTGCTGACCAAGGCAGGGCTGACTTTTGAAAGCACGTCAAGTTTTTCAGGGCTATGTCCAACTAAGTTTTGAGTATTTCCAGGGATGGGCATTCAAAAACCTCTCTGGCTTCCAGTTCCATTTTTGTAGCATCTTCAGTGCACACTTTTGTCTGATGTACAGTCAGATACTCGCTTGCTGAAGCTTGTCTGTTGCCTCTTGAAGAGTCTGGCTCGGTATTTTCTGTAACCATCCATCAGGTAGTTGAAGACTGCAGGTTCTGCAGCCTTTTCTTTCCAAGCTGAACAAACCCAGCTGAGCCTCCCTTGGGCCATGTAGTGTGCTGCAGCCTTCTAATAATCTCAGTGGTCCTCAGGTGGGCTTGTTTTTGGCTTCTCAATGTCTGGTTTTCTACTGAGGAGCCCAAACTGGACTTGGTACTCCAGATGTGGCCTACAAGTGTTTAATACGGGGGAAAATAACTTTTCACTTGCTGGCCATGCCCTTACTATGCAGCCTGGTACAGGGTTGGCCTTCATAGCTACAAGCGGGCACTCTCCTGACTCCTATTAATGTGTTCACCATTAGTCCCAGGTCCCTTGGTTTACTGTTTCTCAGATGCAGGACTGATGAACTTAACAATTTTCCATCAGCACATCACTGCATCCCGTCACAAGATCCAACTGAATGGGAGCCCTGTCCCATGTTTTGGGTTTGTCCTACTCCCATCATTGCTTGGTGTCATCTGGAAAGGTGATGAGTGTGCTGTATCCCATCACCCATGTGGGTAAGACATAAGAGTATTGTCTCCAGTACCAACCCCTGGGGTACTCCACGTGCAGCTGGCCCCCTTCTAGATTTCAAATCATTGACTATTAAAGTCTGAGAACAGCAGTCCACTCCGTTTGTCACAACCCTTGTAGGTTGTCCATACACTCTGTAAGCGTGTTTTTGCTGTAGGTCAGGGTAAATGACCACTGCTTTCCCCTCATCCATAGGACTTATCACAGAAGGCAACCAGATTGGGCTAGCACTGTCCTGGTGACTATTGCCAGTCATTTTATCCCTCGTGGGCCTGGATGTGGCTTTAAGAAGGTTTTGTTCTGTCGTCTTCCCAGGGACCAGAGTGAGGCTAGCAGCCCTGTAGTTACTGGTTTCTTCCTCTTTGTTGAATGAGCATGACATGCAGAAGGGTTCATCACAATCCATCAAGAAAATGATCCTCCATACAGACATTTTCCTGGGGTTTGTTCATTGTTGTGGAATGCAAGATTTGAAGCAAAAAACCCCACCAACCACCTCTATGAGCCGACGTTTGTAAGGTGCGTGGAAAACTCTACATGGCAGAACTGAGCTGCTTCAAGTGCTGCTCGTACCTAAACTCCATGCGTGCTAGTGAGCACTTAATGTCAGTCCCCTACATCTAGATGCAAGTCCAAGCTGGTCTGGTTCAAGTCACTTACCGCTGCATGGTCCTTTCGTACACAGTTCTTCACAGGGGAAGAAAGGCGCAGTATGAATGAGCATCGACGGGGCCGTCTGATCATCTAAGAGAAACGAAGGAGGCTACAGCCTTGTTTGTTCAACAGTAGGCTGTTTATTAGGCAGCTGTCCAAGGATAGCTAGCACCTTTTTGTTGTTGTTGTGTTCTGAGAACAGTTATTAGAATAAATGTGACACAGAGTTGTAGCAAAAAAAAAAAAGAGCAAAACCTACTTGGGTATTCATCAACTGTGTATCAGACAGGCCTTGCTGTTCTTCTAGGTACATGCACACCTTTGAAAATAACAATTGATTGAAAGAATTGCTGTACACTAACAGTCATTTCATATGTTGGAAACCAAAAATTTTTTTAAAAGGGTGGAAAAAAGCTTCTTAAAATCATTCTCCCTCAAATCGCTGCCAATGTCCCTGTGAGAAGTTGAGAGCTGTGGTCTGCTAGAAGCAGGGCTTGAGGCTTCCTCGAGTTAGCCGAAAAGGAAGAGCAGGGAACTGCTTCAAATCCTCTCCAGCTGTGGTCGCTAAGAATGTGTTTGGTCAGCCTGCCTGAAGCAAACAGGAACTCTGCTTGGAGCACTGAGTCAGCGGGGAGATGCAATAAATCCAGCCCTTATCGAAATTCTAGCCACGCTGGCTTCGGAAGGGTGATAAACGCGCAGGGCGGCTGGAAACGGCACGGCAAGAGACGGAGAGCGTTGAGCCTTAGGTAATGAGACGGCTCGCTGAAACGCATGGTAAGTTGCAAGGTAAAGGCAATGAAAGGAGGAAGGATTTATTGAAAACCAAATATTTGTGCGGAAACGTGCTCTGAATGCCTTTGAAACAAAAGCCCTGCTGCAGTGGATAGCTTTAATCCTAGGTGGGACATTGTGTCTAAATTGAAGGCTTTTGGGAAGGCAATTTTTTGGCAGTCTCTGTATCGCACTCCAACCCCCTCAAAAAAAAATAATAAAAATCTTCTAAAGCCAAGTGCTTGAGGGAGCTGCTGTGGGTGTTGGTATCAGAGGAGAGCAGCCATCTCCGTGAACGTACCGTTCCTGATGCAGCTGATGTCACCGGCCAGCCCCACATCTGCTTTTGGTGGATGGGTGACGTGCCAGGTGGAACCGCTGTGTCTGTTCCCAGGGTGATGCAGGCCCTGCTCCGTCTCGCAGCAGCTCAAGCCACCGGCCACACTGCTTTCCTCCCCAGAGAAATAAGGTGTTTGCTGATGTCTGGTGATAGCGGAGGACCTTACCCCAATCCAAATTATGAATATGAGAAGCAGCTCCGATTTTAGTGGGACGTGAGACAAGTAGCGCGTTCTGTTTACTTCTGTCAGCTAATGGTTCAACTTCCCTTTATACAGCTGGAATGTAGTTAGCCACGTCTTGTGTGTGTCCCTGCAATGGCATTATCAGAGCAAAATACTGTGAAGATCAAAATCTAAGTATTATCAGTGCATTGATAGTGTCGCATCCCATTATTTCCTTGCCAGCTTTCCTGATAGTCTCTTGTGCAGGAGGGAGGCAGGAGGCAGATGCCTTAGCTTTGCCTAGAAACATTCTCAAGAGAGAAAACAGCCGCACACCAATGTGTGAGGAGACCTGGTAAAGAAGTAGTGGAATCATCTGGTGGCAACCCTCCCTATTGCTGATGAACCCTCAGGTGAGTGTGTGGTACTTCTGTTCTTCACCTAGATGAAGGTAGTGATCTACTGGTGCAGCTGCAAACCATTATCCAGGTTTGTATCCATACTGGTAAGGTTTAAGAACAGCTGAGTTGTGTGTTTTCTGGGTGTTGCCTCAAACTGTGGCCTTTTCTGTAACTTTTAACTAAGATTGGTAGATCCTCAGTCCTGGTTACTCTTTCTCACAATTACTACTGTACGAAATGAGATGTGTGAAGTAGCTTTCCAGAGGGAAACCAGAGTCTTTGCCTTGTGGAGTGGACAGACTTCCTGGTAATGAAGGTGTCTGAAGTGCCTACAGATTATGAAGGAGGGAAGAAGCTGAAGCATCAGCTGGGTGCTGATGCCCTAATCCTTGGACCATCACTCACTGCATCTGTGGGGAATGTAGGTGCAGAGGAAAGTAGATCACAAGTGGTTTTCAGAAGAATTAAGGGGTTTAGGAGAGCTTCCCATGATGTTTGTGATGCTTTAGTGGCCTTTCGTATCTCTTTTCTTTTGCCAGGGAAATGGCAAATTTTGGGGGTATTTTTTTCAGGGTATTTCTTCCAGGGAAATGAAGGGAAGGGATTTGTTAGAAGGGAATGAATGGCAGGTTATGGATTGGATAGTAAAGATGCAATACAGTGTCCTGAAAGGATCCTGCCCTGTTCCCAAATGTGCCTGTGTGCGCAGGGAATTGAAGGCTGGAACACTGATTTCCCCTGGCTTCTGGTAGGAATATGCTTGGGAAGGAGGTGCCCCAGTATTTAGGGGTGTTAGAGAATACACAAAACTGAACGAATAATGGAAGACAGTACGCAGCAGCAGAAAATCTATTCACAATTTAAAGGTTGGTGTGGTTTTTTTTTTGGTTTTTTTTCTTGCTGAGTAAGGCAATTCTAGGAAGCTGATGGGTCAGATTCCTGTTTGGAGCAGAAAACAGGCACTTTTCTTTTCTTTTTTTTTTTTGTAACTCCTTTTACGGAGTGTGCAGACTGCTGCTGCACAAGCAACACCTGAGATTTCTGCAAAAAAAAAACCAAACCCAACTTGTTTTGTTTTAAGAAACAGCTGTTCAAAGTCCCTGTTTCTCTCTCTGCTCCGGTGATCTCAAAGAAACACATCTGTTTCATGTGCTTTTTGCTTTCCTTCCCCGGGGCCTTCCCATTACACCTTGAGGAATCCCTTCTCCCAGGGCAGTGAGGCCAAAGGAAATCAGGACAAATTCCCTTTGCAGGGTCTTTTTGCTCCTTCCAAACCACTTTCCCTTCCCTGCAGGGGAGGTCTCCCCTCCGGCCCCTCTAAGGCTGCCTGTTTACTTCCAGAGAAGCTGTGAGGCCATGAACTGCCTCTCCAGAGCTTTTCCTACCTTGCAGCTCGGTATTTCCTTACCCCACTGCAGAGGAGCACAGAGCTGTTGTTCCCCCACCTCCAAAATGGAGCATCCTCCCTGCAAGTTATCACCTTGCTGCTCTTCTGTCAGTCCTGGCTGATCCTCCAGCTTCTCCACCAGCCGGTTTCTGGAAGCGGAGAAGCTCTGCTCCTCCACCTTCCAGGTGGCCCCGGGCTGAGCTTGGGAATGGTGTGGGAGCATGTGCGTCCTCAGACTACTTTTGGCAGTGGCTGTGAGCTGTTCCCTGTGCTACCACAGCCAACGGGCCGTGTAGGGCATCACTTGGGTCCCTCACCGTAGCCAACAAAGCCTGATTTTATCTCTCCAGTAAGTTCCTCCCTCCTGAACTCCCACTAGCTTCTGTCTTTCCTCCTCATGGAGCTGAGTGCGATGTCCATGTTCATTAGCATTGTTAGGACCAAATTTGGACTGCAATAGAAAAGGGCTGTTGTCGGGTTTGCCGTGATGTAGGCTCACAGCTTCTGTTCTAGCAGCAGGGTGTATGCTAGTACTGCTATGCAGTCCAGATGTTGCAGTAAGAAACTTGAAGGGTAAATAAGAATATCAAAGACCCAGTCTCCTTTTCCCCTAGATCCCAGTTACAGTGAATACCAGATTTAAAGGTTTAATTGGCTCTATATTTTTAATTATTTCCCCTACCTGGACACATCACCATGGATGCTTGCATCTTTTTTTCTCTGATTGCCATGAAAACTGCACATCTGGGTTGTGACTGACTTAATGAAACCACATTTGCAGCACTCATCAGACGATTGGCAAGCAGTGCCTGACCCTCTGCCTTTGTTTGTGGTGGCCAAGAATGAAGTTTCTTCTATCAAGAAGAGCAGTGATGCTCTGACCCTGTCTGGCTGAAGGAAAGTAATTAATCAGTTAATTAAAGGTAATGATGGAAAACTGGTTTTGTGTATTTCACCCTCTTACCTCTTGGTGTTTTATTTCTGGTGGGCATCAGCATTTGAATTCAGTGGTGGCAAGAGAATAACGTGGCTTGGAATTTGATATTTAAAAATGATAAAGAGTGAAGCACGTGAGCAGCAGCACCCCTTTCCTTCCACCTGGAGATGGCTGCTCCACATAGCATGTGTCTTAGCTCATAACTGTCTGTGCCCTGGCCACCAACCTCCTGGTTGACTTGGAAGGGTTAGTTAGCTTTCTTCAGGCATCAGCTGGATCTAATTTGAGGCTTAGCTTTTTCATCTCTGGCACTCATCAATAGAAAAATAAGATTGCCTTATCAGAACTCACAAGTGACTCTTCACCTAAATTTTTGTGGCAAAAAAAATGTCTAAACCAGAAAGAGAGAGACTCGGTACCATGATATGTTGCAACTGACCACCAGAACAGGAATGACTTGTAGACAGAAGTTCAACCTCGGTGTGAAGCTTGCTTCAGGCGCAATCCCATCTGTCTGGGAAGATGTCTTAAAGGCTCTAGGTCTTGCTTGTGTTAAGTCTCAGAAGCCCCACCAAGCACTGAAGCCAGTTCAGTAGATAAGTGGTAGGGAGCATGTTTCCAGCGTGTGAGCCCCTTTTTAATCTGTCTGCAGGGGTAACTCTGCACTCTGTGTGTCTACCTGCACTGCCTTGCAGGCACTTCAGCAGGGCAGATGAGGGGAAGGTTAGAGAAAATGGGCAGCACAGGTCCCTCTGCTTCCCCTTGCCCTGCCTCAGGCTGGAGGTGACCACAGAAGCAAAGAAAGACACAAACTGCTTCTGATGAGCAGCAGCTGGGAGTGGATGTGCTCTGGGATGATGGCAGGGAAGCTCTGCAGAGCCTTGTGGGGTGCCTGGGACCAGGTGGCATTTCCAAGTGTGGACTCTGGACTCTCAGGTGGTGCTTCTCTGTGCTGGCCCAGGAGCTCAGCTGGGGCACTGCTCCTTCTGAGATGAGAAAGGCCTGGGATGTTTTGAAGAGGTAATGCCTCCTGGCAATGCAGGGGCTCTCTAAAAACCTGCTGTGTTTCTGGAGGCTGGAAAAACTGAACCCATGTTTTATTCTTATTGACATCTTTTGTAATGCCAAAGTTTTTCACTTTGTCATCTCTTACTTCAAAAACTTACTTTGGAGAAACCTTTAGAAACTTTAATTCTGTCTACCAGTGACTGTCTTTTGGATTTTCTCCCAGAACGGAAACTTTGTTTTCTGAGTAGTTACCAGCCCTGTAGCTTTCACAATTTAAAATTATCTTTTTTTTTTTTTTTTAAGAGTACAAACAGATTCTCTGAGATCCTTGCTGAGACCTTGCCTGTTTAAAACCAGATTATGGGTTTTCTGTGCAAGAATCGGTTAAGTGGGTGCAATCCTGTCTCACCTCTGAGAAAAGCTTTTCCTTTTTTCCTGCCAGAACATCCCTCTTCCAGGCAGACAGGGCACAGGGGCATCTAAAATCGCAGTCCTATTAGTGGCTTTGATTTCATTCTTTCTGCAGACAGCCTGTTTCAGATTTATATCTTCATCTCAGAGGAATAAGGTGTGCAGAGCATAAGGAAAGACCATCATCCTGGTGGTCATAGAATCACAGAATAGTTTGGATTGGAAGGGATCTTAAAGATCATTGAGTTCCAACCCCCCTGTCGTGGGCAGGGACACCTCCCACCAAACCACGTTGCTCAAAGCCCTGGTCCTTGAACACCTCCAGGGATGGGGCATTCACACCTTCTCTGGTCTAAATATAGAGGTCCTTTACCCCGTTCCCCACCAGTCTACCCTGTACCTAATCAATCTGCTGATCACATACATCTCACTTCTGGGCCACGCCAGCAATATTGCTATTGTTACTAGCCTGAAATTATGATCTCCTTTGGCATATGGTTTTGATAGGAAAATGCCCTCAAATTGGCTCCTTGTCTGCAAGAACAAGCTGGTGAGTTTTATTTTCTGGATGCAAACTGTCAATTTTCACATCGGGAGGTTGATGACTAGTCTTCAGAAGGATGATTATTCCTGCCCTCTCCCTAAAATATGCTCAGGCTCTGTTTCTGCAGTTGCTCTGCAAGGCTTTGTTCAGGCTGCCCAGTTGCTGGTAAAGTGGAACAAGGGAAGAGCCCTGAGGAACTGGTGCTAGCTGCTGGAGTTGGGAGGAAAGCAAAAGGAGATACTAAAAAGATTGAAGTCTCCAAATAAAGGAGTTTTTTCTTGCTACTCGACTATTGGCTGTATTATCAGCATATATATAGGTATCTATACATACGTTCTTATAACTGCATAACCTTCTAGTGTTTTTATTTTGCCCATAAGTGAAATGGGGGCACTTTGGAATTCTGAGCAGGAAAAGGCCTGTTCCTTGCTCATGTGGGCACAGGGCCAGAGTGTTTAAGGGAGACAAGCTGCTAAGCAGAAGTCAAAGCAGAGGTAAGATGCGGAGCACGGCAGATCTGCCCGCCTGGGCGCTCCTGCCGCCCTTGTGTTTGCACCTGCAGCCCAAATGCCTGCACGTTCCCACCTTAGTCTTGAGTTTGCTGTTCCAGAAGAGCAAGTGCACGCTTGGGAAGCACTGCTGTTTCCACCCTCTTCTGGGGGAACAACCGTCGGCCCTGGATGCAGCTGAGGCAGTGGCAATGGGAATCGGCAGCTCTGTTGCTGCCCTTCTGTTACGTGGCTAGGAATTCACGTTACAGCCGGAGCAGATCTGAGAGCATGGTCCTTTGGTCCCAACTGATCTCCCCCTGTGCTCTACCACTTTTGATCAGAGATGCAGAGAGAGGGACCCACCGAGCACAGTGCAAGCTTCACCCTTAGCTTCCACATGCAGAGGAGCCGGGGACAGAGCAGTGGTATCTGCAGGAGATGGTTCTCCAGTGCTGTACTCTCTGCGAGCATGCTGTCCTGCAGGAGCATCATCCGTTTATCTCCTGTATGCAGAGCACAGTGCCCACGGGCGGTCGTATCTTGCCCCACAGGCAGCCCGGGCACAGAAGAGAGGCCTCAGCTGCTCTGCAGGCACCCAGTGGGGATGGGGTTTTTCTTCACTTGAGGGTTTGGCCACTTGGGTCACTATTTGGAGGTGGGTATTTGCTAGGAAGGCTGCGTCTGAATGAGGCTGTCCAAATGGCTGCAGTAGCATCTTCTGTCACGGCGGGAACTGCAGGCTCTTGCAATGGCTTTTGGCTCCTGCCGTTGGAGTTTACAAATATACGTGCCTTTCGGGGAGGGAGCTTAGTGGCTCGAGCAGGAGTCAATCCTTTATCTTCCTTTGGCTTCTTTCTTCACGGAGCAGTCTCCAGGTTCCTGTACTGTGCCAGCCGGTATCATCCCCTTTCTGTGCATATTTGTGACAACTTTGCTTGCTACAGCCATGGTCACTTAAGCTGAATAATATTTTCAGGCTGGGAAAAGGCCAGTAGCAGGGTGGTTATCAGATAGAGGAAATGCATCATATTTGCTCTGGCCTTTGGTTCCCAGATAACGCAAAGGCAAATTGTGTTCCTAGAAGCTGGGGGGTGGCTTGTGAGATTACCCGGCCCCAGAACACAGGGAGGCAGTTTGTCACACGTGACAGAGGCGCAGAGGGGGTGCTGGAAGCGGGGAGCACGGCTGCTCTTGGTGCTCAGCAGAGGTCAGACACGGCTGATGGCTTCTTCACGTCAGGAACACTGAAGCAACAGCAGCAATTGTGCCCTAGCTGCTCTCCTAAAAAGTGCTTTGGTGGGTTAGGAGCATAAATTCATTTGAAAGTTGCTGCTACTTGCAGAGCAGTAAGAGATTGTGTATGTCTTCCAGTAAACATTTTCCTCTCCTCTTTTCCCCTCATCATCCCTCTAAGCAGATGCTTTTGAATCCCTCCTTTTAGGTTTAGACCATCTCTCTGGGTGGCTGGGTGATTTAGAGGGGAGAAGTCTAATTAACAACTGTTCCCCGCTCAGCTGGATGTAGGTGTGGAGCAAGACTAGTTCTGGGAGTAGGTCCTGTGGTTCCTACTAGAGCATGCAGGGCTAGCATTTGTGTCTGCTGGCCCTGTATGATGGGGTGGGCTGAGGCCAGTTCTTATGCACGTCTCATTCAGAAAATGTCAAAGTACCTTGTTATCTCCAGAGGAAGCTCTTTCCAAGCTTTGTCTGGGCTATGAGCACTTCCTTGGGAGAACAACCTCAGCCGCTGGCGGAAGAATGGTGCAAAACTAAAGATAGAAAATCATAGGATGATTTGGGTTGGAAGGGACCTTGCAGATCATCTAGTTCCCCCCCCCCTGCCATGGGCAGGGACACCTCCCACCAGACCAGGTTGCTGAAAGCCCCATCCAGCCTGGCCTTGAACACTTCCAGGGATGGGGCATCCACAACTTCTCTGGGCAAACTGTTCCAGTGCCTCAACACCCTCACAGGAAAGAATTTCTTCCTTATATTTAATCTGTATCTCCCCTCTTTCACTTTAAAACCCTTACCCCTCGTCCTATCGCTACACTCCCTGATAAAGAGTCCCTCCCCATCTTTCCTGTAGGCCCCCTTTAGGTACTGGAAGGCTGTTGTAAAGTCTCCCTGGAGCCTTCCCTTCTCCAGGCTGAACAACCCCAACTGTCTCAGGCTGTTTTCACAGGAGAGATTTTCTAGCCCTCTGATCATCCTCCTGTCCCTCCTCTTGACTTTCTCCAACAGATTGTAAGGTTGTAAGGTAAAGAGAAAGATAAGCAAAATGTAACATAAATATCAGGAGAGGAACCAATAGCGTCTAGCATCTGGATTGTCCAACCCTTGTCCCGGCTGAGTTATCGGGTACGTTGTCAGAAAACCTCTGGTCCAGTGCTCTTGCCCTTCTCCAAAATAGTTGTTGGGGAGAAGGGACTAACCCGTGCCTCGTGCGCCAGCACTGTGCTGCCCTGTGCCAGCGAAGGCAGCTTGGCAGCCTGCCCCGGACCTGGAAGCTGCTTCGGGACCCACTTGGGGAGACATCACTCCAGCACAGGCTGTCCCAGTAAAGGGTGAGTCACAGCCTGGCCGCCTGGGATGGGCCTGGGAGGAGGGCGGCTGCTCCGGTTGGCGCCGTCTTCAGCCCTGTGCTCTGGGGGCGTTTCTAAACAGGCAGCCTTCCATTTCGTGCCTCTGGTGGGGGAACAACCCCCTTGTGCCGTCCTGGAGGCGGCATGAGAGCGATGCACGCAGGATGGGCACCAGCGCTTGTGGCTCTGGGAGGAAGATGCTCTGCAGCCATCTGGTGAGGTTCAGCTTGCGCAACTCTGGTGGCACAAGCTCCTGTGAAAGACCTTCCCTGGTGTTCTCCTTATTTGTATAAATAAAATATGTCTCTGTACCTCTAAAAATATTTTTAAATGGCTTATCTCAGCAGATCTCGGGGTGAAATTACTTTCCTTTCACTATAGTGTGCATATTATCTAGGCTTTTTCCTTTATTTTGTTAAATGTTCACATTCTTCCATTCCTTTTATTTGTTTCTTGCAGATCTGTTTCTTAAGGTTTATTTCTGTCTGTCCCTTTCTTCCATTTGGCTTAAATATGGTTACAGACTCAAAATCTTAGACATCGAGATTTCATCCTTTGCATTTTTCCCATTAGATTTTCATTGCTTCTTATGGGCTAATTGAAGTTCCTCCCAGTTTCTTTGTCTTCTGCAATTTCAAAAATATGTATTGAAAACATCTTGTTCTGTAGCCTTAACTGATCCTTTGTCATATTTTTTGGTTCTCTTCCTGCCCTCAGTAAAAAGATTAACTTTTTTTTTTTTAATCTCTCAAGTAACATCTCCCAAAAAACACGTGGACTTCTTCCTGTTTCACTCCAGAAGATGTGTAAAGTGATGTTTTACTTGAAATACGCATCGCTTGGGACTTTCCAGCTTGCTTTTGCACTTGTAGATTTAATATTTTCCCCTCACTGCTTATGTTTACGCTGAACATTTGTTTTAATTTTCAACTTATTGTTGTGTTCAGTGTAGTCTTATCTCGCTGGATGGAATTCAAATAGTTTGTTATTGATTACACAGTGTCCTATCAGAGTCTATTAGTTCCTGCCAATTAGCTTGTCTTGTTGATAAGATTATTGCCATTGGTGTGCCGTGGTGATCATGGTTATACAGGGTTATTTGAGCAGTGATGCTGATGCACACAGTAGTTTTGAGAATCTCTAAATATTTCCTTGTTCAATCTCCTCTCTCCTTACACCAATTTGTTGCAAAAGGCAAGGCATTATTTGGCTTTGCTGTTGTATTTTAACCCCTATATCCTTACCCTATTTAACAACTATTCTATGTGCTGTGAGATGGTTTCTCTGCAGGGAAGTTCTCCACTTCTCACTGTCTCGCCTAATTCCTCCTCTGGAACGTCTTCCCTGGTTTACAACAATCATCAATTTGAGGACTGGAACAGAGTGTTTTATTCGGACCATCCCGTTTAATCACTGCTGCTGAGGAGGAGCAGCCCTTTGTGCATTTGCCTAGTTCCTCTGCGAACAATATTCCACGGCAGCACCCATGGGTACCACGTTTAATTAATTATGCACAGTGGGAGGAAAAAATATTTCCTTTTGGTTTAAATCAGAATATTTCAACAGATGCCATTAGTTCTTGTGCTATGAGATGTAGTGAATGATATATTCATCTTCTCTGTCTTTTCCTTGTTTCCTAGACCTCTGCTGTCACCCTCTTTTTACCCTAGGCATCTCTTCCCGAGATAAGGAGTTGTCGTGTATTTGGTCACTCCTTGGTTGAATCCGTTCCTTCCCTCTTCCCATCCCTCTTTCCTTTCCCTGTTTCTCCTGTAGGAAGTCCGGTGCTGTGTGGGTACATCATAAACTGGCACGGTCAGGCCCCAGTTTTTGCGGCTTCGTTCCTGTTGTCCTCCTAACACCTCCTCAAATTGCCTGTGCACAGCTCAGGTTTTGCTCCCGCTTTGCAGGCCTTATACAAGGACTCTGAACCCGAAAGTATGACTTTTTTTTGTTCTCTCTTGTCCCAGATATTCATCATTGAATGTAATAAAAATATTTTAAAACCTTGCCTCCCTTACAACCTTGGACCATCACAGCTTTAAGACACGTATTGTGAACAATATCTGGTTCTGTTTGCCTTGTTTATGGCCTCAAAGCATGTAGCTAATGTCATCAAGTAACTACCTGCAGCAATCCCAAGACCTCCTTCCCAAGCAGCCACAGCTAATTTTGCAACCCCGTGTTGGGTATGCACCACTGGGGCTCTTTTTCTCCCTGCTGCTTGATTTTTCATCTGCTGCTTGATTGCCTGCTCCCATTGCAGCTTCTGGGGTGATGTCCTGGGATGCCTGCCAGTGTTCCTTGCTCTTCTTCATGTCCCAAAGTGTTTTGTAGGGGGAAGGGAGAGGTTGAAAGTACTGCTTTGCCTTTCTTTTCTTTTCTTTTCTTTTTTTTTTTTTTCTTGGGTTTTTTTTTCCTCTCTCCCTGGATCGGGGAGAGTGTCATTTGCTGCCAATGCCTTTTCCTACTCTCTTGGCGGGGGAGTTGCAAGCGGGAATGAATGGCAGTGCTGGTCCTGGGAAAGACCAGCGGCAAAGATCCCTGCGTGTGAGGGAAGAGAGTTTTGCAGCCTGCCGAATTTCTGAATGAGGCTGCTTTGGGCCATTAGTACGGAGCAGCAGAGAGGTTTAGCAGAGTTTAGCTCTAGCTCAGAGCCCTGCTGCTCCTGGCCACAGCACAGCCCGGCTGCCCCCTTGGGCATCGTGGCTCAGGGCTACGATGCAGGACCTTGCCCTGTGCCCACGTCCTCCCTGCTGAGGGGAGACCCGGCGATGGGAATTCACTGTGAATTCCTGCTTCGGCTTTTACCTCTTTCTCAGCAGGTCTTCGGGCTTCGGCTCCCTTGCGTAGGACTGTGAGGGCACCGGTTGCGTGCTGGGTCTCCCCTTTCTCCTGTGCCTCCAGGGACAGCGTTGGGCAGAGGGATGATGGAGAGCGGGAGCCAAGCGGTCCCTGGTCCAGGAGGGAGAGCGCTGGCGGAGGCTGTGTGAGCCCTTCTCGCAGGCAGGGGGAACGAGCCCCTTCGCACTGGCCATGAAATCAGTCATGTGTAGGTTTTTGTCCAGCCCTGGGGGGTGGGGGGAAGGAATGTGGGTTGGGCAAAGTCTAGGATTACACCACTGCTGAATATTTTTTTTTTTTTTTCCTTTCCACACTTGAAATAGCCAGCACCTTTCCGTCCTGCCTTCGCGTCTCCCGTCAGCTCGCGCCCCGACAGCGCCGTCCGCAAGGTAACACCTCTGCCCCCTGTTTCCTCCTGCCCTGCTCCCCCCCGTGCCCCGCACCCACCCGGGTCTGCCGTGGATGAGAGGTCACGGAGCGCTTTCTGCCTGTTTAATAATTTTCTAGCGTGGAGGGGTCCTCCCAGCCCTTCCTTGCGGCCGCTGTCAAACGCCTGCCGGTGTTCCTTGCTCCTCTTCATGTCCCTTAGTGTTTTATAGGGGACTGTGTAGGGGGAGGGGAGAGGTTGAAAGTGCTGCTTTGCCTTTTTCTATCTTTTTTTCTCTTTTTTTTTTTTTTTTTCCCTTTTTCCCTCTGCCTGGATGGGGGGAGAGTGTCATTTGCTGCCAGCGCCTCTTCCTGCTCTCACGGCAAGAGAGCTGCAGGCGGGAATGAATGGCAGCATTTGGCTGCCTCTGGGGGACACGAGTGGGCTCAAGGGCTGGCACCGTGCAGAAGAAGGTGGCCTCCTTGGCACAAGGGCCTCTCAGCAATCCCAGCTTTGGCACCGGGCGCTGATGGGAACCACAATCCTCACTCTTTGCCCTGTGGGTCTCGGCGGCCAGAAAGGCACCCTGTCCACAAAGATCAGGCTCAAACACACCCTGTGACTCCTATGTGGCTGCGGCAGAGCTGGTGCCACCCGTGCCTGTCTCCTCGCCATCATCTGAGGCACCAGCTGTGAACCAGCAGTCCCTGATGCTATTCCCTGGCTTTCCTGAAAAGAGAGGTGTCCTCTTAGGGCTTTTTGGGGGAAGGTGGGACAGCAGGAGAGGTGCCCACCTACTCTGTCTTGATCTTCTTCTTCCCTTAGAGATCTGTATAGAGACAGGAGAAGCTCTTGCAGTGCCAAAGCTTCCCCAGAGCGGAACCATGGGGAGCCTCCGCGGGCAACGGGGAGATGTTTGGAGGGGCAGACTCTGGGAGAGGAGAGATCCCAGATGGCCATGGATGGCATCTGCACTTTTTCTTCTCCTGCAATTACAAGGATACACCATCCTGAAAAATTACCTTTTCACACAGCCCGGTAGATTTCCAGCAACTCTTGCCACCACTGAAAGCAGAAACTTGTTTCCCTCTTACTTCAGTTTGTCCTCTTCCTGTGTTTAAGACTTCTGTGTGTTTTGTCACTTTCATGACATGATCTGTAAAACCAGACCTTGGTAAGCAGCAACAGGGGAGAAGAGAAACCCTTACAAACTATCTTGTCAAGTATTTGATCCCACTCTCTTCTCCCTCCAGTCTTAAGTCTGTTCCCCATATCTGCTGCAGTGGGAGCTCCTGCCCGGCCGAACCACTGGGTCTTGTGTGTAAGGCCGTGCTTAGAGGATGGGCTTCCAGAAGCAGAAGTGTTTTGAAATGAGTCAATTCAAAAATAATGAAACTGACAGTGGCTTTTAAGGACTGGTTTGGGACTAAGAAACGAAAGCGTATGCCTGCTTTTAGCACCTTGCTGCCAGCAGGAATCATTACAAGGAGCAAGAGAGGAATGATACAGGGTGTGTGTACGTGTGCCTTCTCCCCTCTCTTGCCTTCCATAGCCCAACTTTCTGCCTTGTGGCATGGCTTGTTCTGAACATAACAGAGGAAACTCCTTCTGAAGGTGCAATGGATTACAGAGTCCCTGGAGCCGTCAGCAATGGTGAAATGGTGCCCACACACCCCGGCGTGGAAAAGGAGAAGGAGGAGCAGGAGAAAGAGGAGGACCAGACCTTGGAGCGAGGGCAGTGGAACAACAAGCTGGAGTACGTCCTGTCCGTGGCTGGGGAGATCATCGGCCTGGGAAATGTCTGGCGCTTCCCCTACCTCTGCTACAAGAATGGTGGAGGTAAGTGCAGCCCCGGCCAGCCCCAGGGATGCCTGGTCACGGGCGTACCTCCACGGTCCCTCCTGCCTCTGTGACATCTGTGTCTGGCCCTGCTTACCGCTGGCAGCAGCTTCTCAGCAATGCCCAAATCATGAGTCCGAAGCGAGGATGCCAACCTGCTGGCGTGGTGCCACCATCTGGGCCATGCATAGGGGCTGGTTTGACCATGTGAGACGAGGGTTTTTTCTCTTTTTTGTCTCAGGGTTTCTGGTGGCCTTATTTCCCCAAGGTGTGTGGAGCACTGGTCCTGCTCCCATGGGTGAGGTGTGTGGCCATCAGCAGGGGGGCAAGCAGAAGGACCTGGCTGGGGGGCTCTATGAGCAGTGCGACTCACCCCAGGCACCTCTTCCTGGAGGAGCACCAGGCGCCCTGGGCAGACAAGGTGGCAGGTCCTGGTGATGCAGCAGAGAGCAGTGCAGGAGGCTGCAGGGCACTGTAGTCCTCACGGGAGCTGCAGCATTTCCTGGAGGCTCAGGGAGCCTGCAAAGGGCTCTTGACCACAGGTTCTGGTCTGGTGTCTGCTCATGGAGGGGTGCCCCTCAGGGACTGGTGCTGGAGCAGGGGCAGGGCAGAGCAAGAGGGTTTTCCTTGCCTTGGTGGAGAAGCACAGCACCCCTCCTGCACCCCGTGGTGCCCTCAAGAGCATCCGCCAGAGCTGTGAGCATGTGGGAGAGAGGGCACCTGCCTCTGAGCCACACGGCAGGGCTGTGAGGTGTGCGGAGGGATGTGTTTGATGGAGAGAGAGGGAGCGGAGTGTTGCTGCTGCTGGTGAGGTGCTGGCATGTCGGTGCTGCTCAGGCTCTGCCAGGTGGTGACCGGTGGCTGGTACCCCACGAGGCCGGGCTGCCTTGCTGCTTGGCCACAGAGCTGGGCTCGCTTTTGCAGGTGGAGGGTGGCCGTGGGCTTTTACTTTGTGGTTGCCTTTTAAGAGAGAAAACTACTTAAAAAAAAAAGAAAACTCAAAGCTTTTCTTGAGTTCGGTTTGATGGCATATGGAGAAGAGGGCGTTGCTCTCCCTGTCTGCTGATTAATTGTTAATTGGGCTCTCCGGAAGGGCAGGGGAGAGGGGAAAGGGTGCTTGGCTGGGAGCTGGCAGGGAGTGAGCGCTGGGGACCCGGGGCTGAAATCCCCTGGCTTGAGCTTGGGGTAGTCTCATGGGCCTCACTAAACTGCTTTCATTTCATCCCAGTGGCATAAAAGAGGATTAATCGCTGTTTAGCTACTTTCACGCCGTGCTTTGCCCGGCGCTTGTTTCTTTTCACCAGGTGGTCGGGCCTTTTCTTTCCCTGTTGAAAAAGGAGGATTTATCGTGTTTTCTTTTTCCGTGGGGAAGGTTTCTTGGCTGCTTGCTGAGCCGTGCCTGCTCCCACTGCTGCACATCCTTCCCTGGTGCCGTCCCATCAGGGGCAGCAGGACTTGGGACCTTGTCCTGACAACCCTTGCCTTGGGTGCCAGGGGAGAGCTCGGGGGGGGCTCAGGGGAAAGGGAAGCTGTCATGTGTGGTTGGACGACAGAGGGAAGACACAAAAGGATTTCTCAGCCTTTCCCCCCCCCTCCAAGAAATGGGAGCCTGAAGCAAAGCTGCTGTGAAGCAGCAGAGACTATAAGGAGTTTGAAATCTGAGGCAAATTTGCAAATTTTTCATCTCTGGCCCCCTTCCCATGAGGTTAGGGAGAGCATGGCACGCAGGACTCTCATACAGAGGCGAGAGGCTTTCCTATACAGTTTTTCCTTGGGGCAGGGCAGTGCGATGATGGTGGGCTGGACTGGGGACTCCCTCCTTTACCGTGGAGTCCAGCCTGCTGGTGCTGTCTCACATCCCTTGTAATGCCTTGAGATTAACTTTAAAAGGTGCTGGACGTTTCGTCCTGTATTCCTTTGGGAAGGCTGGTTTGGGCGCTTGCTTAGAAGGACAACGAAGCTGGTGAGGGGTCTGGAGAATAAGTCTTATGAGGAGAGGCTGAGGGAGCTGGGATTCTTCAGCCTGGAGAAAAGGAGGCTGAGGGGAGACCTTATCACTCTCTACAACTCCCTGAAAGGAGGGTGTAGAGAGGTGGGGGTCGGTCTCTGCTCCCAAGTCACAGGTGACAGGACTAGAGGAAATGGCCTCAAGTTGCGCCAGGGGAGGTTCAGGTTGGATATTAGGAAAAATTTCTTCACTGAAAAGGTTATCAAGCCTTGGAATGGGCTGCCCAGGGAAGTGGTTGAGGCACCATCCCTGGAGATATTCAAAAGACGAGTTGACATGGTGCTCAGGAATATGGTTTAGTGTTGTTTTTTTGGTTTTTTTGTTGTTTCTTGTTTTGGTTTTTTTTTTTTTTTGGTCAGAGTTAGGTTGATGGTTGGACTAGATGATCTTGAAGGTCCCTTCCAACCTAGATGATTCTGTGATTCTCTGGTACTTCAGTAAAGGTGAGGGACCTTTATTTAATTTCCAGGTCAGTTGTGGGCAGCTTACAACCGTGGCCAGCCTACAACCTCGTGCCAGTGTCACCGTCCGGCTGAAATAGCTGTGCCCCCCTGCCTGACTTTTCCTCCCCTTGCTGAACTGTGTGTAGGCAGCAGTGATAATCGCTGCCAGCTCCTGCTTTGCTGCCCTAAATAAGTCAGGCTCTTTGCAAAAAAAACCAAACATATCTGCAAAATCTGAACTATGTAGAGAGAGGTGGCTGGCCACTTTCCCTTTCTTTAGGGATATTTCCATATAAAAAAGAAAGAGTAGTCCCTGATATATTTAGTACTCAATCTTTGATACCTAGGTCCTATATACTGGGGGGAAGGGAGGGAGGGAGAAGGAAAAAACAGCAAAAAAGCCTGCTTTTTGCTCTTGTTGGCTTTGGCTTTCACTTCCCATGACGGGGTCAGGCCCTCCCTGGGCAGGCTGGCCCCAAAGATTGGGAAATACCGGGGAATCCTGTCTGGTGGTGTGGCTGCCGGTGCCACACACCCTCCTCAGCACTCGGATGGCGGGCTGCAAATAAGGGAGACCCAGGTTGCGGAGCTAAACCTCCCACCTGGGGACCGTCCCTGGGGTTCCCTGGCTGCAGTTTAGTTAAATACAAACTTTCATACAAGAAAAAGAAAAAGACACCGCTTTTATGATGATATCATTGCATGCTAATTGGGAGTTGAGGACATGGTGTCGATACAACCACTTCCCCTGCCCTTTGCCCTTCACCAACTTCTCTTTACTGCTAGAGGAAAAGCTTGTGGGCAGATGGTCATTGTTCCCCAGGGGCTGCCAGGTATCAGCATCCCTTCAGCTGCTGCTCGCCCATGGGGAGCTGCTGAGATGCTCTCCATCTTTTTGCAAAAAGGGGAGGGCTGTGGCTCTGTACCCTGCTGGGATGAGCGTGAGGTGGGACTTCTGGCTGGTCCCCAAGGCCCCTCTTCCCCTCTCTCTGCCTCTGCATGCTAGCTAAGCTTCTTAACGAAATCTCTTGGGTTTTGAGTTTACTTGTGCAGCGGGATTGTTATTTCCCATACACCCCCACCAGCCTGACCCCAGACCAGCTAGCATCTCGCTGGCACAGAGAAGGCCTATGTAAGAAAAAAGTAGTTTAGTGGCTGGGTTGTCCCCTCCAACACTGCGTGCCGCTCCAAGGGTGCTGCAGCCCCGCTGCTGCTCTCCGCTCGGGAACACCCCTTTCCATGCCATCTCTCCATCCAGCCCCATGTCCCTGCCTTTGCAGCAGGGCTTGAGCAGCTTTCACGGCTGCACGTTAGCGCAGCAGAGAGTGAGGACCATCTTTCAGGGCTGTCTCCTGTGCTCAGTGGAGTAAAATGCCATTCCTGCATTTTAACTTTAGCCTGGGGTAATCAAAAGCCTGATGCATTTTATCTCCCCCTGCCTTGCTTTCGTGGCAGGGCTTGGCCAGGAGGGCAACCCTGGCCACTGGCCTGAGGTACATGCTTTCCTGCATTTCTTGCTTTTCATTTGCCTGTCTGCTGCTAGTTAGTGAGCAAATGATCGAGCAAGCCCACAGACTGGGTGAAGGTGTCGCTCTCTATGTTGCTCCTCAGTGCCTTGGTGTTGTCATCTGTGGGCTTGTCAGCTTATTCTGTGAGAATAATTACTGTGAAAGGAGTCATGATTAAAAGTCATGATTAAAAGTCATAATAGTTTTAGGGCAGGGTACTCTCCTGTATTTCTATACAGCTACTGAGAACCTTTTTCATTCTTTTCTGCACAAAAGTCAGGCCTAGAAACTTCCCTTTCCTCTCCACATTTTCTAAATGTTTTCTCGTTCAATCGCATCACTCTGGGAGAAGAAACATGAGGAAAATCACCTTTTTCATGGCACCCCTGTCCATGGCCTTTATGCCCCCCAGCCCCCATCCCTCCCAGGCTGTGCCCCCACCAGGAAGAACTTGCTCTATGCTGGGTTGAAGATGACCTGACCCCAGTCACCCCATGGGGCTTATTTCTCCTATCTGCTGCTTGAACCTGTCAGGTGCCTTCTTCATCCCCTACCTCATCTTCCTCTTCACCTGTGGGATCCCCGTCTTCTTTCTGGAGACAGCGCTGGGGCAGTACACCAGCCAGGGAGGGGTGACAGCCTGGCGCAGGATCTGCCCTCTCTTTGAAGGTGAGTGGGGTGAGCCTGGGAGGGCACGGCAAGGTGGGGGGACTGCGGGACCCCGGGGGATGAGCAGTGATGGGTTTCCCCACGGCCCAGCTCCTTACATACCTCCATGCATCTTCTGCCCACCCCTGGGGATCCCAGCCTGGGAGAGCCACCGGCTGCCCCCTTTCCAAAATTGCGCTGGAAAAACTGAGTGCCTTTCCAACCAAGCAGTTCCCATCATTACGTTGTATCCTGGCTTCCTTCTTCATTGCCACAGCTCTGGCCAGGAGCTTTGTACCCAGTCAAGGTTGTTCTCCAAGAGCTAAACACTGAAAATGCTCCTAGAAGTTATGAGGAACATAAAACATGCTACTATTTTTTTAAGTCAATGCTATGTCATTTTCCTGAGTTTGTAGATGGCTTAAAACCTTAGTGGTGAAAGGTCTCAGCTGTCTTAATAAACTGTTAGTGGTCAGATCCACTTCTAGCATTGTTTCAGCACAGTCATCCAGCCTCAAGCCACTTTCCATGATTTCTCTGAAAGTCTCAGTTGCCTCCTTTCCGTGTACCAAAACCTTCAGATGCTTCTCTGGCACCTCCCAGAGAAAGTGTGTGGTGTTAATACAAAAGCTTCCCAAACAGCGAAAAGGGATGAGTGAACAAAATAAAAAATTAATTTTGGTAGAAGAGGTGTTATTCGGCAGATGGAGCACTGTCATATGTTTCTGTCCCTTTGGGTGGCTTTCCAACCATAAGCTGCCCATCCCTTGCCCAGACTCCATCCCTTTGCCACCCTTTCACCAGGGAAGGCTGTGGTGGGTTGGTAGGAAGAGGGGATCCCTTATGACCCTGCTTGGACCTCCACTGATGCAGCATGGTGGACTGTGGGGAGGGGATGGTGCTCTGGCAGCCACCCCATTGGTGTTCATCTGGTAGTGCAACCAAAACGTGGAGCAGTAGATGAAAACGTAGGGTGAGCAGCTCCCAAGGGGAGTCCTGTTCCTGTCCTCGGGGCACGTGGGTCACCTGCCTTCGGGGCTCGCTTTCTGCAGGAATTGGCTACGCCTCACAGGTCATCGTCATACTGCTGAACTTCTACTACATCGTTGTCCTGGCCTGGGCCTTGTTTTATCTCTTCAGTTCGTTCACCATCGATCTCCCTTGGGGCAGCTGTGACCACGAGTGGAACACAGGTGGGTGTGGAACCCTCTCCCAGTCCTCCACCAGCTCTTGGCTGAGGGAAACCTGCTGCTGGCCTGGGCCAAACCTCAGGAGAGTGGCTCACCCCGGCTTGGGTGGGAGTGTTGGGTCACTGCAGTGATGGCAGTGCTTTTGGGGAAGAGACTCGGTTGATCTGGGTCTTTGCTAGAGAGCACCAGCGCTGGCACAGCCCAGACGCTTGCAGCACCTGGCCAGGACTATGCAGTGGTGGCCTCCCCACTGGCTCCTGCTCTGGGCTCCATCCACTGTGGGCAATTTCTTTCTTGGCATCTTCTAGTCATCCTGTGCTGTGTGTTAGCCATAGACCCAGTGCTGGTCGAGACTGCTCACCACGTGAGCATGGAACTTCTAGTTCTACCCCCTAGAAGCAAAAATGAAATGTCATTGTCTTAATTGTCCTAGGTTTCTTGCCAGCCTTACCCTGGAGGGGACTGCTTTTGTGCATTTTTGGGACCATACAAAATTTGTCTCAATGTCAATGAGTGTTCACACTGTGGATGGACAGGGAGGGATTTTTCAGATCCCCTCGTACACCGTCCACTGCTACTTACTCTCCCTTTTTCCCTGGGCCTCTCCCGCAGGGAACTGCATGGAGCTCCAGAAGGCAAACTCGACGTTCAATGTGACCAGTGAAAATGCCACCTCCCCTGTCATCGAGTTCTGGGAGTAAGTAAAGGACAGGCCTGTACCCCCTTTTCCTCCAGGACGTACCTTCCCTGGGGAAGGAACAAACCCTGCAGCAGCACTTCCTATTAACCCATCTTTGCTGGAAGAGGACACAAGAGAGAAAGCTGAACAGGTCAGGGTGAAGGCTCTCAGGGGCAGTGCTGTTAGTGAGGGTGGCATCACTGGGCTTGTGGTGTTTGGAGCTGTGCTGGCATGCCCCAGAGCCATCTGACTCTGTCCTTCTCTGATGTCGCATTCCTGTCTCTCTGGACCTTTTGGGCTTCTCGGTCTCACTGACCCCAGCAATGGCTTGCTGACTGTGCAAGACCTTACCTCACCTCACCAATGCTTTGCCTCCTTTTGTCCTTGATGTTTCATTTATTCTCCTTTTCTCTATTTGTGCCGCTCCCCTCCCTGCCTCCTCCCTTGTTTTTCATTGCCAGCTGGGAACTTCCTTGTACAGTTGTTTCTTCCTGCAATATAGGTGAAGTGGCTGCATGTTCCCCATCCTGGAGCTTTGGTTTTGACTTACCCGGGGTGCAAACCTCAATAGAATAATTAGTGATACTCCCTCAGGGTATAGTGCCCATTACCCGATGGTTTGGTTTATACGTCTGCTGGATTATCCATCGCTCTTGTTCTGTTTGGGGCAGCCTGCCCCATGCAGTCGCTGGCCTGCCTGGTGGCTGCATCCAGTCTAACCCGTGCTCAGGACACGGATGCCAAGGCTATAGGTGGGAGTGGGGTGAGATCTGCGGTGCTTCACAAAGCAGCAGCTCTGCAACGGGTTTTTGTCTGCATGTTTTGCAGACAAAACAGATATTTGTTCAGCAGTCAAAGCCTTAAAACCCTGTGGCGTACCATATGCACTCGCACCGGTGATGGAGCAGGTGATCTTTCATTTGAATCCATGCTACTGTGGGGTACTACCATGTTCCTGGGCTGCTCTAGCATGGTGGATGGTGACTTTTGTATGTGAGCTAGTCCTAGTCTTCATCTTAAAAGTAGTAAAAGCGATGTTTTTACTGTAGAGTGACTAATACGCAAGCTATCTTGAGGGGAGAAGCTCACCAAAACTGAAGTGCTGTTCATGGTGAAATTTGCTCCCTCGTTTTCACTGGTTTTTTTCCCCTCGTGTTAGTTACCCTGAGGTGTAGAGTAGCTTTGTTTCTGGGATGAAGGCATAGGCCTCTTGGCTTGGGATGTCTGATGATCCTCGGCCATCTCCTGGGAGAACAGGGACAGTTACATGCTGAGCCCTGGCTAACAGACTGTGCCACCAACCCCTCTGCTGCCACTGTGAATTTCCCTCGTGCATTTAGATAGAAGGAGGGCTCTGGCTCAGCACAGGGAATGCTGTTTTTAAATTTCAAAGCTTTTAAACTTCGTCTCCTGTGTGGTCCCTGAGCCTGCACTCCCCCTGTGCCTGCTGCTCACATGTGATTAGGAGGTGGCCTGCCTTGGACTGCTTTTCCTGAGGCTGGATGCTGGAAAAGCTGATGTTCCCACCACTGCTGTGACCATCCCTGTGTTACTGGGGAATTGGCACATGGGACTGGAAATTTCTACAGTCCGTTGCTTCCGATGCAGCGTCTGTTCCGGCCCTCCCTGGGTGGGGAGGTAGGAGGCCACCCTTTCTTCCAGAAGCACTGACCTGCCAGTGGGCTGATGGCGTGCTTCTGGGGCCTCTTCTGGCTGCAGTACAGTGCCCAGTTAGTTACGGTCTGCTGGTACCCTTTCTGCACTGGTTACAGAGTCCATGTCCAGGGAAGCAGGGAAAGAGCAATGTGATGAAACATATCTGGTGGAGCAGGGCGATTTTTCCAACCCCTCTCTCATCCTTCCAATCTGCAGTGGGGCTGGAAAGGAGGCAGTGTGTCTTAGACTGCTGTTCTCCGGGAGTGTGACCTTTATTTTGGGATAATTGCTGCCTTTTGCAGCATGGCAGGCATTGCTGCTGGGCTCTAGGGTAGTGCGTGTGTCTCTCTGCCTATCTCAGTCTTGGGATTTTGTGACTCTGCTGTGGTGTTTCTCGCTCAGATCCACCTAAACGGTGTAGGAGATGGAGGTGTGTGAGTCCATACTTCTGTAAGCGATGAGGAAGACTTGAGATACCCATGACGTGGAAAGGTGCTACATGGTTGGCGTGAGACTGTTAAGACCTTAGCTGAACCAAGATCCATCTAGCCCAGGATTTTATCTCTACACTGGCTGATAGAGGATGCCCAAGGTGGCCTCTTCTGACTGCAGTGGGGATTACTGTGGTCTTGGGTTGGGTCTTGGTCATGGTGTGGGATGCTACGCTGCTCTGGGTCTGAGCTGAAATACGTAGCTGCTCCTAAAGACAAGTGTGCTATGGAGAAGGTGTTGCTTCTTGGGTGGTCCTGATGGATTCTGCACGGTAAGTTCAATGTATTGTTCACTTTGACGTCTGAAGCGTGCAGGTGAACTTTGTAATGTGCATGAAAAGGTCCAGGCAGAGCTTATGTGTGCAAAGTGCTGCGTGTCCTTGCAGAGAGAGAGCTCTTACTCTAGAGAACAAGACAGATGAAGGGTGGCAGAGAGGACAGGAGAAGAAATATCTTGGTCCAACAGGCCAGCACTGGAGTAAGCATGAAAGAAAGTGTCCAGAACTGATCTTCCAGGCTTGTGGCGCTTTTAAGAGGGGAACACTGCTTGATTACTGAGGCTTGCAGCTCAGACCTGTGTCTCTTTAGTAGGAGAGCTCTTCTCCTCAAAGCCATCAGGTGCTGTGGAGGCATAGTGAGAACTAGTGCGGTGTTGGGAACCTTAGTGGCCTACATCAGTGACACCTGGATGTTCCTTTGCCTCCCCGCAATGCAGGAGGAGAGTGCTAAAGATTTCTGATGGCATCCAGCACCTGGGCAGTCTGCGCTGGGAGCTGGCTCTGTGTCTCTTGCTGGCGTGGATCATCTGCTACTTCTGCATTTGGAAAGGGGTCAAGTCCACAGGCAAGGTGAGTCCTTGGTTCACATCAAGCCTCTTCTCCTGGCCACAGCTGGAGTGCTTGATCTGCTTGTCTTTTGTACATTCAGAGAGGTCCTAGGGATCCCCTGGGAACCACCTTCCGAATAAGCTGGAAGGAGCCTGTGGGTCTCAACTTGCAGCAGGAGTGAAAGCCAGGCTGTGTTTTGGGTAGGAAAGGATGGGAGTGCTGAGATGTCTCAGAGCATCAACTTCCAAGATGTATATCCCCATCTGATCCCTTTCTACCCATAGGCCCAGGAGACCTTGCAGTCTTCCTCGTTATGGGGTGATTGCAATGTTCCCTCCCCTCCCACCACAGTGTGAGCAAGCGGCACCTCTTTGCCTCTGCTGGCAAGTGCAGCTGGAAAATCTTCAAATTCATTAGATATTAACAAAGGTAACTCCGATAGCCTCAACGCTCTCTGCCTCGTTGCCTAGGGGATCTTCTTTTTCTTCTTTTTGTTCATCACAACTCTTCCTAGAGTTTCTTGTATTCCCCAGGAACAAAAGTTGTCTTTTTTTTTTTTTTTTCCCCCCACGGGCCACCACAGAGGTATTGCTTTGAATCCTTCTGGGAAGGGTTGGTGTGACCGTCCAGCTCCACCTCATGCTCCCTCTGTTGCAGAGTGTGCCACTGCCATTCACACTCACCCCATTACTTAGTTTCTGCTACTGCCTCCTGACCTGTTCCCAGCCAGCTTCGTCTGGAGCCAGCGAGAACAGATGGAAATGAAAAGGTTTAGTATGTTGTCTAAATGGTGTCTTTTCAGCATGCTTTGAACAAGACATCATGTGTGATGGGGTGTAAATTTTAGCTGCTTCCATTTCCATCAAGTTGATGGCATGGATGTTAGCAGTTTCTCCTGCTTCCAGAATGGTCTGGGATTATGAAACATGACGGGGAAATCAAGTAGCTTGCAGTGACGATGTTTTCTGGTTTCCATGGAGTAAAATTAGAAGAAAAGAGCAACTGCTTGCTGTGGTGGCCTGCTAAAAGAAAGCAGAGGCAGTACAATAACAGCAAATATGATACTACGATGCAGCAAACATAGTGTGGGAAGTGCTGAGAACAAATTCCATCTATTTTAGATAAAAGTTCTAGGTTAAACGCAAGTTTATTTTAGCAAAAAGGACTAGCGATGGTGAGATCTTCTCTCCTTGAAAACAGAAAGCTTTTACTAAAGTAACAGTGTCTGTAGGTTGATCAACCCTCTGCATATTTAATAGTCTGGCTAAAATGATGTCTGTGGGAATACAGCTGTGTTGGGGAAGAGATACACCTTAGTCCTGGGGATTTGCCAGCAGAGGGGCAAACACCATGAGCTGGAATCGCCCACCTCAGGACAGCAGCAGCGGTGGGCATCCTCCGATGGGGGGACTGCCCGTCCCTGAGGAGCGCTCGCAGATGCAGGAGGTTGTCACAGATGGAACCACTTTGCCGAGGCATGTGGATAAGATTCAAATAAAACCCTGGATGTTGTTGACCAGCATGTGACAGAACGATCACACTGATCCCGGCAAGGTTCCTAGTGATGTAGTTAGTGCTAACAATGCCCGAGAAATAAAAAGATTGGGTCCAAGCCAAGCATGGAGTAACATCTCATTGGATCCAGATGTTCCTGTTGTTAGATAGAAGTTTGGCAACCTTAACTCAGCAAAACATTCTCCAAATTCAGGCCTCTGGTCTCAGTGCAGATGTGAGTGACTGTTGAGTGAAAAGCTTTATGCACTAATTCGCGCAGGCTGTAAAGCACATAGGATGTTACCAAAATGCAAATCCAAATCACGTGCCAGACAACTACCAGTTTGTGTTCTGAGCTCCTGATACTGATGTTATGTAGAGAACCAGCCGAGAATGTGCAAACTGGAGTCCTGGAAGAACATGCACTAGGATCCAAAGGCAGTGGGTTGTTTTTATGATATTTGTTTTTAATCTTGCTTTCCTGAGCTGAGAAAGATTAGACTTGCATCCTGTCATTTCCTGAAGGAAGATTTTGGTTGTGTGGTAAATACAGGGACGATTGTTAAACTCGCAGGACCTGCAGATTTGATTAACTGTCACTGAAGAGCTCTAAATCAGAGACTCCTTGAAAATTTGAGAATGAAATGAATGATGGTGTTTGCCTGTGTTGAAGGACACTGTCCCTGGGTTCCTTCAGCCTTCAGGATGTGGATTCAGAGGGACACAGACAGATCGGCTCACACAGACATCTCAGGCAATCGTGAGCCCCAGCAAGGAGCTGTTTGTCACTGACCTCTGCAGCATTACCCAAGACTGCTGTGATATATAGAGCAGGGCACATGAAATGCATAGAAAAACTGGAACTTCAGGCAGAGATGATCATCTAATAGTGTGTTTTTCAGGGATGGGATATCTCTCAAATCCTTCTGTCCCTTCCACATTACAAAACTGACTCACCGAAGAGTGTGTATCTTTACTTAGAGGAGGATTTGTGCTGCAGCGTCAGGTGCCTTGGACATTGCTTTGTTCAGATGGAGTACGTTGGAGTGGATCCAGAAGAAATCAGTTTTTGAATCGCTACTCAGATCATAATGAGTACCTAAGGCCAGAGCAAAGGTGGTTGTACGGCCCAGGGAAATCATACACTCGTTCTTAGTAGGACCCCCTCTAATGCAGAAACAGCTATAGCAGTGGCAGAGCCTGTAACCCCCACTCAGGGATGGTGGGCTTTAGGTGGATTTTGAATCACTTCATTTTGGATGGATGAGCAGGCATGAGAAACAGGTCATTTCACATCATTACTTACTGCGGTTTCTCCAGAGATGAGCTTTAGGACTCTGGTGTGTAACTGCCCAAGCTGAGAAAAGAGCTGTAGGGTAGCATTCAGGTGAAGCGTGCTGATGTAAATCCTCGCTCAGCATGTCCACACAAGAAAAACCTGAAGGAGCAACATTTCTTTTTTGGCCTAGCATAGTAGAAGAGACTAAATAACTTTTTTCAAGGCGGTCAGTAAGTCTTGAAGTTGTAGGAGCAGTGCAAAAGGAATTAATGACACTACCTGAATTGCTGGAAAGGCTACATCAGCTCTTGACATTGGGTTGTTTGTGTGGGGAAACACAGACCACAGCGTGTTGTTGTGGCACACTACAGCAATTAGCCTGAGCAGTCCTGAAAATACCCCAGTAATCCCCAAATTGAATGTTATATTTACCAGACGTGGAGTCTCTGAAAGGATTAGCTGATGCTGGCCTTCAAGTGTTTCCCCAAGGGACACAGCTCCTTTGCTAGAGGAAGGAATTTCGACCCTACCTGAGTACGTCTGTGTTGGTCATAGGGCTAAGGGCGTAAAAAGCAAGAGAATACAAGTTAAAGGTCCTGCTTGGGTCTGAGCCGTTGGTGGCAAGTCTAAAATGTGCTGCCCAGCTCTGCCTGAAGTGCCCATGCTGGGGTTTGAACAGGAACCAGTCAGAGGCAGTGGCTGTGAGTCCCTTTAGTGGGGGGCACAAGCAAGTTGCCAGTGCCAGCCCTGAGTCGGGGACCCCCAGTGCTGTCCCTGGTGGTCCTTTGGTAGCAATCACGTTTTAGGGTGTATCTCTTACCTGCACACCTCCTCACCCTTGCCACTCGGTGTTGCAGAGAAGAGACTTTCTCTGTGTGACTCAGGCCTCTATTTGGGGTAGGGATGTGCAGATGGATACTACACCGATGCACCTTGATATCACACCACTGGCTTCAGGGGAGCTACTCAAACCTGGTGAGAGCCTGGCTCAGGGTCTGAATCGCTCTTAGGACTAGAAAGAAAGGTTTTCTCTGGCTCCAGACACGCCATGGTATATCGCAAATTTCCTGAGCATGTTTTAAAATGCATTTCTTTCCCACTGCAGGTGGCAGCAAGATGCTTGGCGAGGCAGCTGACCCATCCCCTGCCACTGCCCGTCTCCCCCGGCCTGGGGGTCGGTGCCGTGCCGCCGGCTGGCTCTTTGTGCTCTGCCCCGTGCTGCTCATTCACGCTTGTCCCTTCGTCCTCCTCCCAGGTGGTGTATTTCACGGCCACATTCCCATACCTCATGCTGATCGTTCTGCTGATCAGGGGAGTCTCCCTGCCCGGGGCATCCCAGGGAATCCTGTTTTACCTTTATCCAGACATCAGTCGCCTTGGGGACCCCCAGGTAAGGTGGAGGGGGGACCAAATGGCTGAGCTGTGCTTGCATGGATGCCTGTGGCTGTACTCTTCCCCTCCTTTTCCTTTTCTTTCTCTCTTTCCTCCACTTTCTTCCTTCTGTCTCCTGTTTTTCCCTGCTGTGGGCATAAGGCAGGACCGTGATATTGATGTGTGTGTAGTCTGATGGTCCCTGCCCTCTCTCGCTCTCAGCCTTCGACTCTGCTGTCACTGTATTTTCTAGTCCGAGTGGGGTCTGAATTGCCCGGGGGGTACCGTCAGTGGGATTTAACCCTCCATCACGAGTGGTGCCAGCCACCCCCACTCCCACTTTCTTGAGGAGACTCCTCTGCTGCGGAGGTGATGCCGGTGGATGGGGTGCCACCCTGCACCGTGCCAGCCCTGCTCCTGGCGTGCTCACCCTGGCTTCCCCGGGAAGCACGCTGGCTGCACGGAGGGTGGGAGCCGTGGCGTGCTGCAGGCGGTTCCCCAGGACCCGGCTGCCCTCCTCGCCTCCCAGTCCCCAGCGAGAAATTCCTGCCCGTCTGATGGGAAGGGTCAGCACCCGACTGCTGCTTTTAATCTCTTTGGGACAAGTTCTTCCACGTTAAATCCTGGCTCCAGCTGAGCTGCTGTACCAGCCTTTGTGTGAAGGTGTTTCCAAAGGAGATTAAAGGGTGCCTGCCTGGAAAATAGGCCAGCAAAACCCTTTGTAACCCCATTAACTCTTTCTGGTCTAGTCCCAGTGTTGCCTTAGTTATTAATTTTGCAAATAAGGGTATAAATGCTGGTGGAGGAGTGACTCCGGCTGATCCTGCCATCCACAATGGAGGAGAGAGGATGCCTGTTGCCTGTGGTTTGGGGGTGGCAGTTTGTCAGGGGCATCCCCAGGTCCCGTTTGTGCCACCAGCGCGGTGTGGCTCTCTGCAAGTCAGTTTGACTTACGGCTTCCCATCCGGGGAGTTAAACACCAGCGTCCGGTTTCTAGCTCCAGGCGGTCTGGTTTTTATCACGGGAAGGACTCTGAGCTCCTGCTCAGCTTTTCTGGAAGTCGCCCTCTGGTCAAGGCTGCGGCTGAGCAGGGGGTGAAAAGCCTCCTTTTACAGTGTCGGCTGCTCTCTCGGTTTGTCTGTGGGCAGGACAGCTGCTCCTCGGGGTGAGGGTGCAGCAAGGCTTGGGAAGGGGGTGAGGACAGGTCCCTGTATGCGGTGCTTGTGTCGATGAGGTGCCAGAAGCTTCTAAAATGAAATAACGTTCTCAAGCGGTGCTCGTTCACTTATGAAAAGTCCTGTTGTTACCACGGCTGTGTCGCCCAGGGGACTGAATTAAACCACTTCAGGCATGGCATGGTTTTGCTGGTACTAGCTGTGTCCTTATTAGGTCCGTCCTGGCAAACTTTTCCAATTACAGCCTGAGCTTTAGAAGCACAGCTTCCTTCCAGCCTGGAAAATGCTAATGCGCTAGTGGAAAAGGCAGAGTAACCCTTCAGAGCAAGAAGATGGCTTGTCCTCCAGTCGGGGAGAGAAACTGGCTCCTGCCTCCCCGGTTCCATTCCCCAATTAATGCTTCACTTCTGCGGGAGAAAAGCGGGAGTCGGTGGCGGTGGTTGCCTTCCTCCAGCGTGCTTTCTACCGAACCAAGCGGCAGGGGTTGGGGTTTCTCTTGTGTTTTCCCCTGGGAGAGGGAAGGGAAGGGTTAGTGTCCCAAGGCCCACACGTGTGTGGCTGTGCCCCCCTCTCCCTGTGCAGGGACAGCGTGAGTCCTGCCAGCCCATCGGGGGCCAAGTCGATTATAATTGATTTGCGCTCAGAGGACGGAGAGCTGTAATTGTTTGCCCTCGATCCTGCACTGCCTGTAAAAATGTAAGATTCTATAGTGTCTGGGAAGGGATTCTGGAAATTAAAAATAAGTAAATAAATAATTTGAAAATACCCTCTTCAATCTGAGCCTTATGATAAGTCATCTCAGGGAGGTTTAAACAAAGGGCAAACAATATACAAGGGGACAAAATCAAAACTCCTTTAAACTATATGAAAAACTAGGTGAAAAGAGGGGATGAATTATTAAGCAGATCCTACCAGGGGAGCAGCAGCAGCCAAGATGTGATTAAGTGTCAGAATATCAGGCTGGTGTGTGAAAATCATTGCTTTTCACCTGCCAAATATCCTTGTACAAAACTGGGAAATCCTGCCCACGAGAGCTCAGGCTAGTTGATTGATGGTGGTCTCTTCTGGCCCTGAAGTCTATAGTGCTCTAAATCTTCCTGACCTTCATTTTCTAAATCTATGAAATGCTTATAATTAAAATGGTAAATAAAATGCAGTTGATAGGTAGATAAGACTACACAGAGAAAGAGCCAAATAAAAGTTTTGAATAATGGAGTCCAGTTCTGCTCAAATACAAGCAGATAACAGCAAAACCACCAAAGAGATCATCTGTTTTGAACTAAAAAAATAAAAAAGCCAACACCATAGTTCATTTTTTATTTGTATAATATTTAGTATTATGATGTTAGCATGACAGCCGTTAGTACTCCCCAATTTCCCCTCTCCCTGCTCCTTGATTGCATTTTCTGTGTTCTAGAAAGTTCCTACTTATCTCATAGTGTGGGATGTGTTTTAACTGAAAGTGGGTCTCAGGGTTCACCATTTCAACTTTTGATCGCTCCACTCCTTGCAATTATCTTTGCAGCAATTTTATCAATTGTTTATTTCAGTAGATAACGCTGGGGATTTACAGATGTGATTAAGGAGAGGGTTGCACAGTGTGATCCACTAGTGGGAAGCTGAAACGAGAGGCATTCAGAGTACAGAAATAAGGTTTACATGGGGGAAATGTCATTAGAAGAACTTTTCTCAGGCACTGGCAGGCTCTCTTACTTGGTGCTTTCATACCACAACCGGGCACTGTTTTAATAGACAGATTTAAAGAGAAGATTGATGGGCTTGATGGAGAAAATGCCAGCTGTGTGTTTGGGTTGGCTTTAAAGAGAAGAAATGTGATGGTCTCCTTTCACTCTGGTATCGTCTCAAGTGATTTTAGCTAAATTTGATTAGATTTAATGAGTGAGAATGAAGGAGTTGCTAAATTCAGCAGCTTCTGAGTATAATACCCTCCCCTGGAAAAGCAGCAAATGTTTCTCAAAACCTCACACTCTTGTTTTCCTCTTGAAATTTCTAGAAAACCCACCACATTGCCGTATATGCTTATACTTTATCCAGTCTTTCTATAAAGGAAGAATTTTCTGTGATGAGCTGTTTTCCATCCAGCCCGGACGTACCAAGGGAACTGGTGGGGGCTGTGCCCCTGGTCCTGGTGGCAGGGGAGCACTGGTGGTGCTGAGGACCTGCAGAGGACCCACAGCTCCGCAGACACCCTGTAAGCACTTCCCACCGTGGCACTGGCATGGCGCCGTGCTGGGGTACCCTGACTTGCTCTGTGCAGCTAAATTCAGAGCGTTCCCTTCATCCAGCCTCTGCTAATCCTTGTCTCTCTCTCTCTCTCATCTGCACTGCTTTTCAAATAACCTTCCTATCTCATTTTCTTGCAACCGGTTCCCTGGTGGTCGCTTTCTGGAGCAGCGTTTGCCCCTGCGGAATCCCCACAGGCTCCTGCTTCCCCATGGATGTGGCAGGAAGGGGAGGCAAGAGATGAAAATGCCCCCAGCTCTTTGGGGAGCTGCCCGCTGTGCCTGTGTCCGGAGAGGGAGTTCTGCCAGGATCTGGCTCACGTTTTGCACCGGAGCAGCTCTCGCTGCCGTAGTTGCCCTGAGGACAAGCCCCTCGGGCCACCACAGGGAGGGTGGGATGTGCGTGCATCTTGTAGGGCTGTGACCCACTGGGTGAACCATGGGCCTCCGTAGCCACGCTGGGGAAGGGGTCAGAGCCCCCAGATCCTCTCCAAATTCAGGCCCCTCCTGCTGCTGCTCTGCAGCCAGAGAGAGCTGCTGCTTCCCAGCAAGAGGGGAAGGCCGACTGTGGGCCTGCTAAATATTATTTGTTCCCCTTATTTATTTTTTTTTCCCAGCAAGCTTTTAACTTGACCCCATGCACTCGGTTTGTGCTGTTGCCGGCCCCCCGCTTCCCCTTTTCTAAAGGCGAGCGTGTTTGTGTTTGTGCTGGAGGGCGACCCGCTGTGTCTGTGGGTGGATGGGCTGCTGCTGGCACCGTGGACTTGCCCCACGGCCCCCAGCCCCAGCAGAGGGTCTGCGAGCCCAGGCACTGCTGTTGTCCTTGCCCGGGGGATGGAGGGGCAGGTACAGGGCAGCAGGGAGGGGAGTGCTGGCAGTCCTCTCCTCCCCCTTGCTGGAGCAGAGCATCCTCGAGGGCTGAACCACAGCTGTATTTGCCTTGTGGGGCTTCCTCCTCCTCCTCTTCCTCCCACGCCTCTCACCAGCCCTGCTGGCCCGAGGACCCAGGTGGCTGGCCGGCCGTGGCCACGCAGCCCTGCTGGGTCTGATCTCAGAGCTGACATAGCAGGAAGGAATAAAGCTGTCTGTCTTTCTGTCCGCCCAAAAGCAGCAGGGCAGGGGAGGACCGTAAAGCCCAGCTTCCCAGCCAGCAAGGAGCATTCCTCGGAGCATCCCTCACTCCTCTGCACCACCCTGGGGCAGACAGCTGTGCTCTTTGGGATGAACCAGAAACCTGTTTGTTTTCATGTGGTGTTTAAAGAAATCCAGCAGTGGGGAGGGCTCCCTGGGTCTAAAATGTCCCTGTGGGTCAGCTGGTGCCCTGAGGTGTGGGGGTTACATGAGGTCGGGGCATTATGGGGGCCTTGAGTGCCTGCACAGGGAGATTAACCGGGGAATAAATCCCCCGTCCCCTACTCCCAAGGAGTCCGAGGATGTATTTTCCAAACAGCTGGGGCTTGGGGCTGGGAACGTGATGCTTGGCTCAGTGCGGGGTGGGCAGAAGGACCAGGAACGCTTTATGGAAATGTCAGTGGCTTGTTCCCTGCCTCCTCTCTCCTGGGGTAAATGAGGATGAGGGGAAACATTGTCCTAGGCTGTGCAGCATGGCAGTGGGCTATTTGCAGCAGGGCCCCAGGGCCACACAGCCCTGCGCTGCTGCAGTGCTGTGGGACGTGGTCTGTGGACCAGCCCTGAGTGACGGGGGAAAAAGGCAATAATCTGAAAATGGTGCCCTGGGTGTCTCGAGGTGGAATCTTAGGAATCTCCCCTTGTAAGGCTGGGCTGAAGCGATGCCTTTGCGTGGTACGGCTGGTGGGCAGCACCAGCGCCACAGGCTGAGCTGTGGTGTGGCGTGCGAAAGAAACGCTGGTTGAACGGCAGCTCAAGGCTTGGGTGGTCTTTGCTCTTTTCTCTTCATTACACCGAGTGTGGGCTTCCACACAGCATGTCCCCTCTTCATGCTGTGTCATCTCTGCTTGCTGATGGGGACAGTTTGGGGCGTCTCAGCATGGCACCTGGATTTGATGTATGACATACACTGAGGTTTAATAACATTTTGCTTGAAAATGGTCTTTACTGTTATTTGTAATTGCTTTGAGATCTTCCTAAGGAAGGATATGTTTCAGTACAGGGAGCTATTAAATTCCAGTACATGTAATAAAGTGAATATTGCTGAGAAAATTAAGGGCTGAAGGAGTATGTCCTCTTATAGGCCGTAACCACCTTGGATAACTGCAGCTCAGGTGTGAAGGCTTTGGCTAAATGCAGAGAGTAGAAGGTTATTACAAATTGGAGTAAACAGCATGTTCAAGGAAATTGAATTACGAATTAAATAAACTAGATGGCTTAGAAAACTGCAGACAACAATCAAATCAAAATGCCCATGCTGCCAATGTGCCAGTGAAATCTGAACAGGATAAACTTTACCGGTCTCTTTGGGAGCAGTGGCTAGAGAAGAGCAGCATGCTTTTATCTGCGGGGGAAAGAGAGTCCTGCCTGATCCAGCGAGCCCCTTTAGTCAGAGTGGAAATATTAAAATAGTGAGAGGCTGTTGAGCAGCCGCACAGGAGAGAAAGGGGGGGGTCTTGGAAGGGCTGAAAAAAAAAACATCTCTCTGAGTCACTGCAGGGACAGAAATGAGCACAGGCAGCAGGTTGGGGAGGGAAGATTTGGGTTGCTGTTTCCTGAAGCGAGTGGTCTGTGTAGCCCCCGTGAGTCCCCGTGGCCAGGTGGGCAGCAGTGCTGCTCGTGAGGGGCTTGAGGAGAAGGCTGGACCACAGATGGGCTGAGGCCCATTCCGAGCCCAGTGATCCTGCAGTACTGGGAGTTGCTGCCACCGCTTGGATCCATCACTAGTGGGTCAGGAGCACCCATGTCATCAGCCTTGTTGCAACCCATTGACCTCCAAGCAATTTGGGAACTGCTAGGGGCTTGGGAAGGACACAAAGGTGGCTTGGTGTTTGGCCCAAGAGCTTTTAAAATTAGAAATAAAGTGCATGTAGCCTGAGCTGGTGCTCACAGTCATGCTGACTAAGTAGGATCATAAGCTCTGCAAGCTAACCTTAGCTTTATTTACAGTTTCAGCCGCAGGCTGCTTTGCTTCAAATGAGGGCGTATCCTAAGGCAGGTCCTGTATTCCCTAAAGATGTTCCTTTGGGGCTGGACTCCCACACAGCCCAGTGTGCACCCCACGGGTGTTGTGTTGGGCAGGGAGGGGAGCCCACAGACCCTATGTTGGTCTCTGCTGCCCAGTCAGGGATATCACTGAGTTTTAGAAATGAGCCACTTCATAAGCCACAGAGCTAATGAAGCTTGTTGTCTTGATATTGGGCTTCTATCATGGCTGGTAAAGCACCAGTTCTTTTCCTACCCCTGGGATATTTCTCATGTTTCTTGTTTGTATGATTTATCGGATATTTAACACTGGTTGACTCTTCCTCCCTGTAGCTTTCTACTCAGTGGAGACACTGAGTTCCTGTCTTTTTCCTCTTCCTTGGCTGTTGTGAAATTCATAAGCAGTTGAAACCTCCTTGAGGTTTCTACCACCTGTTCAATCTGGTTGATACTTGTCAACTGGGTCCAATGTTATAGCAAGCGTGGGGTAGGCAGTTTGATGGCAGAAGTATTGTTATCTTGACAAATTGAAATACAAGAGGTCCAAAGCCCATGAGAGGGTGTGATTCAAACTTTGGCAAAAAAAACAGAGCTCTAGCAAAGAACAGCAAAATAAAACTCAAACCTAACAAAACATTTCACCCCAATCTGTGCAAAGATGCTAAAATTATTGATGCAAAGGTGTCGGTTGGTCCAGTTCACCTCTGTGCCTCGCTGTGTCCAAAAAGTAGCTGAAAAGGGAAGGCTGTGCCTTTACTGCTCACCAGTATAGTGATGCTTTAGGAATCAATTATAAAAAGGGCCTTGATTTTTTCCTAATCTTTTTGAAATGCAAAAATGAGCTACTACCATGTTCTCTAAACGCACCTCCCCATGCAGCTCCTCCAATAAGAGTAAAACACACCGAGGTCAATTACTTTTTCAATGTCCCGGTGCCTTGAACTGGCTGTCCCAGTCCCACCTCATCATCTCTCCCTTCCCATTCTATAAATAAGAGATTTGATCTGACTCCCTGTGAAATTGTGAACAGGGTTTTCATGGACCGAAGAGAAGGTATATGGGGCTGAAGATGCTTGCAGGACAGTCAGGGAGAGCAGTTTCAGCAAATCTAGCCCATGGGAAGTGAGGGTGGCCTGAGCAACAGAATTGGTTGGGCAGGTGCTGCCCAGCTGACCTCAAGACATGCGCATTGCCTCAAGACATGAGGTCTTGGCTGACAGGTACAGGTATGATTTGGAGTCATCAAAACCATTTGTGGTGCTTTCCATTGACTTCTGTTCTTCTCACAGGGGATCCTGGGGCAGGGCTGGTGTTTATCTGAGGGCTCACCAGCACTGCTACTCTGGAGAAGGAGGGTATAGCCAAATAGAGACTTTTCTCATGAAAGTTGTCCCCGTAATATTTATCTTCTGCTTTTCTTTCCTGGCCAGCTTCTCTTTTGTCTCTAGAATATGGCCACCCTTCAGCACTAGTTGAATGATTGTCTTATCTCTATTTTATAAACCCCTTAGGAAGAAAGATCTTAGGAAGCAGAGGGTTTAATTAATAATCTTTGTCATTGCTTCATTCCTCACTGTTGGTTCCTGCTTTTGCTGTTCCCTGAAGAAGGCAGTGGCGGTGGTTGCATTGGTGACTGCACACAGCTAGGCTTTCAGGTCAAATTTGGCATTGACAAATGTCAGCCTTGGAGCACTGGCATGTGTTATTGACAGTGAGAGCAAAGCAGAGTTCAAAGGTGCCTCGTGGGACTAACAGAATTCTTGTATTTTCTTTTAGGAGCTGTCTTCTGCAAACAGCTCTGTTTATTTCTAGTACTCCTCATGTCCCCAGTTAATTTTCTTTTAGGTTTTGGAGCTTTTAAATTAGGTCTTGGAGAGGGTGGCCACCACCAGAAGCTATACGTACCTGTGCTACCCAGTGGGAGACCAGGCTTGCCCAAATCAAGTCCCCCTTCTGTGCTACCAGAGGGCTCTTTCGGCTCCCTTAAAAAGTGTTCATTTGGTCTCTTGCTGCTGGGAGGTTCTGGAAAGTCACAGGGTTCTGCAGATTTGCCCAAGGAAGAAAGAGGTGATGATGAAGAGCTATACATGCTGTGGTTTTGCAAGGTTCCCCATGCATCCCTTCCCTTTGGCACTCTAGGCACCCCCTGGGTGTCTCACTGAGTGTTGTGATTCCTGGCACTGTATAACTGTCCCTAGAAAAGGCACGTCTCAATGCTGGGTATTGCCAACCTCCTGATCACTGGCCTTTCTGCTGGTTACGGCAGCCCCTGGGGCTCTGCCTCTTCGCATCCATGCAGTGTCTGCTCTCTGTGCTGGCCTTGTCTTCTCACCTGTGTTTGCATCTCCCTTGCAGGTCTGGATGGATGCAGGCACTCAAATCTTCTTTTCGTATGCAATTTGTCTGGGATGCCTGACAGCTCTGGGCAGCTATAACAAATACCATAACAACTGCTACAGGTAACTGGAGCACGGCTCTGCTGCCTAGAGCCTTCCCCTCCCTGAATATCAGTGCACATAGGCTGGTGAACTGCTGGAGGCTACTGGCTTTTTGAAGCGCTGTGTTTTCTGTTTCTACTCGAGGTGTAAGAACACTCTTTCCAGGTATTTTCTCCCCAAATCCAGCTCTCTGCAGTTTCTACCCGAGAGAACTTTCTGTCCATACCATGGATAACAAACTCCTGCTTCCACACCAGCTGAGACCCAACAAAGTCAGATCCTCTTCACTAGCTTTGTGGACCCAGCCCACACCACAGCCTTCCCTACTACACCGGTGCATGAGTAGCCATAGGGGAAGCAGAGCTGTGAGATCTAATGGCTCTACACCGGAGTCCTTTCACCTTGTGATTTATCCTTCATAGGTTCATTTGGACCTAGCATCTTGCACAGTTCTCAGTGCTCTGGCTTCCTATGTGCTGTCTATGATCTACATATAAGCCTGCAGATAGGACTTCTGTTTCTTGTGTAATCTCCCTGTGCTGGACTGCCCTTGAACAGAGTTGGGCCAGGTTACCAGATAGATTCAGGCTGTCAAGTTGAAGTGGTCAGGTGAAAATTACTTATTTTGCTGTAGATGTATCCAGCATCTGGAGCTGTGTTCCCAGGGATAAAAGGGTAATGTAAGTGGAAAGACACCTCTAGTTAAAACCACCCACCTCTCTTCTCACCCTTTCTCTGCTGACCGTGTTGTTCCTGGCACTGGGCTCTTCCCCTTTTAAATTCAGAATTGTAGTTGTTGCCTTGGAAGGTCCAAGCGGACCACTGGCTCCATGGTTCTCGCTTGGCTTTTTTCTCTCTCTTCACCTTAGAAGTAGTTCACTCCTCTGTAGGGATGCCTCTCCAACAGCAGCTGGGCTGGGACTCGTCTTCCTTTTCATGTCCCTTCTCCGAGATGCAGTTTTGTGAGAAAAAGCTGTAGGAAAAGAAGAGATAGTGGGTCTGACTCTGTCCTGCTGCATGTCTTTGGGCATTAGCCCTTTGCATCTCCAGTCTGGATGTGTAGCATGGAGATGATGACAGGGGCTGCTTGGCAACAAGGTTGTGAAGAGCTTCTGTAGCTGCAGCTGGGAATGCTACAGGAAGGGGAGAGACGTCTGTTCACAGACAGACCTTTTATGCTATTTGGGTTTGCTGGGGAAATTGTTCTTAGTTTTGGTGTCAAACCTCCAAACAGCTTTCTTTCCAAACATAGACCCAGTTTTAAAACACAGAGCCAGTTTTAATGAGTCAGTCCTGTGCTCTGCAGCTTTGATTTGCATAGGAAGACAGGATCAGGCTTTAACATGGCAGAGGGACACCAGCATGGTGCCTCACTCAGTTATCCATGCCAGGTGACCTGGAGGAGAAAAGGATGTGGGCAGCAGTCCAAGATGGCACCAAATGGCACAGACCATTTCTCACTGTCTGGGACAGTAAAGAATATCATCAGGGCTCCCTGGCTTCCTTTCAAGTGAAAATCTGAAGAAACCTCTTTGCTCTGGCCACCCCCCACATATTACCCTCCACCACAAAACCACTAGACTAGGTGACTAGAGAGCACCTCCCAGCCCATGCCTTTCTGAGAAGTGTTTGACCTGTCATGCATAGACCCAGGGGAAAGATGGAGAAGTACCGTGAAGGAAGAGGAACTATTTGAAATAAATGGGAATTTGTATAAAATGGCTGAGAATAAAATTTGAGTGGAGAGCAGCCAGTTCATAGCAACTGGAGAAACAAGGTTCTGGTGTGGGTTTCCACTGGGTTAGCTGAGCTTGGTGGAGCATGACCCTGCTTGCCAGTCAGGAGATTCATGGGGACTCACCCTGCAGGCCTCTTTCACAGAATCACAGAATGATATGGGGTTGGAAGGGACCTTTGGACATCATCTAGTCCAACCCCCCTGCCAAAGCAGGTCTACCTAGAGCAGCTTGCACAGGAACATGTCCAGGTGTGTTTTGAATGTCTCCAGAGACGGAGACTCCACCACTTCCCTGGGCCTGGGCAGCCTGTTCCAGTGGTCTGCCACCCTCAAAGTGAAGAAGTTCCTCTCCATGTTTAGATGGAACTTGTTATGTTCAAGTTTGAGACCGTTTCCTCTTGTCCTGTCACTGTTCAATCTCTCCTGCCTTAGAAACCAAGTGCAAAGGCAGAGCAGTGCTGCTAGGTGCTAGGCAGTACTTGACAATGCAGAGCTGAGTTTTGAAGGAATAATCTGAATTTGTACAGTGTAGGGGCTTTGTGCAAACTGTACTTTCTCTCTAAAAATGGTTGCAGACCGTGAATAGATCTAGTTAACATGCAGGGAGGAGCATGAAGCCCCCAGAATGCTAGATATCTAAAGACTGATACAGAAAATCACAATGGATTTGCAGAATAGCATTTAATAAAGTCAGAGTGGGCCACGAAATGCCAGAAGGGGTGTGTTCAGTTTGGTTCAGAATATCTCGGAAAGATGCTGCAAATGTTATTGTTGTCCCCAGGGTGGCAGTCACAAGAGGACTAGGGAGACTGGAGCATGAAAAGGAATTGGATAGATAAGAGATGCTTAGTTTAAAACATAGATGGATGAGAATGAGATGAAACAGAGACAAAAGAATAGATCAGAGAAAATAAATTGGATGGCTCTGTCCATCTTTTTCCCATAATGCGAGGACCGGGAGATATCCACTGGTGCTGAGAACCAATAAGATTGTGACAGGTCTGAGAAATCTATTAACAAAAAAAGACCATGCCCCCTTCTCAGGCAAAAATAATCTCTGGTATTGTCTGCTAAAGGAGGGACCGAGAGAGAGAGAGAGAAAAAAAAATCAGGCATTTAGATGTGTAGAAAGACTATCTGATGAGCTTAGGTGAAGAGTGCATCTCTATGCTAACCTTGGAGAAAGCTTTTCCTGGGGGAGACCCTGCTGTATTGCCTACTCTGGGACATCCTCCTGCAGCTCCTGGTGCTGAGCTGAGATGTGGGGGTGCTGGGAGAGAGGGCCTGCTGTGGACACAGTGGCTGCAGGGGGAGAGTGGGTGCTGCCCCGGGGGGCTACCATGGGGTGGGGGTCATACCTGGCTGATGCTGTGCTCCCTCCTACTAGGGACTGCGTGGCCCTCTGCTTCCTCAACAGCGGCACCAGCTTTGTGGCCGGCTTTGCCATCTTCTCGATCCTGGGCTTCATGGCGGGGGAGCAGGGTGTACCCATCGCCGAGGTGGCCGAATCGGGTGAGTGGAGCTGCGGTGAGACGGAGATGGGGGGGGGTTTGCTGCTGTTTGCCCCCCGTCAGCAAGGGGAGCATGCCCGCAGGATACCCACCCTGGGGCAAACCATGTTGCAGCTGCAGGTTCCTATCCTGGTGGGAAGACCTGCTTTCTGCCTCCAGAAACCAGGAAGACACAAATGCACGCTCATGAAATGTTAAGATGCAGTGGCCGTGTCTTGAGGTCAATATAAGATGCGTGTAAGGGTTAGGCAGCTGCTGTCTCTCAGTGTGGGGGTGAGGTGCCTGCATGGCATATGCCCGGGCTTGTGCTGTGCTCCCCTGGGCTCAGAGGCTTTCCCCTGCTCCCAGCCCTTGCGATGGCGATGCAGCCAGAGCTTGCTGTGTCCCTTTTCCCTCCCTTCCTGCTGGGCTTCTCTGCTCCTGGAGGAGCCTGGGTTTCACGCACAGCCCTGGTACAACAGGAGCCGAGAGGGTTGTGTGGTTTCAGGCTGTGTCTTGGCCGGGTGGCTGCCTCAGGTGGGTCTGGACCAGCCGTGCCCTGCTGCTGCCTGCTCTGAAAGCACTTCTCCCTGCAGGGCCTGGCCTGGCATTCATCGCCTACCCTCGGGCTGTGGTCATGCTGCCCTTCTCCCCGCTCTGGGCGTGCTTCTTCTTCCTGATGGTTGTTTTGCTGGGACTGGATAGCCAGGTAAAGGCACAAGGCAATCCCCCGCTGGACAAAAGCCCTTTGGGACTGGCTTGAACTTGGCTGAGGAGGAGACGGTGGGGCTGGGGAGCTGATCAGGATGGGCTGACGGAGGTGAGATCTCTGCTCTTTGCAGTTTGTCTGCGTGGAGAGCCTCGTCACGGCCCTTGTGGACATGTACCCCACCATCTTCCGCAAGAAGAACCGCCGGGAGACCCTGATCCTGCTGGTCTCCATCCTCTCCTATCTGGTCGGGTTGGTGATGCTCACAGAGGTATTTTGGGCTCAGACCACCTGCCTGGTGCTTGATGGCTCCGAGTGCCACCCTGGCAGAGGGGTCCTGGTGGGTGGTGGGGTCCGTGCTGGGGCCAAGAACTTGTGGGTGAGCCCCAAACTCCTGTGCAGTGCCTGGGGGAGGCTGCCCTTCCCTCCTCGTGGCGCTCGCATTTTCCCTTCCAGCCCTTGCCCCTTGTGCCAGTCACAGTCCTGCCACTTCTCCCGCCAAGACTGATAATTTGAGCTCTGGACGGCCCATGGGACAGCCCATTATAGATTTATCTTTACATGAGCCAAACCTTTACAGCTGCAGCCTGTTGCATGGTGAGGGGAGCACCTTTGTCCTTCTTTTTCCTCCTGGATGGAGCTACCCGAGCGTTTGGTGTAAGGAAATTTGGTCTGCCTGAGTGTGCTCACACTCATTACGCTGATCTCACATATATTCTCCTTGTTGTGATTAATTCCCTGGGAGTTAAACTCTTCTGGTTTAAAACCTTTAACTCCTGCTAGCAGTATGTGTGTGGGGATCGATGCTGCCATGGTGCTCTTTGCATCTTCTGTTTTCATTCAGGCATAGTTTTGGAAAATCTGCCTTCGATGTCACACCTTGCAGCTTTGTGCCTGGACTTAACATCGCGGGCCCATTTTGCAGACAGCCTTGCAGTGAAGCTGCCAGCCTCTGCGCCCACAGCAATAGCTGCTTGCAAAACTGCCACCACAGCTACTTCCCTCTGCAAGTTGGGGAGGGGGGGGCCTAAAGTAAATTAGATTAATTGTGTCTCTAAAGGAGGTTTCCACCCTCGTTTCCAGCTGCAAGAGCTGCTTTGTTTTTGCCTTCTCCTAAAATATACCCGTGACCTCTGGCAGCCACTTGCCCTCCCCTGCCCTGCCCTGGAATGAAGGGTTTGCCTAGACTCCTGACAGCAGGGTGGCTCCATGTCTCCATCAGTTCTTGACCACCAGGGACATGGCCTTTGCTGTTGGCTAAAACCAGGCCCCAGAGAGAGGAAAGTGCCTCCATCTCTGGGGAAGATGTTGAGTTTGTTTCCTGCTCTGGCTGGAGCTCTTTGCCTGTGCCTGATTCCTCTCCCCTCTCTCCTTCCCCACCTTGCCTCGCTGCCCGCTTGGCCCTTCCCAGGGTGGGATGTATGTCTTCCAGCTCTTTGATTACTATGCTGCCAGCGGCATGTGCCTGCTCTTTGTGGCCATCTTCGAGACTCTCTGCATCGCCTGGGTCTATGGTGAGTATGAACCAGGGTGGTCCCCAGCTCTGGTCTCTCAGGTCTCGCTTGGTCCATCCTAAATATGCTGGTCCATAGCTTCTCTTGGCAATCGCTTCGCAGTGCAAGGCAGACTTCTAAACCCTGGCTTTGGTGCCTGTGGACTCAGCTGGCAGAGGCTTCGTCACAGCAACACCCTAGGGGATCTCCTTGGCCGATATCCCCAGCATGTTCCTATGTGCCCCTACTTTTGAGGCCCTCTTTCCTTGCGGGGACTTGAAGCTGGCTGGGAAATCTTTTCCCAGCCTGTGTCTAGAGGAGTCTGAGACCCTCAAACAGTTTTGAGAGCCGTCTCTCAGCCTTGAAATTCGCAAGGGATAGGTAACCACCTGGGTTAGGTCCTAGCCTGAGAGATGCGAGGGACTGACCCTACTGACCCACTGGACTGTTCTGGGAGGCAAAAGGATGTTAGTCCAGGACAAAAACTGAAGCTGTCCACACTCCTGGTGAGCTCCACATCCGGGCTGTGGGCTGTGCTGAAGTTACTGCCTCCTCTTCGGGAGGAGCACCTAAACAGTGGTGGAGCAGGGCCCTGCTCACCATCCTCCCCTGGACATGCAGATCCTGCTGCCCTCATTCCCTGGTAGCAGTGAGGCATCTTTCTCCTCTGCCGCAGGTGCTGAGCGTTTCTACAATAACATTGAAGATATGATCGGCTACCGGCCATGGCCCATCATCAAATACTGCTGGCTTTTCATCACCCCAGCAGTCTGCATGGTGAGAGCCCACAAGAAGAGGAGCTGTGGGGAGGGACATGAGCAGAGCTGGTTGCCTCTGAGATATAGATACCTACCAATACGCAGAGGGATGTGCATATGTATAGGGGGTTATGAGAGCCTGCTGTTCTGTGTGTTTATGGCTTTTGGGGCTCAACAAGGGGGAGAGGGACCCAGGTCAGCAGCAGACTGATGTCTCCTCTGTTGCTGTCCTGGGGAGCTCTTTGTTACTAGGAGGCTCTGTGCAGGTGTGGACTCATCAGGAAGACCTCTCTTGGCTAATGGTGTTGATTTTCTTGCTCTTTTTCTCTTGGTTTCTTCCACATTGCCAGGCTACCTTCCTGTTTTCTCTGATCAAATACACCCCACTGACCTACAACAAGAAGTATGTGTACCCATGGTGGGGGGACACTCTGGGCTGGCTGCTGGCCCTCTCCTCCATGGTGTGCATCCCTCTCTGGATCGTCTACAAACTCTCCACCATCAAAGGCTCCCTCAGAGAGGTGAGGCTGTGCTCAGGGATCAGGGCAAGGGCTGCGCTTCTGTGTTGAAGTCCAGCCTTGCAAGGGGATCACTTGTGTGTTGCAGGTTAATTAGCAGGGAGCCTAGAATAAATCGATTGAGTGAGTCCATTGCTGTAACTGATTGTTGGTTTTATTAAGTTCTGCCTGGCTGGAGGGCTGCTCCAAGCTGGCTGTTGCCTCTTGGTGCCCTTTGTTTATTGCTTTTGTCTCTTTGCAAGCACCGTTAGGAGAAAGTTCATTAGACAGAGAGGATAAAAATGATCTCCAGTGCCTCGAGTCAGTTTGGAGGCTGCCCTTGACCGAGCTGTGGGGACTTGCTCTGAGGAAGCTCCAGATCCCATGAGTGTTGTGGGCAGCTGAGTGTCAACTGCCTGGGCCTGCCCAGCTCCTGGAGCTTCTGTGACCCATTTCTGGCTGCCCTGAACGTGCCTTGGGAGAGCCGGGGACATGGAAAAGCAGACCTTGCTCCAAACAGGCATCCTGTCCCTGCCATGGCTCACTAGAGGTTTCCCGGACATCCTGATACCTCAGGACCCCACTTGTTCTCTGACTCCGGCAAGTGCTCGGGGATGGGTTGTGAGAGCAATGGGCCCCTTACTCCCGTGTCCAGCATGGAGGAGTGGGCACAGCTGCGGGAGCATAGGAAGGTCCATACTGTGTGACGTGGAGGGTAGCCTCTTACACGCTTGCTGTCCCGGTCAGGGTCTCTCTTTGCAGTCTGTGCTGATGGAGGGGATGACCTGGAGGCACTTGGGCAGCAACCTTTCTTTGGAATGCTTTCTAGCCCTGGCCTGGAGCAAATGGAGGACAGAGCTTTCCTACTATGTCTCGGGTCTTTCACATGCTCGGTGCTTGTTTTGGGACAAATGATTCAACGATGAGTTTATCTCCTCAGTTTCTGAAATGCTGACTGTCCTTATTTGGGACATCTCCAGCATTTAGGAACCAGATGTGCAGCCCTGCCTGGCTGGGTGAATGATACCCATGAGTGGAAGGGGAGGGCCCAGGTCACCTTTTGTCCTTGTGACTGCGTTCAATGCCTGCCTTTGCTTTCCAGAGGCTCCGCCAACTCACCTGCCCACTTGAGGACTTGCCTTCCAGGCCGGGCACTGGACAACCCCATCCTTCCACCAGACCTGGCCTCCTGATGCTGACAGAGCTTGAATCTCATTGCTAGGACCAGTGTGGCTCTCCCTCCCTCCCCCCAGGATGGTTTCTATACAACCTTTACCACCTGTTGGATGACACAAGGATTCTTCACTTGCCAAGGAGAGAGGGATTTCTGGGCTGAGCTACCTTCCCTGGAAGATTTGAAGGGCTGAGGAAGAGGCTGCCGTGGAGATGGTCTGCATGGAGTTAGAAATGCACCTTAATCCTCTCCCTGGAGAGGGCTGTGATGGGGCAGATCAAGCAACAGGGTTCCTGAGCATCCCTGGCCTTCTGGTGGGCATAATGGAAGGACTGATCCTGGAGTGGAGCGTGTCAGAGAGTCTCAGAAGTGTGACTCCAGTCTGGACTTTGGGAGCTTCTCCATTCATTCCATTAAATCCTTTTTTCCCCCCCTCTAGATCCGCTCCGTCTGAGTTTTGTCTCACCAGCATCCCTTGCTCACAGCATGTTTGGTGGGATGTGTGTTAGTGGAACTGTGCTGGGCGTTCAGGTCTGGATCTCTGTGGCACTGACACATCGGTGTGGGAGGGTGGTCAGAGGAGAGGAAGCTTGGTTAGGGTAGGAAGGAAAACAGGGAACACCGCTTTGGAGCCCCCCGCTACAAGCAGTAGGTCTAGGGGTACCTAGGTGAAGCGTAGAGTGCAATGCCACCTTCTGCTGGAGCCATTGCCAGCTCCCAGCCAAAAGAGTCATCTGGCTGGTGAGTCACTGGGCTATTCCTGGGGTCTGAGAGAAGAGCGTGGGTTGGCGTTTTCTTCGTGCAAGCGAAGGATCACGGGAAACTGTCCCTTGTCTCTGCAAGTCTATGTCTTTTCTGTGCTGACTGCCTTCCAGGTGCTCTGGAACCCGGTCATTTTTGGTTTGGAAGAAAGGCTGCGTGGTTGAAGCAGTATCTGCATGTTGTGTCAACAAACAGGGCCCCTCGTTTCCAGGCTGTTTGGGTTAAAAAACAAAAAAAA
>VXAK01013161.1:77660-141308 GCA_013399435.1 Arenaria interpres | reverse complement strand
CCCCCCCCTTCGGAAGATGCTCTGAGCTGGGGGCCTGTGTGGCTCTGCTGGCAGGGCCAGTGGCTGCCCGTTCACTGGCCGTAGGGCCGGGGAGAAATATTTCCCCTGGGTCACCATGATGGGGCCGGTTCTCTTCCTGTTGCCGGTTGAGGTTTTCTCTGCAGACAGCTGCCCCCCCCCATGGGGAATGGTGATCCCACTTGAGGCTCATACTGGTCCCGAGGACCTATAGGCAATGGCAAGTTGTCGGGCGTGGTTTTCCCCAGTTTAGTGCTGCTGGAGCCTGGTGACCTGGGATGGGAGACAGGTCGATGATGAAAAGGGGCCACAAGCTTTCACTTGTGAAACTCTGACGAGTGCCAAGTACCGAGGGGGTTGCTGCCGGGAGGGTTTGTGGCAGTGCCGTTTTAATCTCCAGGAGGGCAGAGCCCACTGGTCTGTGGCCCTCTGGGGCTTCGTTGGCTCTTTTCCAGAGTAGCTGTGGAAACCTCATCTTATTTCCAGCCGGTTTTCCCTTTTCCCAGCCTATTTTCCATGGGGACTCTGGGTCAGGCGGGTTCCTTTGCTAGGCTGAATGTGCAACCATGGGTGAAGTCCCCGTGGTCAGCCCTGTGCCTCCCCTACCAAAACCTCAGCCACTGGGCTTCTGTACACCTCCCTCGCTGCCCCAGGAGGACACCGGGGATGCTGAAGGCGTAGGACTGGGGAGCAGGACATCAGGACTCAACTGGCTGTCACCGTTTTCCTGGGCAGCCTCAGAGCTCTGAATTCCTCAGCTGCCACAGTGCCTCATGGTGCTCATGTGTGAGCTGAGAGTAGGAAAGAGATTAGAAACCCAGGGAAAAGGCCCTCTTGGAAGAGATGCACAGTGTGTTGGGGGATGGAGCCATCCAGCTGCCCTCCCATTTGGATATGGTATTCGCTGGTAGAAATTACTTCGAGAAATGAGTGAATGGAGATCAATACAGAAATGTTTTTTTGAGTGAATCATATTGGAAGCTGCAGCAACAGATATTTGTATTCATGTAATTCTAATCTTCAACAGAATTATACTTCCATTTTCCAGTAATATCTATAAGAGGTTGGCTCACTGGGAAGGTATTTTAACCCTAATAGAAAACAGTAATTGTCCACAGCTATCTCCAAAATATGGCTGATGTAGAAAGTCTGCTCAGCTGTATGTAGGCAAAGTGGGAGTCTGCTGAAAGGCTTCTGACTTGTTTTGTTTCAAAACAGTCTGGTGCCCGGTGAATTGGGCATGTGGTTTATTGATCTGGTTATATATGAGCCAGGAAACCTCCCAAGCCTGTGTTCCTACATGACCCAATTGCTGTAGAGCTTTGGATAAACTAGGCAGGTCAGAGAAGCAAGAAAACGAAAGGTTTTGCTGGACATTCTTAAATAAGTGTCTTATTTCTGATAGTACTTTTAGAAAACAATATTGGAACTTATGATGTCTGGCTTGAAACATGAATCAAGTATATTCTGTATTGCTCATTGAGAAGGTTGATGGACTAAATCTGAAATTAATATATTTGAAATTTCCAGACATGACATTTTTTTACAGAACTTTTTGAGATCCCATGTTTAGAGGGAATTTTGGTGAAATTTGGAATATAGTGATTTTGGCATATAGTGATTGTTCATGATTTGGGATATGGTGAAAGGGATTTTCATTGTTTTCAGTATCAGCCTACTACTCTTCTTGCAGTCTGTGGAATTTACCTTTTCCAGCTGAGGAGATGATGATACCCCTTTAGACATGAGATGTGTGGTTGTTGGAAATTTCCCATCTTCAGAATCTAGAATCTGCCAGTTAGCCTGAAATTCAATCCCTTATTTCTAGGAAAATGAGAGTGAGGTTAAAGACCCATTTTTCTTTCTTTCTTTTTTCTTTCTTTTTTTTTTATTTTTTAGTTTCAAATGAGAAGTTCACATAAAAATAAAGAAGTCCATGAGATTCTGCCCCAGGTCATTAGCGCTTGGAAAGGATGACTGACCTTTCCATCCATCTGTGCATGAAAACCAGGCTCTGCTTTTCCCATGCTGCAGTACTTGCGTCAGTGGTGCCTGGGGACGTCTCAGCCCCGTGTTTACCCTGCCGTTCTCCTCCATGGATGGAGATGTCCACATAGGGCAGGGGAGAGACTTCAGATCTTGGGGACGGACCCGTGGACCTCAGGAGGAGGATGCATCTGTACCCGTGGGGAACATCCTGAACGCTGGGGCTCCCAGCATGTTTGAACAGATGCCTTGAGAGATCCTTCCCCTTTGTCACTAGTGATATATATGACATTTTTCCACATCTAGTAAAGAATCATGTAGTGTGAGTCGAGTGGCACTGTTCAGTGACACGAAAGGTGGATGTGTTGGGAGAAAACAGGCCATGATGCATAAATGGAGAGAACAGAGTAAGATTAACATTTTAACACGTGGGATATGTAATCCTGTGAAGCAGAGATCCCCAAATAATCTGTTAAGTGTGTCCTACAGGCCAGTGCAAATGAGCATATCCCTCAGAGCAGGGTGTTTGGCTGAGCCCTTGTCTCCTAATGTGGTTAGCAGCCTGCAGGATGGGGATCTGCATGGTGCAGATAAGGGAAGCATGTGTGTGGGAGCAGATTTGGAAAGTCTTTATTTCTGAGAAGTTACCAGTGACTTGGTTACCCACTTCTCCATCTCTCCTGTCCAGAGTCACATCATTTTGGGATGTGCTTCTCTGTACCTGCAGAGCAACCTTGTCCTTTGTGTCCTTGCGCCTTGTGCATCAGAGGTGATTACTGTCACAACCCATGTCCCACAGCAACAGGATCAGCTGCCCTGAAGAAGCAGGGAGGAAAAGCAGCAGCAAACAGGCACGTACCCATGTATCCTCTGCCTGCCTTTTTTCTGTGGTCTTCCTTGGTCTCTGATCAACAGCGAGCATTGCTGTTAGACTCAGAGAGGCTGTGAGATCACAGATGTCTCCCCAGCATCGCTAATCCTCCCTCCTGACCACTTCTACTGTCAACACTGGGTTCCTAAGCCCTTTGCTCTTGCATCATCCACTCCCCCACCGGGGATGCTGTGAAATAGGGGATGCATCACTCTGCTCCTCCTTCCTTCTTCTCTGGGAGCCCAGGGCAGGAGGGGTGCTGTGGCTGCCAGAGCCCATCACAGCTCTGTGGGGCCTCGTTAGCGCTTGTTACTTGGGTCACATTCACTTGTGATTAGTTATGGTGAAACTGTTGTAGGAAGTCGCAGGTTTACTTAAGCAGAAATTAGCCATAAACATAGAAAGTAGATTATACGAATGTCCAGGGGAAGCTCCTCTGCAAACATAGCATTCAGTCAGCTAGGCAAGTTCCCGACCAAAGAAGCAGCGGCGCTGTGCCCACAGGGGAACTGGTGTTGCTCCTGTTGTATTAGAGAAGATGTCGAAAGGTGGGATTAGTCTGGACAAGCGAGGGCAGCAGTGGCTTCTCCCGCTGGTTGCCCAACAAGGTGGGTAGCCAGGGCTGCAGGCTTCTCTGTCTCCAACACAAACCCCAGTGTCTGCCTCCTCCAGCCCCTAACGTTTGGAAAGGAGGAGCGCATTTTGGATATGCACCCGTACGGTGTCACACTGACAGACTGCTCCCAGAAGCTGGGCTGGGGAAAAATGGACTCGTTTTGGTTTGAAGACCTACACCTTGCTGGCTGTTGGAGGAGGGAAGCTTCATGGGGTCCAGGGTTTGCTGTTGCCGGGGAGTGTGGGCAGGTGTGGGCTGATGGTGGCAACCTGCCACTCCAGGCTGGCTCTTTGGGAGGCACATCAGAGCCAGCCAAAAGGAAGGAAACGGTGGGGAGACCCAAATAATGGGAAAAGCCAACATGTGCTCTAAGGAAGGAAAAGAGAAGGTGAGAAGGGAGGCAAAGGTGCACTACCAGCTGGCAGGCAGTGAGTGTGTGGGGTGGGGAGGAGAAACCTTTGCAGAGGTGCAGGACCTCTCTGAGGTTGGGGTTAGCCATCTGTCAGGGCAAAGGCTAGTGTGGCAGGCTGAGCCCTGGTCTCCAGCCACCCTGGGTATGGCAGGCTGAGGGAATCAGGTTGTTTTGAGGAGACCTTTCCCCCTCTGCTGACAGGAGGGCATGAAAACCCATGTGTCAGGCTCTGGGTTGATGGCTGCAGAGAGAGCAGGTCCATCTGTGTGGTGGGCCAGCAGTGCTTTCCCATTCCTCCTGTGCACCCTATGTGTACTTGGGGCAGCCCCTTCCTACAGGGGCCACTCGGTCCTGTTGACCTGAGGTGGCTTCCAGGAAGCTCAGTGGTGTGGGGAAGCCCATCCCTGTCACTTAGATCCTCAGGACAGTGGGGTCAAAATGGCTGAGCCAAACTCAGTCACTGAGCAGGGGGGCACCAGCCGTGTGGCAAACCCACTGATGTCAAGGCAAACCCACTGATGTGTATCCCACAGCTCGAGGTGGCGTGCAGGACCTACGGGCAAGAAGGCTGCTGGCCCTCGGGGACAGCCATGGGGCTTCCTCTTGTCTTGGTTTTCCTGCCTGCGAAGTTGGATGCTGCCATCCCTTCCTTTGCAAAGCACCGTGGGGAGGGCTACGGAGAGTTTGGGGCTGCTGGTGTCAGGGTCACACACGGCGGGGGGTGTCCTAGCTCTAAGAGGGGCTTTGTGCTGCCTGGGTAGGGGGTGCTTTGAATGTTTCCAGGATTTATTTGAAGCAGTGTTTTCCTTTTGGGCATGTTTAAGAGCAGCCTCACCCACACTCTCCCCATCCCTGCTGCCAGGAGGGATGCTTCTTCCCCCTCAGCTCCCTACATATCCCTGTGTCAAGATGCCCTTCCTGGGGCTGGCATTTATCTCCCTCCTAGAAGGTGCTCAGGCTCATCCCTGCCAGTGGCTGACCCTTGTGCCAGCCCTGGCTGGGGTTCTTCTCATTGCACTTGCTTGCGAATTTGTGTCTGGCTGAAAATCCTCCTGCTAGCCCCCATGAGAGGAACCCGTGCTGCGGGGAAACGTGCAGTCAGATTGCCGTGTCCTCTAGCAGCCTTGTCCTACCTGTGCAGCTGTATAGCCCAGGGTGCCTGCTCAGGGGCTGTCTCTGCCAGTGAAGGTGGCAATTAGTAATCAGGGAGTGCGTCACCCCTTCCCTTGCTCTCTCCCAGCATGGGGCTGGGAGAGCACAGTCCGAACCCCACAGCTGAGCTGGCCAGAAGGTGATTTCTGGTTTTCAGTCTGGGCCATCACACTAGTGCACTTCCTTCCACGTAGAGGTTGCCACAGTGGGATAAACGTCCCCCATGCCTGTAGCAGGATTTAAAACCACAGTGAATTATTGCCTGGTGGGAAACTCTGAAGCCTGAGCATAACTTCTGGTACCTTCTGGGCTGGAAAGCAGAAATAGCATCCTTTTTTTTTTCCCACTGGAGAATGATTTTCACACATTGCTGGATAAAGTTTTCATTTAGCTTGACTTTCTTCTTGTTTTACCTTAATGTCACAGGTCATTTCCCATCTACAGTTTTGCAAAAAAGCTGTGATGTTCCTGTGAAACCCTTCAGTGTGGATAAATCAAGTTTTTAGGTCAGCTCTGCTTACCTAGGCTTATCTCAATCCCCTTTTCATATCTGGATAACCTCTGTTGCACCTTTCCCCCAGCTGCGCTGGGTCACACCGGTCCTCTGTGGCAGGACGGGCAGCAGCACTGCCCTTCATCCGTAGGGACAGAGGGCGGGCAGAGCCTGTGTTGTGTAGCCAGCACATGACATTCACCTTGCAGTCTTTCAGAACTTCAGGGGCAGCTCCCAAAAGGCAGTAGATGGAGCCTGGCCCCTCCAACGTTGATCCCGGCTCCTCTGACATTGATCCCAGCCCCTGCAAGGGAAGAACCAGCCTGTATTTCTTTGGGTATGGGACTAACCAGCCCAAATGGTACATGAAAGCCAGGTCTTTGAAAAATGGCACACGTGGAAAGTTTAATCTTGGAAACAGGGTACTGCATGTCGTCTTTGGCTGCCTGTGAAGAGGCATCACCTTGCGCCAGCTGCCCCCCCAGCTCTCTGCCCTCTCAGCCCCATTGCCCAACTGGGGTCTCTGGGGTGAGGCTGGGCTGGCTCAGAGCTCCCCAGTCCCAGGGATGTCCCCCAGACCTCAACCGAGATGTTCTGCCTCCTCTTTGCACTGCCCAGCAGTGTGGGCTCAGACCAGCTGCCCCCAGTGTCAGCTGAGGTAGTAAATAAACACCCCCAAAGCAGAAGGAGACATTTTCTTCTACTGCCTCCAGCCCTGGCCTCAGTGGTTTTTCCTGAGGATCCCGCCATGCACAAGGGTGACTCCCTTCACACACAGTTCCAGCATCGCTTTTCCCCAGGCAATCTGGCATGCTCTAATGTCATCTGATTCACTGGCTTCTGGCACCCGTGGAGGATTTTTTTGAGACATTACAAACGACCTCTACAGAGTGTGCAGGCAGATAAACCTACCACTTCCACACTCTGTGGATGTGAGGGCTTTTGTCAGCTCCCAGGTTTCCCACTGAGGGGGCCGGGGGATGCTCATCTTGTGAGATCTGACACAGACGAGCAGATTGGAGCATGTGCTGGATGTGTCCTAGCCTCCATCCCACGTGCTGCTGTGGTTTGACTCCATGGGTACATGAAAAGGTCAATGGGAATTTGGCAGGCACATTAACAGACAAAGCGAAAGACAAAGCAGTAATAGCATTAAACATAACACTTAAAAAAAAAGAAAAGAAAAAAGAATGGAGATGAACTATCTTGAGAAGCTGGCATAACTGGAATGCCTGCTGCTGGTGTTGTTCACGAGAAGCACTGGAAAAGTGCGTCGGGGCTGAGGTGGATACCAAGAAAGCTGCCAAGGCAAAGGCACAGAGGGATTGCTCACTTCTAGCCAGCACACAGACACTATAAAAATAAAGACTCCAGCAGTATCCCTCCCTGCTGAGAGGGCCCTCTCCTACGAGCTGTGTTTGCTCTCGCGGCGTGTGGCTCAGGCGCAGAGGGGTCTGTGTGAGCCTGGGACAAACGTTCCACCCACTTTCTGCCTTTTGCTCCGTTTGCCTGTTGGTGTTGGGGAGCCTCGAGCTTGGCCGCTGAGGCAGGTTTAGTGCTTTAGCAGTCCCCGGAGACGGACACAATTCGTTCTGCATGTTTGCAGTATGATTTTAAGGGATGCCACTAACCCATTAAAGTACTGGAGCCCCAGAAGAGTGGGGGCGTGCAGCAGCCAGCCTGGGCCATGCTGCAGGGTCTGCAAGGGGAGAGCTACATCCCACTGAGGTCAAGAGGACCTGGAGTCGCTCTACTGACGGCTGTGGTTGATCTTCGCAAACTCCAGGCCTTCACCCTGCCTGACCATGGCTGCTTGCTTTCTTTGTCCTCCTGTCAGGACCACAGTTCAAGGCCTGGAGAGGTGTGTGTTGTAAGGGAGCTGGGGAGAAAGTTCTCCTGTCCCGATGCACCTCCCTTCCTGCCATCCCACCACCCACACATGAGCTGGGTGATAATGTGGTGGGGAGAGCTGGCAAAGGGGGAGGGACGGGAGGAGGAGAGAGGGGAGACTTTGCCTTAACTCCTGCTGTGTCTCTTTGGCACTCAGTGGATTCATTGTCCGGACTCCGGTGGGACGGGACAGAACAGGACGGGACGGCTTGCCTTGGGGAAACCTCCTCTGGGTTCAGGTGAGTTGAGCATTTGCAGATCTGGCTGGGTGTGCATGTCACGCTGGGAGCGTTGATGTCTCTGGTCCTCCCACAGCCAGCTGCAGCATGCCAGCTGCCTGCCCTGCTCCGGGGAGTGGGGCTGGCAAATCTGTAAGGGGAAAAGCTTCCCAACATGAAGCAAAGGAAGAGAGAGCTGGAGGATGATGGGGAGCGAATAATCAGTTTGGATCAACCCGGGGAAGAGTCTTTTCTTTCAGTGGTTCCTACAGGAGAGGACAGGCAGCGATGCTGCTGCGGGCTGCTGGGAAGCTGCAGAGCAAATTGATGCCTGAAAGATGGTTAATTGGTACTGAAGGCTGTGGCGGCAGCGAGAGAGAAATAAAAGGACTCAGACAGCAGAAAGATTGAAAAGAGAGATGAGAGGGGGCCAGAGAGGGATGGGGATGGAGAGAAGCGATGGCTAGGAGATAATAGGTACAGGAGGAAAGGTGCTAGGAGTGAGGTAGGCTGTAGGCATTTCAGCTCCTGCAAAAACGAGGCAGTGACTCCCTCTCCTCCTGTGCTGCCCTACAGAGATGCTGGCCCTGGTACATTGACTTGGGGGCTGCAGCTCTAAGAAATGTGTCTGAGAGTGTCCTCCTTATTCTTCTTGTCTCAGGGGCTTCATCAGGTTTGTTCCCATGTAGGGGTGAGGCAGGGAGACAGCACAGTTTGTGCAGGTGCTGAACTTTGGGGATCTGCGGGCATATTTGTGAGCAAACCCAAGCAGAACATGTGGGGGTTTCATAACACCTGATCTGTGTCTCCTTAAATCAACAATGCTTTTAAAGTAATCACGGCTAACCAGGGCTTTCATCCAATGCCATTGGAAGTGCCATTGCCCTGGTTTTTCCTCTTTGACAGCCGCTGATATCAGAGGCTGAACCTTGGACCTGACTTTTGCAGCTCTGCAACATCCCAGCTTTGCTGGATTCGTGGGTGCAGATGTGGTCATGGCAGAGGGCAGGGTAACAAGCCCCGCTCTGTATCTCTAACTCCTGGGCTACAGGAAAGTTTTGGTGCCCCAGGTTGGAGAGCAGATACCTCTCCTCTCGGGGGGTACGAGTAGGATGCAGTCCCTATTACGCCAGGTGAACAGGATGGCGTGCATTTCAGCAGGTACAGCTAGGAAGGGGTTACGACACTTTTAGAGTCACAGCCCACGCCTGCCTCTGCCTGTCCCAATTTGCCATGAGGTGACTTGTCCTGTGCACCAACTGGAAATGGCTGAGCCTCCCCGACGCCAGCCAGGTAGATGCTGAGCCCGCACCTGAGTGGGATGTGGGGTGCAGGGCTGGAGAGGGAGCTCGGTGCGGGCTGCGGGGAGGATTGCAGTGGAGCGCCTGCGCAGCATGGCCCCGCTGCTCTGCGATGGCTGGGCACACATCTCTGCCTGGGCACTCTGCTCTGCCAAATAATCTGATGGCTTCTGCCATCCTCCCTGCTGAGGCATAAGGTAACATTTCAGGTTGAGGTGAGGTTCAGGTTGGATATCAGGAAAAAGTTTTTACACTGAAAGGGTTATCAAGCATTGGAATGGGCTGCCCGGGGAAGTGGTTGAGGCACCATTCCTGGAGGAGGTGTTCAAAAGAGGGGTTGACATGATGCTGGGGGACATGGTTTAGTGATGGGATTTTTTTGTCAGAGTTAGGTTGATGGTTGGACTAGATGATCTTGAAGGTCCCTTCCAACCTAGATGATTCTACAATTCTATGATTTCATGCCATACCCTCACTTTACTTTGAGAAGAGTTTTGCATGCATACTCTTCTCTCATGCTCCCCATCACTTCTCACTTTGACAGTGGGTATCCCCAGGCTGTGCTTTTGGGAGGTTGCACAGGGTGTTGCCTGGGGTTGTTTAGCTAGAAGTGCTTAGAGCAGTGTGATGCTGAATCTCCTATGCTGCTGTCCCACCCCTGAACTGGAGACTTGGAGGTGCTGGCTTCTCTGCCCCCCTGCCCCAGAGCAGCAGCCCCAGGGAAGTGACTGCAAGGTTCAGATTTTAGGCACTGCAGGGGTTAGGATTCTTGTGGGGGCCTGCATGCACCTGCAGGGGGTAGTTGCCTTGCTGCCCACCCTTCCCTAACCCCTCAGGCTGGTCTGGGTCAGCAGCAGGCAGCCAGGCCATGGGACTGGGGGCTGGCAGCCTCCCTCCCTTCACCTGACCTTCCCAGGACTGCCTGGTGGCGTGCCTCGTTCCGTGAATTTGCTGCCCTGGTGGGGTGGCAGCCCTGTAGCCACGGTGTCCACTCCCGCGGACTTTGTTCTGTCCCTGTGGGGTACCTCTGGGCTGCCCCACGGGTCGCTGCCCCCCGGTGCCCCTGCTGCGCCTGTTTGCAGAGCAGGCGCTGGAGCAGCGTGGCTGTCACCCTCTGTGCCCTTCATCTGCTCCGCTCCTCCAGCCGGTGATGGGAGCCTTGCTGTCCCCATGCTTCGGCTGGGCACAAGGACCTCTGAGCAAGACTGATGCAGCTGCAGGACTTCGGCCAGACACCTTCAGCCACCAGACGGGTGGCTGTTGGGGCTCCAGCAGGGCCAGGCTGGGACCAGACTGGCTTTGTGTCTGTAGGACTCCTGCCACTGTGATGCTCTGTAAGAAAGATGGGTCCTGCTGTGGTTGCGTGCTACTGGACCTTCTGTTACGTGGCAGCAGATACAATCAGGCTATGGTCTCAGTGGAGGTCTGGAGCATATCTCGTTTGATGCAAAGGCAGAGGCAGGTTTCTGATCCTATTTACACCCCGTTTACAGACTCCATCAGTTAGTCCTGAATTTTTTCTAGGCTGAAGCAAGAAACCACCTCTGTGTCTCTGTAGCCCAGAGCAGGGAAGGTGAACCACAGGCACTGACAGAGACTGAACTGGTACTGAGAACAACAGCCTATATTGCTTTTAGCAAGGGATTTGTCACTGGCCCTCAGGAAAGTCCAGCCACCGTTAGGCTCTCCTGTCCTGGTAGCAGAGGACAGGGCAGGAAGCATTTGGTCCACTTCTGAGCTGCAGATGCGTACTCTGAAGAATAATGCTCCATAATCCTTGCAGCTTGTATCACAGATGTACATGTCATTAGTAAACTCACATTTGCTTCTTATCTCACTCTTGCTGGTGTCAGTAAGCAGCAAACTCACTAACTGTGGAAGCGTTGCTCTTATTTCACGTTGGAGAAAATGTAAGCAGGATCTGGTCCTTGCCACAGTCTCTTGTGCCCCATGAACCTTGCTGAACAGATGCTTTGAGAATGCCCTGCAGCCCACACAAGCTGGAAGTTAATTAGAAGGTGTAAAGAAGCCAACTAGCTTTCAACAGCTTGAAATGAGAGGCATTTTAATTTCTACTGCCGTCCCAGAGTTGATCAGTTTTCTCTTGCTACGTCTTTCCTTGCTTTTCTCCTTCGTGCAGCTGGAGTGAGCCATTCTCCACCAGCATTCGGGTTTGGAAGCAGCCGTCCCTGCTCACGTAGCTGCTCTTAGATTGGCTGGAAAGCACGTACTTCTACGGCTAATATTTTCCTGTCCATCTCGCAGATACGACCTATTCCAGTGGCAGCCCCCGCACACTAATCTAACTGGGTTTGTTCTTTAAGCTCTACCTTGGCACTGCTGTTCCTCGCTGAGCCCTGATTTTCTGTCCCTGCTCCCACAACCGCCCCCGCCTCCTGCCATCGCAATGCAAGGCAGGATTTCAGCTGCCGACTAACTGCTGGCTCATCTTGTGCAACCAGAGGGTTTTCTGCCTCCTCCCGCTCCTCCTTTTGTAACACAGCCCAGCCTGCTTGTTTTCTGGTTCCTCCCGCCCTACCTTAAATTGCAGTTTACGTGCTCGGTTGCTGCCTGTTTCAAAAGGAAACCAAGAAATATAAATGCAGTGCTGCTGTCTGCAGCATCACCTGCAATTTTGCCTTCTGCAGCTCAGGCAGAACCTACGAGTGTCCACACTTAAAAAAAAGAGGGCTTTCTCTAACAAGCGTGATCATCTGCTTTTTGATGGCATCTCTGTTCACTCTTGCAGTTGTCCTCCTCTTGTTTGCCTTACAATAAAACAGCAGAAGAGGTCAAACGGAGGATGTTAACTTCCCAGCAGCAGGAGCTCCTGTGTGATGGCAGTCACGAACAGGCAGTAGGTCTGCGGGGAGAAAAGCCTTAGGACTATCTCTAACGGCTTCAGGACAATCTCTAATGGCTTCTTCCTCTGGTGCCAAAATCCCAGGTGGCTTCTTTCTCTTTTTTCTCCTTAATTTTTTTTTCCTCTTCTTTGTCTTATTTCTTCCTCTTCTTCTTTGTCTCACCTGAGCAGCCCTGAATAAGCTCTTTTTGACCTGGGAGAGGTTGAGGATACCACCATACCACCATGTTTCACTTTCAAAGGACACTTTTGTTCTCTTTTTCCTGCCTCACCCCTTTAGTGTCAGTTTGTTCCCAGATAAAGCCAACAAATGCTGTTCTCCTAGATACCTGTTGAGTGTCCACAGCACTTCAGAGGTGTCCTTGGCTGTCTTTGCCTTTTGTGGCTATACTTGAAAGATCCCATGGTGGTAGGTGTGGGAAAAACATAGCCCAAAATTCATGACCAAGGGGAGACTGGGCTACCTCATTCAAATCTTGAAGAAGGGAACTTTTGGTGTGGTCTGTGTTTATGGCTGCCATCTCTCATTTCAATACCTGTGGGAATCCACATAGAATCATAGAATGGCTAGAGTTGGAAGGGACCTTGCAGATCATCTAGTTCCAACCCCCCTGCCATGGACAGGGACACCTGCACTACAGCAGGTCGCTCAAAGCCCCATCCAACCTGGCCTTAAACTCTTCCAGGGATGGGGCATCCCCAACGTCCCTTGGTAACCTGTTCAGTGCTTCACATGTATTAATATTTCCTCAGTGGTAAATCTTGTCGGAAAAAATGTGACTGTCTCCACACACCAAGCCCAATACCAAACCAAAGATTTCATACGGAGCTGCCAGTTGCCCTGGGCATGGGGGAAGCCCTCTCTTCTCCGTGGGAAGATGACAGACTGGGGGTCATGTCTGCAAAGGATACTCCAGCCCTGGAAAAAGGCACCTCCTCAAAGTGCTGAGGGCTGGAAATACAGCAGGGCACCTCTAGAAGAGACTGGTGAGGTCTGAGGGAAATGAGGAGGTGGTGATAGTGGTGGTGGTAGCTGAGTGGGTCCAGAAGGGGATAGATTGTTGACTATGTCGGATGGCATCTTAACAGTGGGGAAAACTTTACGGCAGAGGAAAGAAAAGAGGCTGAGAATGAAGGAGTCAGAGGATTATTTTTTTTCTCCAAACTGTGGTGGATGATCAGCAGAAAAAGTGAAGGCAGGCAGCAAGGCGCAAAGTCTTTTCTTCGAACTCATGTATTAAGGAGAGAGGTTTTCCAAGGGGGAAGAAAATGTCTGCCCATTGGGGAGGATGTAACACAGGGGGTGGCTGCGGCTGCTGAGGGAGAGTCAAATTGTTCCTAGCTGGAAACAAGAAGTTATTTCAGTCCCCATCTGGCCTGAGAACATATAGGGCAGGGGCACAGTAGGATTGGATGTTCAGGAAAAGAGCCAGGAGGTGTGTGAATAGGCTTTCTCATAGAAACAGCAGGCAAAGCAGAGGAGAGAAGTAGCGGGGATGTGTAATGCTGTGTGTCGCTTTGTCTGGGAAGGGAGAAGCTGAAGTTCATGGCACGAAGGACCAAAACTTTGGGCACCGATTTAATCTGCCACCTGTTCCCGGTTGGAAAAGTTTGATTCCAGGGTGCTTTCCCCCTTTTTTAACATAGGAGAATGAGGCCACAAGAACCACATCCTCCCGGCTGGTCTGTGTTTGTCGCAGCTCTGTTCCCCATTGCAGCATCCCAGCTTCCGTCCTTCATGTTGGCCTCTTCTGGAGTCAGAAAACAGGTGCAGAGCCAAAGCCCTGGCCCAGGTATCCCTGAGGTGGAGGCTGGTGACAGGGTAGAAGCTGCAGGCTGGCACTCAGGGCGTTCCCTTCCTGGGGTTAGGTGAGGGGGGGTGACTCCCCGATAGTGATCTTTCCCATCCCTGCATGAAACTGGTCTAACACAAAACCAGGTAAAACACAAATATTAGCAGAAATTGGCTGGCTCTTGAATCCACCTTGCCTTAAAAGAATAAAAGCAAAGAATTAGCTAATTCCTCTCCCGTCAGCTTCTCATGACATCCTCAATAAGCCTAGACTTAAGCATCATTGTACTTGATAATGTGCTCTGGACTGCAGCAAATTGGAATGTGCCAAGGACTGTGGCAGATCAAACACGTTTCATTAAGTATGTGTTATTTTTTTCTCTCACATTTGACAGTGCGTGGAGCTCTGCTCCTCTCAAAGACGAGGAGGCTGTGCTGCAGCATCTGAATGAACTGATTAGCCAGCTGGCAGGCCTTGCTGCAGGCAGGCAGTGGGGAAAGGGGCCTTGCCTGGGTTTCAGAAGCTGAGAAAAGGCTGGCGGGAGGACCTGATGCTTCCACCTCCCCATAGAACCCAGCAGGCGAGCGAAGTGATGGGGGTAAAGCTCTGGGACTGGGAAGACCTCCGTGCTGATGAGCTGCAGAGCTGCTATCTCCGCATCAGCCAGCATTTAGGGTGTGCGCCTTGATTTCTGGGTTTTTTACCTTCTTTAAATGTGGGGTTAGAGGTTTGTATAAGCCTGTTAGAGGACTGATTCAGCAGCACACTCAGGTGTGGATCCACATGTCCTGCAGTACGTGGTGGGTTTGGGGGAACACAAGCCATACCAGTAAATAGGTGCTTTCCAGCATATGGACCATAAAGGATAAGAGCTGGGGAAAGGAGGGAGGTTGCTTTCTTAGTGCTCTGGTGCATCTGCATTTGACACCGAAACTGGCTGTGCCCACAGAGGTACTTCCCACGTGAAAGCCCTTGTTGGAAATAACTCCCAAATTTAATAGGGGACCAGAATGTTTCTGCAATATTCTTGAAGAGGCAGCTATATAGCCTGCAAGATGGTCTTTGCTGACCCTTGACTGCTCTCCTCCATCGTTTGTGCTCCCTTGTTCTTGCTGCGGCCCCTCTTACTGAAGGCAGTGTTAATGCCTTGGGTGGGAATCAGTCCTCTGCATTCAGAGTCCATGGAAATGGGCTTCTGATTTCAAAGGGATTAGGATGAGCCCTTCAGCACCAAGGCAGATGGGGGAACAAAGGCTGTTTTTGCCCTCAGCATTTAGAGAGCAATTGGTGTATTATACTGTGAGATCTGGTTTTCTTTCTCTACTTGAATGACAGAGGGAGGAAACATGCCTTGTGCCAGAAACTGCTTGCTTTGCTATGAGCATTCAATAAACGTTGTCTTTTCATATGCAAGCATCTGTCTTTGCCCCAGGGTCTGATATATCCAGAGGGTTAGCATTTAGGAAATGATTTTGTTTGCACTGGGCAACTTACAGAAGCAAATGAGACATAGTGCTAATGATGCTGTCTTGTGTGGAGTAAGCACAAGCATGGCCAACCAGTTCCTGCTCCTACTTCCCCCTTGCCTCATTGAAAAGTACACCAAAACAAGCGCTATGGTGTTTCTAGGCTACCGGGCCAGTTTGATGTTAGGATCACACCTGCGCTAATTCCCAGTAAGCTCAGACTCCCTGGCAGTCCCTTCTCCTCATGAGATGGCTCATGCCCTGATTGATACTAACCCAGAGGGAGATGTCTGGAGAGAGACTAGGCACAAGGAGGGAGGGAATATCTTGTCATCATGGTCCTGGTGCAAAAGGTTGATGGATCATTTTGGTGATCCTATCAGGTAGAGGATATCAAGCGTGGTGAGGTCTTGTTCATTGTGCTGACTGGGAGAGCTCCCTGGACTAAGTCACCTGCAGAGTCATGCTCGGACTTTGCCTGGGAGAGACCAAGCTGACATGGTCCAGAGCAGATCTGGGGCAGAGGAAGATTTAAGTAGTATGAGTGATACAGACTCCTGTCCCTGCTGCTCCCTGGAGACAGGGATGTCCCCTTAGGAGGCACAGATGGAATGATAGATATGCTATTGAAAAACCTATCAAACCACCAACAAAACAAACCTGTAAGTTAATATGAAGAGACAAAAACCTGATTTCTTAGCACTCACAGCTGATGGGAATGGAAGCCTGTAGCAGAGATGCTGCTGCTTTGGAGAGGCTTGTTTCCAGTGTAGTTTCCTAATCCCAGCATGGACATATGTGTCCTTGCTGATGTCAATCACTCCTTCGAAGGCCAACTTCTGCTCAGTAATGCCACCAGCGAGATGTAGCTATGCTTAGAGCTTCACTGGCATAGTTCATCAGCTATCCTTCTTGGGTTAGGTGTGTGCTTTCTGCCTGGACTCACCTGTGCATCCCTACTTTAGGTAACTCATTAGACCAAGATTTCAAGGAGAATGTTTTTAGCTAAGTCAAAGGGACCTTTCTCTCTTCACACTTTAGTTTCTTCTCATAATCAAATGCCTGTAAACAATACAAAAATGTTCTCAACAAGGAGATTCAATCTGGTCTGTATGAATTTTGGCTAAATTCAAATTAACTAACCAATTAAAGGACTTTGTGTATGACAGAAAAATGTATCCTGTAACAAGCAGCCACTAACTTTGCTTAATTAAGGTGCTGCTAAACATAATTCAGGTTTAGTATAGAGTGGAGAATGTCTTCCTTGTACCAACTTACAGGTCCAGCCACATTCAACGTGCCTCCTCCAACAGTGACTTTACTCTGTGTTTCCATAGCTGGCCTTTTTCCTACTAACCCAGACCTGAAATATCTAGAAGGCTGTATGGTAGCTTGACATGATGTCCAGGGGGTCAGAGACAGCACTCCTGGCAATGCCTTGAAATAAGATGGTAGGTCATCCATTCTTGTTCCGACTATTAGTCCACAACATTTCTATCCTATTCTCTGAAACTACTTCAAAAGGAGACAGTTGCTGTACAAAGCACATGGGGAAGAGAAACTCCTGCCCCCATACACTGCTTCAGCTCCAGCTGCTTTTCTCTTCCTCTGAATTACTGTTTTCAAAGTCCCAGCCAAGTTTCCAGCTGCGGTAGAGATGCAGAGCATTTAGCCATTGTGCTGAGGGGCAGATGGAGATACAGTAAGGAGGTGGTCTGGAAAGAATGCGGAAGAGTACTGGTGGGGGGCAGGGGGGAGGGTGAATTTGGGGGTAAGTCCAGTGAGGGCATGATGCAGGTGGGTCCTTCTCACCTGATCGGTGACCTTTTCTCTGTCGCTTTAGAACCAACTTTCTGTTCTACAGACATTACTTGGGAAAATGCTTCATTCTGATGCTAAACAAGCCACTTTCCCAAGGATGAGGAGAACCTCATGGGGATAATAGGAAGGCATCTATTGTGGTTACTGGTCACCTCCCTCCTCTTCCCACCAGCATGTCCCACAGCGGCTCCCTATGTCCCATGCTTTCTTTTTCTTCTGTCCCACAGAGCCATGACAAGAGCTGTGGCTAAGGAAGGAGAGCCCAATGGGGCCATCACAGTTCCTGAAGAGATAAAAAAGGAGGAAATGGAAGAGAGAGGCCAATGGAGCAGCAAAATGGAGTTTGTGCTGTCTGTGGCCGGGGAGATCATTGGTCTGGGTAATGTGTGGAGGTTCCCATACCTCTGCTACAAGAATGGTGGTGGTAAGTTCATAACATGCATGAGTTTTCCTAGGTCTGTAGGCAGAATTAGAGATACATGTGTGCCTGGACCGGTTTCTCCTATGCTTCATGTGCCCCTACATGCACTGCCTTGCCCTCACCTCCAGCAAGTTAGCTCTTGCCAAAGCCAGGAGCAGCAGAACTGAGGGGTGGATCCAGTTCCCTAGTGGGTACTGTTTCTCAAAGCAGCTCTCCTGAGTTTGCATGCTGAATTGAACTTTAGTAATTCTTCAAGGCTCTTGGGCATCTCAAGAGACAGACAGTCTCTGGAAGAAGGATATTGCTACCTCTTTCCCAGGAATAGTTCCCCCAGTGGTCACCTCACTGCTAGGAAAATCCATCCCCAGGAAGAATTAATTCCCCTTTCCCTTTGTTTCTTGCATGACTTTCTTTTTCAAGTAACACTGCAATAAGATCACTAAATGGTTAAAAATTAAGCTTTTTCATAAGAATAAAATGGAACTGGAAAAGAAGGCAATAATTGACTGTCACTAACTTTTCTTGGTGAATCAAAATCTAACTTTATAAAAGAAAAGGAGGAATAATAAATTACATGTCAAATACAGCAATAACTTCTCTTTTGTCCTTGTTCTCTAGAAACACCTTAAACTAACAGTTTGGGACTCGCATGTTCCCCACATTTTAAACTTTCTTTCTCTGCAGACCATGACATAAAGGCATTTCTTTCCCAACGTGCTGTGAGCTGTCACCAATGGATGAGTGATTTAGCTGTTGTTCATCCCAGGACTACCAAATTCCTGTCCCCTGTGCCATTGTTGGAGTTTATCCAAATCAAGCAGAAGTCAATACAATGTCTCCTCTGAAGCAAACGGGGGTTGGATAAGAGGACGGTTAAAGAAAATGGAAGGAGGTTTTATTGAACCTGGAATGTTTTTTAGCAGATCCTCCAGTCTTCTTCTCTGAGGTTTTGATGGTAGGCACTGGAGGCACCAAACACAAGTCAGACTGGCATGGGTTAGTAAACGCTGGTGGTGTATCTGACCGAACAGCCCATTCTGCAGTGACGCTTTGAGAGAGAAGTCATGGTTTTTGCATGGAAAATTCCTTCCTGAGCTCAGATGATATCTTTGCATAGTTTGTGCCTATGGTATCCGGTTCAGCAGTCCCTGCAATTTGTATGCTAATTAGTATAAGTGAAAAGGATACTTTTGTTCATTTTAGATATCTATTGAATAATACTACTCTGGAACATCTAAGGCTGTGATTCAGAGGCGTGGGAAAGATTAGGATGGGAGAGTCCTTCCATGCACTGTCGTTGCAGAAAGTATGCTACTACTGTAGAAGGTACATTTCTCTCTCTAGGGCTCCAGGGAACCAAATGGCCAGCAACCTCATGTGGGACAAAGCACTGTATTTCCCATGACACTCAACAATATTCTTACCACTGGAAAAGTTCTTGAAATTGCAAACCAGACATTTTTCACCTATAAATTCCACCCCCCCACACACACACACTCCAACCCAACGTGGAGACTGCTGTCCTGTCACCTTTCTCCACCTTCAGATCTAGTGAGACTGTTATAAGGCTGTAAAGACAGTTGTCGTAAAAATGGTTGTGCTGACTTGCTGTAGAGCAACTGAATGTAAACTTGCACTTTCAAATCTGATCTAATTGCTCAGCATTCTGGACTCGTTATTAACTTGTCAGGAAAGAGGGTCTATTTCTGGGGACCCCTCTCAGAGCTGAGTCTCCTCCAGCAGAGCAGAAAACCGGGAGGAGATCACAACTGGAGTTTCAGCTCATAACCATTCTGGGAAAATTAAGAGAGGCAAGACAATAGAGGTGTAAGAAAGCCCTCATTACTCGGAGGCCAAAATGGCTCAACCTCCGGGACAAATGATATCAGAGGAGAGGTTCTGGGACCTGCTGAAACGCTCATCTGTGTGCAGGATGATAAAGCTGTCTTGCAGATTTGGCATACAGATAGATGTCTTGCAGCACCGAAAGCAGCAGCTGCCTCTAGTTTATCACATGCAGTTCCCACTACTTGCTCCGCAAACCTGGACCTGTGCTGTGAACCAGCCTCCCTCCCTCTAGCCCCTGGTCCCCTGCAGCTACGGCACAGCTGTGTTTAGGGGAGATTTGGATGTTGCTTGTTATTGGAACATTGTTGGCTTAAAAACAAGGGGAAGTGTTCCTAGCTGTTAATTGTCATGGGAAGGATTTTCAGTGCAAATGCCTGTGCTGGCAGGGGAGGAGGGGACCTGGGGGACAACTTGTGGCTGGGGTGAGAAAGGGGCCCTCATCTTGGTTGCAAACAGCTGAAGATGCTCTCCAGGCACTGTCAGTGGGAGATACTCATGAGCAACAGTTTACTCTATGGGATGGCAAGACCTCAATAGTTGTTCCAGTGAGGAAGGCAGTTGCCTTGGCCTGTTTGGCAGGGAGTAAAAGTGTGAAAACCTACAGTAATGATGGGGAGAAAAACTGTGAGGTGATAGAAGGGAGGTCAGCAGTGAAACTGAGATCACAGGAGCAGTTTTGAGCAGAACAATGAAAGTATTGGGTGTTTTGGTTTGGCAGCAGAACTGAAAAGAAGGGGGAAAAAGTTCAGATGGCTGAACAGGGTATAACCTTTTTTGTTTATTTCTTTTGTTTGTATTTTCTGATGCATTGTTTTTGTTGGTCATTGTTTCTGGGAAAAAACCTGCTCTCTCTCCCCTTCCTCTTCCATTTCATCAAGGGTTAATCTGAGGGCTATTTCAGGCTGATTTCTCCTAAGACATTTCTCTATATTTTAATTAAAAAATTGAATTTGAAGAGAGAAGTTAAACTTTTTCATTTTGAAAATGCTGGAAAGATACTCTGTTGCCCTTCCCCTATTTCTATTCTTTTGGTGCAAATTGCTTTTCAAATTTGATGTGAAATACGTCTCAAGCAAATTTATATCCCGCGAAATTTATTACTTACCAAGAAATGTCACCAGCCTCCAGGTTTGTATCCTCTGGACAAGTGGGAGTTTTGCTGTGACTCCCGGGGAAGGCGGAACAAATGTGGTTATGTGAAACAAGGACTCTTTTTGCTTTGCCTGACTCCTGCTGAAATCAAGAATGAGGTCACGACAGTGAAGCAGTGAGAACTTCTCCAGCGCCATCTTTTTTTCCTTCCTCACTCTGCTACTCCTTACCTCTAGGTTTTGGCCAGGACTGGGCCAAAGTACTCAGAAGTACTGCAGTAGCACAAGACAGACCACGCTCGTATTTTTTTTTCTGAGGAACAATGGTGTTGGAGACCTTGTTTTTTAGCAGAGGTTACACAGTTTATTCAGGGAAATGTTTGTGTTTATTTAACCGAGTCCAGCTGTGGCCCCAGGTACCTGGCAGGGAATGATGAGGATAGGGTTTTAAAGAGGTTCCTGGGGTAGCATCTCGCCTCTCTCTACAGGAGCATTCCTCATCCCTTACCTCATCTTCCTCTTCACCTGCGGGATCCCCCTGTTCTTCCTGGAGACAGCGCTGGGACAGTACACCAGCCAGGGAGGGGTCACTGCCTGGAGGAAGATCTGTCCCATCTTTGAAGGTGAGTCAAGTTCCAGCAATTGCTGGCAACACTTTCTAACAACTAGTGACTCAGAGCCTTCTTTGGAAAAGTTATTCAGTTGTTTCGGTTTTTTTTCTTTCTCCTTTATTCTCCCTCCCTTCCTCTCTCTCCCAGCCGTGCTGTCCCTCCTGGTGACTGCTGTGTGTGCAGGGGCAGTGAGTGCACTGACCACCCCCAGTAGGTGACTGAGGGCTGTGGTACTGGCTGGGGGCTGTGCTGGTCCAGCCGAGCCACAACCTCTGCTTTGAGATGCTCAGAGTCCTGGAGAGAGGAGAAACAGGATGGCCAGCAAGCAGCAGGAGGAGGGTGGAAGTATCAATGCACAAACACCTGCGTGTAGTCCAGGACACATACTGAGGAGGCAAGAGGATGAGGAAGGCTGGCTGGCTTATGGTACTTTCCCTCCTGTTGTTGTGCTCAGGGCTGCTGTGGCAGCGTTTGCAGGCTGGCTTCCTGCACGCTGGGGGGAATCACTCTGCACGCACTGGTCTGACAGCCCGGAGATGGGCTGGGCTGTGGTTCAGGCACAAGTATAAGAACCAGGACTCCTGGGGCCCCAGGAAAGATTGTTTAATGGCATTACTATCTTAATGAATCTAACATCCACAATTTTCCTGTCCAGAGGAGACCTTATTACTCTAAATTTGCAGACAGAGAAACCTGTTCTCAGGCAGATTAAAGGCCTGGCTAGTTTGCTCAAGAACAGACATTATTTGAAACGCCTTGGAGAGCCTTGGGACCCCCTGAGCTGGAGACCCGTGCACTCTGGCACACAGCTTGGAGGAGGACAGCAGTGGCATTTCTTTTCTTTAAAGGCTAGAGCTGGCTTTCCTGCAGGAGAGGAAGTGTGATGTAGTGGCACGGTAGTGGTCAGAAAAATGTTTTCCCATCAGCAAAAGTTTTTCTCTCTGTTCCACCATAAACCTGTCTAGAGATACCAACAACGTTTCCTGTCTGCATGTACAATCACAAACTTCTTTCTCTTTCCCTTGCTTTATTCTCTACTGAGCCACATAGCTGATGTTGCACCCTTCTTACCATGGCATGGTCTATGTCTTTCTTTGTGGCTAAGCCCAATGTGTTGGGAGTTGGTTGGCAGCCCTATCCTCACCTTCTTTGTTTTCCTTCACAGGAATTGGATATGCCTCACAAGTCATTGAGTGCTATCTGAATATCTACTACATCATCATTCTCTCCTGGGCACTCTTCTACCTCTTCAGCTCCTTCACCACAGTGCTACCATGGGCCAACTGCAATAACCCCTGGAACTCAGGTACACCTTCCCTTGGTCAGCTTCTAACTTTTTCCCAATTCCCAGAAATTATTTGGGGTTTGTTGAAAACGTATTCTATTCAGATAAAAAGCTCTCACGAGCTGCTATGTGGCTAGGGACTTATGGAAAGGTGACTGTCTTCATTCACCATGGGCAAGTGTCAGGAAGGGTGAGTTGTATGACCCTACGCCTATCAGCAGGGGACAGTAAAACTATTTCCACACAGAGATGTTTTTGGGCGTTGAGATTTCACTGAAAAATCTGCATTTTCTGACAAGTGGGAGAGGTAGGTGGATTGGGAGAGTTTTCAAGCTAATTCAGAGTCCTCCTCACGTGGCAGGAGCTTTTCATTAGCTCTGGCACAACAATTTACCTTACTCTACCCCCACTCCTTCAGATGTACTGGGACAGTTGCTGCCACATACCGAACAGTTTCCTTTGTGCACTCAGCTTTTGGCTAAATCAGGCCAAGCCTGCACTAGAAGATTTTGCCAGTACAGGTCTCCTAATGCAGGAACCAGCAATACAGAACTCAAAAGGCACTGTTTTTCTGGTGTAATGACATACAAGCCTCTATACCATTGGCCAGGGATCTCATCTCCTCATGCCCACAATTCACAGAAATGTTTGGTTTTGTTCAAAGCACTTGGGCTGTGCCTGGGAAGATGGGGTGGATGTGACGTAATCCTCATGAAGTCCCTGACAGACTTTTTTTACCACGTTGAACAGGTTGTATTGCTTTCAGTGGAAAGCTAGGCTGGAAAGAGCTTTGGTGGCAGTGTGGTTCCCTCCCTTTTTCTCTTGAGTCAGATGGTTCATTTCTGTGACGTTAAATCTCTCCACCCCATGGGCCATTCACTCACAGCTTCCTCTGCCCTTTCATCCCAGCAGAGGTAACCAGGCTTTTAAAGAGTGGATCTGATTCCTTCAGCTTCCCCAGCATGGGTTGGTTTGTGAGGCAAGACACAGATGTTCTCTTAACAGCCAGAAGCTTCCCAGCCAGAGCGGGACTTCCTCAGTTTTTCCAGTGGATTGTCTTTTGCTTGCCAAATGCAAGATGAGGTGCATTTCTTGGACGCACAGCATCCCCTCTGTTTTTAGTAAATTCACGCTGTGTGACAGGGTTGGGGGTGGCGGAGTGGAACACGAAGGCGTCTGTGGTGTGTGTGAACATATGTGTGCAAGTGTGGACAGGGAATGGTGCATGGTGTGGGAGGAGAATGGGATTTTCTATCCTGGCTACTTATAGTGGCTATCCCTCAATAATCTATATTTTGCAGCCATCTGGTTTCCATTTGGCAGCGAATTGCTCTCTCCTTCCTCTCTCCCCTTCCTGAAGCCCTCTGGCTACTGCTGGATTGGGATTTGTAGCTGGGGAGAGATGGAGTTTAATGAGATGCTTAATGAGATGTTGGAGTTTAATGAGATGCTCTATAGCATGGGGTGAAGGGTCTGTGTGCTGCCAGAGTGAGTGTTAGGGTACAGAGGGGAAGGAGCATCCCTCATGGAGGAGCCTTGGAGAATTCCTCTGGCTCATCAGCTTCCTTTTCTTTTGGTAGATCTCTGTGTGGACATTCTGAATAGCTCCAGCTTGGACAACAGGACCGTGCCTGCGAACGCCACCTCCCCAATGATTGAGTTTTGGGAGTATGTGATCGCTTTCCCTCTGTTCAGGCTCCTCTCTCATCCTAAGGCTGCAGCTGTAGGAGTAGCTGGGTGGAGGGCTGTGCGTGTCTGTAGGACCCAAACACGGGGAGCACGATGCACTGAGCTGCCAAGGAGATCAGCACAGAGCCCAGGGACACGAGGACTAGATACACCCCGAAGGCTGCTTGCAGTGTGCCTGCCCAGGGGTGCTGGTGTACACACATGCACAGGCATATTCCCCTTCTGGCACAGAGGTGCCTGGGTGAGTGTGCCCACAGAAAGAGGCACCAAAAGAAGATGAGGACTTGCTGTAAGCCGGGGGTACTTGCGGTGGGTGTCACAGGCTACAGCTGGCAGGCAAACATGAGAGGCCAGGACAGACTGAACCATCCTCTACAGTGACACAGAAAGGGACAAAACTGCCTTTTCCCTTCTTCTGACCGTGTCTTGCTTGGTGCCTAAGGGAGGTGGTCCATCCGGCTGCTCAGACTCATCCCTGGAGAGCAAAGTCTGAGGTGCATGCATGAGATGCCACAGAGGGACTCTGGGAGGTTTGGTCATGGGGCTGGAGGCAATAAAACAGTAAAACACCTCTGAGGGAGGGGTTCTGCAACAGGCAAGAGAGTGTCCCAGAGAGGATCATCATTGCAGCCTTGAGAGGTTGAAGTGGCTGCTGGGGCCACACTACCTTTCCACTCAACTGAGGAAGGGCTCATAAAGAAAAGTAGTGCCAGGGACTCAGCTGCAGCAGTACTTTTCTTTTTTTCCCTCTTTTTTTTTTTTCCTTTTTTTTTTCTTGTTTTTTCTTTTTTTTCCTTCCCATTGATGGCTCTTAAAAGTGCCTCTGAGAGGATTGAGTGTCCTTTGTCCCTTGCAGCTGTCACAGGGCACACAGAAGATGATATGTGCCCATGGGTGCAGAAGGGGAATGTCCAGTGCTGGACCACCTCTCCTGCCCTATTCTTTGCACATACTGTTTAGTGTCCCCTCTGAAATGATTGTTCAGGCTTATTGCAGAGGTTGCAAGGGCAAGGGGACACTGAGGGGATTAGTTTCGAGAAGAGTGTGCAGAGAAATTTTAAGTGTGGGATCAGGCTTCTGGGGACTGCATGAGCTGCAGTGCTGAGCTCTCGTGTGGACCACCTTCATGATGGTGAGTCTTCAAGTTTGAAGGAAGGTCATGGGAATCATAAAGGCCATTTATGTTTATATATACGGTGTCCATAGTCTATGGGAGGCCACAGGAAGAGCAGTAGCCATGGGGTCATGATGGCATTGGTGGCCTGCTTTGGATTGAGTAGTGTCTGCTGGGCAGCTACCAGGGGTGGGGAGCAATGGGGAGTGGGTGGTGATTTTGTGTTATATATATGGGTCTGACAGGCCAGGTGCCATGGGCTTGAAGACCACGGGAGGGCTCAGGCTAGCTACAGGACATGGTAGAGCAGCATCATTAGGAACAACAGAGAAGGGAGCCCTAGGCAGAGCTGGGGTGATTCGCATGACTGGGAGCCCTGGGTAGATGTGCTGTGGATAGTCTGTTAAGTCCTTGGATGGGGTAATATGGGAAAGGTCTGTATGGATGAGTGGTGTCTGGGGTGTTAATGCTTCTCTCCCTGTCCCTGGACACCGGCAGGAAGCGAGTCCTGGGGCTCACGGATGGTATTCACAAACTGGGCACTGTGCGCTGGGAGCTGGCTCTGTGTCTCTTGCTGGCGTGGATCATCTGCTACTTCTGCATTTGGAAAGGGGTCAAGTCCACAGGCAAAGTAGGAATGGAGATTGTCCTCCTGGTCCATAAGCCTCCTTGTACCCATCTTACATTTCTTTTCCAATCTCTTTTCCCTCTTAATGAAGTAGAGGCGGGAGACACACAGCACCAAAGACAAACCTAAAACCTGGTGGGGCCATACTGATTTATACCAGTTGTGCTTGACCAATAGAGGAAGAATAAAAGAGTAGGTCAAACAGGGAGGAGAAAACAGGGAAAGACCTGGGAACTGAAGGTAGTCTTGGGTCACCTTTTCCATTGGAGATACTCACAATGGCTGATGGATACTCCCCAGGTCCCCTTGGGAATCATCCAGTCACCACTGTGTTGTCCTGGTGGAGCTTGCTGGTATTTTTAACAAGATCCTCTGCAGTGACAAACTTCCTATCCCTAGTGATAATTGAACACTTGAGGAAAACAAACAAGCTGCTGCCTGTAACCAGCTCAGTGAATAGATAATTAATCTCTCCTGCTTCTTTATCCTGAAAAATACTTGGGGTGGTTAGAGTGTCTTTGTGCTCTCCTTTGTACTCCCCCTGGCTCTGTGGATTTTGGCTCAGTGGGTCACTTTCTGCATTTGCTGGCGAGGCTGGAGCTAGTGTTCCCTCCTGGGGTTGGTCCCATAGATCAGGTGGGCTGGTTGTCCTTCTGGAGTGAATGAGTGCGTGATGCCTTGAAGTGGGTGTTAGGAGCGCTGCTATGGCCTTGAGTTGTTCAGGACCTTCTTCCTTCCTAGAGCTGCAACGAGATGGGTGGGTCATTAATGATGGTTGGATCTTGTGGGCATCCATGGGATGTCCCAATAGCAAAGGAAGCAGAACCAGTTTCTGCAACAGACTTCTTCCTTCAAATCACTATCCCTAGTATTGGCAGATGTTGCCTCTAGTACTAGACACCCATGTTCCAGTGTCAAATCCCACCTCCCATCTTAAAGCCCATTTTAACAGAGCAAGACAAAAGCTTGCACTGCTTGCTAGGTTTCTCCCAGTCTTTGCTGATGACCCTGGCTCTTGCTGGTGCTGACCTGCTGTCCACTATTTCTCAAGGAGGGAGAACCAGGCACCACATCTATGGGTAGAGGGGATGCTCCGCATTTTAAATCTTAAATCTCTGATGCTCCCTGGTTTGAATACCACAATACCATCTTCAAAAGAGGTATCATTCTGATCTTGGGAGACTGGGTCTGAGAGGCTGTTTGATCTGGATGAAGGTGTAATTAAGTCATCCCAGGGTTCCCTTCAGCTCTCAGCCCTCTCCAGCGAGTCTCTCCTTTGCCTGGTGCTGCCCTAGTGTGCAGAACTTGCCTGCACAAGGAGAAAGCTAAAAAAATTCAGTCAGCCTGGTTGGGCTGACTGGGTTTGGCAAAGTCAGATGAGAAAGTGAGAGGGAACAGTGCGTGCGCTTAGTAGCTGGAATGGTTTTCCTGGGACCACATATTTTTCCACAAGTTTTAGGACACAGGGCTTACTTTTTTACCAGCCGGATGTTACTGGCATGGTGCAGCAGTACAGGGTGGGTTTTTCTGTCCCAAGACATACCATAGACCAGACAGGCCGGTTTTCTTCTCTGCAGGTAGTCATTTTGAGTTTTACAGGGGCACTGTCAAAAAAATCAGCTCCTTCCTTCTTTTTCTTCACTGATCATGTATTAGGCGAAGCAGTAGGGAGGTCCCAGAAATTCTGATTAGGTGCATAATTTTGTTCAACAGTAGCAGAGTAAACAGGATGTTGTGCTTGACTGAAAGGCTGCTCTAATCGGATAACTCTGCCAGAACCTTGTTTTTATGCTTCTGTGATTTAGGGAGTCCAAACTTAAAGAAACAATAGCAACCTCAGGAAAATAATTTCAAATAATTCCATGAAGACTCATTTTCTTTAAAAGCCTTTTTCTTTTATTCATTTTGCCTGCTCTTGTGCTTTTTCCATGTTTCCTTTCCTTTTGCATTCAGCTGTTTGTATAAATATTTCCCAGAAGTGATTTCTGAAGGTAGATTTTAGTCCATGTGCCAAAAGTGCTCACATTCTCATTCAATCGGGGAAACGGCAGAAGTGCCACATACTGTGACTTATTCGACCAATTATCACTAAGCAGAAAAGACGTCATTTTAGGCCCCTCACTATGAATCCATAGAGTAAACAAGCTTTCACACGACTTGGATGAATTTTAATAATGAATAAATGTTAGGAAGTTGCAACTTGCTCACGGATGTTTTGCAAATAGAAAAAAAAAAAAGTTGCGTTACACAATGGATTAGAGATGATTAATTCTACTATAATATTTATTTACATCACACACAAGAAGAAGTGAAAAGAAGGTTTTACAAAAATAATGGTGTACATTTTCTTTAAAGGCTTTGACGTGCCCCCATTTGTTACGTGTGAGCTCAGAGGCATTGAAGGAATGAGAGTGCTGCATGAGCACCCCTGGCAATGAAACCCCTGAAAGGTGTCTCAAATTGGGCAGCAAAAGTTACTATTTAATTTGGAAAACTCTTGCTGGGAGTAGGGCCATTTTAATAACTCCTCATTAAAACTCAGTGACAGGAAGATATCTGGGTTTCTGCTGCAGCTCTAGAAAGATGAAGAGAACAGCTGGAGAGCAGGGAAATTACACTGACTGGAAAGAGAAAATAATGCAGAGCAACCAGTGGCAGGGTCTTGGGTGAGGAACAAAATGTAGATTAACTAAATCACGGGTGAGATGTCACCTCGATTAATTTCTTTCCCTCTCCTGTTCTGCGCTAGCAGCAGCACCTCTAGCCAGCAGCAGAGTACAGGGACGTTTGCTGGGGTGGGGGCCTGTGGATGAGATAAGATGAGACGAGATGATGCCTGTGCCCCCTCCCTGCTGACCCTCTCTCGTTTCCCTGCACCCACAGGTCGTCTACTTCACTGCCACCTTCCCATACGTGATGCTCATCATCCTGCTGGTGCGAGGAGTCACGCTGCCGGGTGCTGTCGAGGGGATCATCTTCTACCTGAAGCCAGACATCTCCAGGCTGGCAGACCCGCAGGTGGGTGGGAGGCAGGCGAGTGCTGGCCATGGGAAGGTTTCCAGCACCCTGGCCCTTGGATCTGCTGCTAGCTGAGGATCTAGCTGTCTACTCCGAAAGGAGACCGGCAAACCACTTAGACCTTCTTAAAAAGCACTGAAAGAGGTCTAGTCCCCCTGCACAGCACAGCCTTTTTGCTCGTGCATCTGCAGCATATGGACGTATTAGGTCATTCCCACTCACAGGCTCAGCAAAAGCAGGAGAGTATATGAAATATTCAGCATGTAACAGATGGTTTTACTGGATCTTAAATGCAAATAGTTAAGGAAGGGCTGGGGGAAATGATCTACCACTTTTCATTTTTTTTTTTTCTGGCCTGGTTAGCACTTAGTTTGGCTCCAACAGGGCCCCTGTGCTTGCAGAGGTTGAAGGGATGCAGGTGACGTGGGGCTGTGCAGCAGCTTTTCTCCACCCGTCATGGGGGGCTGGCCCCTCTCTCTTGGATCAGGGTCTGGTCAAAGGGATCACATGAGCCCCTGGCAACACTCGCTGGAGCTCATGGCAGGGAGGATGCTGTGTCCACAGGGAGGGCAAATCCAGACTAGGGCAAGGGGGTGCAGCCAAACCCAGGACCTACAAGGCAGCCCTGTATCAGGAACAGTGTGGTGAGTAGGACTCCGGAGGTGATTGTCCCCCTGTACTCGGCACTGGTGAGGCCCCACCTCTAGTGCTGTGTCCAGTTTTGGACCTCTTTCCACAAAAAAGACATTTTGGTGCTGGAGCAGGTCCAGAGAAGGGCAAGGAAGCTGGTGAGGGGTCTGGAGCACAAGTCTTGTGAGAAGAGGCTGAGGGAGCTGGGGGTGTTCAGCCTGGAGAAAAGGAGGCTGAGGGGAGACTTTATCGCTCTCTACAACTCCCTGAAAGGAGGGTGTAGAGAGGTGGAGGTCGGTATCTTCTAAGTCACAGGCGACAGGACAAGAGGAAACGGCCTCAAGTTGCGCCAGGGGAGGTTCCGGTTGGATATGAGGAGAAAGTTTTACACTGAAAGGGTTATCAAGCATTGGAATGGGCTGTCCAGGGAAGTGGTTGAGGCACCATCCCTGGAGGTGACCAAAAGAGGGGTTGACATGGTGCTGGGGGCCATGGTTTAGTGATGGTTTTTTTTGTCAGAGTTAGGTTGATGGTTGGACTAGATGATCTTGAAGGTCCCTTCCAACCTAGATGATTCTATGATTCTAAGATGGCAGGAGGTGGGCAGCACCCTTAGGGAGCTGCACGGGGCAGGCAGCAGGACACCCTCCTTCAGTGGATTCCCCCGGGGTGTCTGCTCTGGCACCTTTCTCTAACAGCAGGTTGCTTCCCCTCTCCACGTGGGCTCCGCAAGGCTGTGCGGGCTGCCTCCTTCATCCCAGGGAGGTGCTAATGAAACCCCCCTCAAAGAGTATTTAAATGACACTGCCGCTAATTGTTCCACCGCTGAATCTTTTTTTTTTGTGGAGGCAGCCAAGCAATATGCTTAGCCCACAGTCTCAGCTTACCTCCCACATCTTCCCAGATGGCCAAAGCCCCAACCGCTCCCAAACCAGCTGCCAAACACACTGTCTTCCCCCAAATGGCTTTCAGATGCAATTATGCATTGTCAATACAAAATCTGTGGTGCGCTGAACGCAAAGAGCCGGCTGAACGTAAATGGCATTTTAATATCCAAATAAATAGCAGGGGGGTGACTGGGGCTGAGTGTGTTTTATTCATGGTCAGAGCTTATTCACTGAAAACTTCCCTATCTTTCACAGCCTAACTAAAGCTGACATGGTCTTCCCAGGCTGCTGCAACCCAGCATAGCAGGAGCAAGAGAGGGAGTTTAGGGCAGAATGTGGGGCTTTGGTGTAAAGTGGGACGTGTGCCCTTGCCCAAAGGGCTCCCATGGACGTGCCTATCTGTGAGAGATCCACATGTATATAAGCAGCAGTGCCTGGCCTGGGATTTTTTGAAGGCTGCCAAATTGCAGCTGCCTGGATGTTTGCAGCTGGGGGCTGCTTGGAGGAACAAGAGAGTGAGAGGGAACACACAGGCAAACAGAAAGGTGGGCTGTTTTCCTGCCTGCCTGCTAACTCACGGCTCAGGGCTTTCCCTGGGAGGGTGTGAGAGCGGTGCTGCAGTTCAGCCCACAACACATTGAGTGAACAAGGGACTCCTCCATGGGGGAGAGGGCTGCAGTGGCAGCAAACGAGTCCACTCAGATTTTCCCTTGAAATGCTAGAGCAAAGGGGAACCTGGGTCCACGACACCCCACCGGCCTGATATCTCTCAGCCCCCTTTCACCCTGCCCTGTGGCATCAGAGACGTCGAGAACCAGATTTGGAAGCAGGGAGGGGAGTACATTGATCGTGCAAAGGACTCACTGGCCTTCTCCTGGGATGACTCACCAGTGGCTCTGTGAACCCTGGGCCATGTCGGGACCACAGACACCTGCAGTGCCAACTTCAGCCAGAGCCACGCTATCAGGGATGCTGTCTCCATCTAGAAAGCAAAGGTGCAGGATGGGGGCAGTGATGTGCCCCATGTTGCTTTGAGTGGTATATGAAAACACGGTCCCCTCAGAAGCCTTTTCCTACAGGAATTTCCACACTATACCTTAGTTTTCCTGGAGAGGTATCCCAGTTTCTACATTCACTGAGCCCCTCTCTGTCTCATGCAGTTTGTTCTGCATGGATCAAGGGCCTGTTGCTAGACAGGGAACTGCCATTTGCTTATTTTGTTGCCAGGTCTGGAGACCACTGACTTTCTCTGTTTCAGGTCTGGATGGATGCAGGCACTCAGATCCTCTTCTCTTATGCCATTTGCCAGGGGTGCCTGACCGCTCTGGGGAGCTACAACAAATACACCAACAACTGCTACAGGTAAGAGGAGCCTGGACTCCTTGCATCCTGCTGGAAATTTGCTTGGAGACAAACAGCACAGAACTGCATCTGAGGCAGGCTGTGTCCCCAGGGGAGACCTTGGGTCGTGCTGCTCTGACTAACAAGCTGCTCAGAGTGTGGAATCCTTCTGAGGACTCAGTGTGGGGCAGAGCGGCTGAGAGAACACAGGAGAGCCAGAAAATGGCTTTGGTACTGCTCCCCTGCATGAGTCAGCTTGGGAACGGGAGAGACTGCAGGAGGGGGAGGATTGAAAATCGAGAGTGTCTCCAGCCACTGTGGAGACACCACAGGCTATTTTGACAGGGTGGGTGAGCAGGGGTGGCATGGCCAGCTCTGCTGTCACTTGCTAGGCAGGGAAGATGGTACGAAGATGATGGTTGGGCCTCCTGTCTCCCCTGCTTTACTGCCATCAGGGTAATGTACTGCCAGCGGCACTTTGATCCTATGGAGGAGATTAATCAAGTCTGCCTGGCCTCCTCCTTGCCCTTGGATTACAGATCTATTTTATCCATGGCCTGACATGGAGCTCAGTGAAGCCATCAGGACCATTTCTGACACCTTCCACAGAGCTACGAAGAGCGGGGGCTTTGCTATTCCTTCATGTAGTGCTCTGGCATGGATGGAAAAATGTAATGGTACTCTGGAGACATCAATCATCTCTCCTCTTCGGTTCTCAAATAGGTGCTGCCATGGCTGTTGGTCAGGCAATTAATACTTTCCCCTGGCTCTTCTGAAATATATCTGTCACCAATGGAGCTGTGTGCTCATGCCTTTCTCTAATGCCTTAGGTGCCTTGGACTGGCAGCTTAGCTCTGGGTGGTCCAAATGTGCTGGGTGTCCACACTGCCCCATAGCAGCTGATGCTGTGGGTCATGTCTGGCAGCTGCCCAGGCAGGATCCTGGGATGTGGGGTTTCCAGCCCAGCCAGTTCATTCTGGTGTCCTATTAGTCTTTCTTTACCAGACTTGCTGAACCTGTACATGTTCATGCTTCCAGATGCTCCTCTTTCTTGACTATAACTACTTTTGCAACCTCATCCCTTTTCTAATTTGCTATTTTTCTCATTTTGCCTGTTGTTTTTCTTATTCTATTGACCCCTGTCAACTTTTTTTGTTGCCATCTCCCTACATGTATCATCGTGGCATCCTATTCACAAGCCACTGATGGTGCCCTGTGTTTCTGTGCCACGTATAGTGCTGTAACTCTTGAACAGCGGGGTACAAAGTAGGTAGGCTGATTTTTGCCTCTGTTCTGAGCTTTTTGTTTCTGAGGAAGTTCAAAAGCAACATTGCTGTTCCTTGGTCCTTGCTGTCTGACTGGGGAAGCTGAGTACAGACATGATCCCAAGTGGACCCATTCTGCAGCTGGAAACACTGACATCTCTCTGGTCTTCCCCCTGCAGGGACTGCATCATGCTCTGCTTCCTGAACAGTGCCACCAGCTTCGTTGCTGGCTTTGCCATTTTCTCTGTGCTAGGCTTCATGGCTCGAGAGCAGGGTGTACCCATTGCAGAAGTGGCTGAATCAGGTAGGTTTTTCCAGGAGGCTTCAGAGCCAAGGCAAAACAGAAAGGCTGAAGGGCAGGGGACTTTTCTGAAGTGAAGCCCAGGATGTTTTCTACATCCTCTGTCACTATGGGTGTCTGCAGGAAGGTCTGCAGGACAAATGCTCCTGGACGCAGCTTTCAGCCCTGCATGGGCAAGGAGGCATGGTGAGAGGAGCTTTGGAGCTCACTCCACGCTGAAGGGTGGTGGTGGCAGGCAGTGGTGTGGAGGGCACACATGATCATCCTGTGGTCTGTTGGCAGGTCCTGGCCTGGCTTTCATAGCATATCCAACAGCAGTAACGATGATGCCTGTGTCTCAGCTCTGGTCCTGCCTCTTCTTCCTTATGTTGATCTTCTTGGGACTGGACAGCCAGGTACAGCAAATGCCCCCTCTTCATCTAATGCCCAGGTGCCTGTCCCTACCCTCAAGCACTCCACAAGGCTTGTGCTCGAGAGGCACAGTCTTATCCCATCCCTTGGTAGTTCCTGTTGTGCAGCAGCATGCTCTGTTGGGTTTGAGGCAATTCCCTGTATGTCTCACGGTTCACCCGCCCAGCATGGGGCTGTACTTTTAACCCCTTCAGTGTGCAGCTCCAGAGACCGCAGTGATATACTGAGCTGTGTTTGGGTCCCTTGCAGTTGTGGCTGGCCCTCGGTGGAAACGAGATAGACAGAAAGAGAAAACAAAAAAATAAGGATTCGAGTGACTAGAGGGAAAAAGGACAGTGAGAGGGAACGTATGCTTGGGGAAAGGGAGACACTGATATTTCTAAGCTGTCTTCTTCTGCAGTTCGTCTGTGTGGAAAGCATGGTGACAGCTCTTATTGACATGTTCCCGGGAGTGTTTCGAAAGAAAGGTCGTCGGGAGCTGCTGATCCTGGCCATTGCAGTCATATGCTACCTGCTGGGCTTACTGCTGGTCACTGAGGTAAGAAAGGAGTAGCTGAGGTACAGCCGAGCACCATAAACCCACTAGTCTGCTCTGGAGGAGTGGGTAGAGACAGCAAGCTCATCTTTGATGCTGTTAATTATCCTTCATTTCTAATGCATTAGCTGGTGTCTCTCACAGCTGGTGCTGCTTTTACCCTGCATGATGCTATTGTACTTGCTGCATAACTGAGCCTTCCAGAGAGATGGTCCCACAGTCCAGAGAGGCCACCTGACATACAGCTGCGTGCAAATACCAGGTCTGGTGGCTAAAACAAGTTGAGCTGCACAAGCAGAAGCTCTTTTGAGGGCAGCAATCATTTGTTGGTTGCTTTCCACAAGAAGCAGAGCAGTGGGAGGGAAGGCTGGGGGTAATGGCTGCAACCATAACCCTGCCTGACCAAGTGGGGAGCCTGTGATCCATAGGACCAGAAGCAGAAGAGCTGTGTCAGTGCGATGCTACACGCACAGTGTTCACCCTGCTTTGCAGCTAATAGCCAAGAACACCTTTCCCTGCGCAGTGGTGTGCTGTTCTGCACGGTGCATGCCTACTGCATGTTTGGGCAGCAGTCCTAGAACTCCTCTGTGTTGCCTCCATGTGCTGTGTAGTGACAGCTAAGTCCTGTTAAATCTCTTAGGTGCTGCTGAATGATCCTGGGAAGATCCTGCTGTGACTGAGAGAACTTTGAGTGAAACTGGTTTAAGGGTTCCTATGGCTTTTGCATGCCCCCTTGCATGGAGGCATCTACCCTCCTCGTTGCGAGTTGTCACCTCATACCTGGTGGGATGAAGGGCTAACTGCTCTGCTACTCTGGCATTGTCTAGAGCCTTTCAGCACTATTTGAAAGCATCTGGTTGACTTGTATTGGAGAAGCTTTCTCTTTGAGAAAACACATAGAAGTACGAGAGCGGAGTCTTCCCCTGACCTGTAGAGGTAGCTGACGGCAACTATGCAGGACTCAGCCCAAAAGCAGAGGCAGCAGGGAGGGCACATGCCTGTGCCATCACAGTGCTTGGACCTTGAGCAATATGTAGAGATGGATGCAGCAAAAATGAGGTACCTGGATGCCCTAATCTTTAGGGTCCCAATGTCTTGGGTGCAAAGTTCTGCACTGCTAGTTGGTGGTTTGAAATGATCCTGGAAACTTACTAACTCATTTAAAACAAGCAAGCACCCTGGCTTCTGATCCTATGGACACAGAAACCAGCCTAGTCCAGCAGTATCATAAAATGGGCGTGAAAAGCTCTCCTGCCTCCAGGTCTGACTGTCCTTCCGGGACAGAGTTGGGGCAACCCCAAGAGGAGGCTCTTCTCCTTCTCCCATTTGCTCTAGGGGAAGCGTTTCTGCTGCTATTCTTCTGCTTGCCTCAGTCATTTTTCCCTCACATGGAATAGTCCTGCCATGATTCTCTCTTCTCTGCCTCTTCAACAGGGTGGGATGTACGTCTTCCAGCTCTTTGACTACTATGCTGCCAGTGGTACATGCCTGCTCTTCCTGGCCATTTTTGAAGTCATCTGTGTAGGATGGGTGTATGGTAAGTGGAGGAGAAAAAACCTGTGTTGCTGTTTCTCAAGGCAAGGATGGGGTGTTGAGAAGTGGGAGTGGATAGAAAAGATCCTTAGGGGGCAAAGGAATGCTGTAATTACCCTCTTTCTTGTCTGGCTTCCACTGTGTTTCCTCACAACATTTCTTAATTGCTCCACATTTAGAGCAGGAATGCTTTTTTCCTCTCTGAAGGTTCCTTATATTGAACTACCTTGCTGTTCTTCCCATCTGTCCTTTGAAGTAGAAAATCAGCTATAGAGGAGTGACTGCTGTTCTTTGGTCTCTGTTACTGTCTGCTTACTTTGTGCCTTTAGTTTACTCCTGCCAGTTAATTTAACACGAAATGCTGGGATGCAGACTTGCTGTGTGTTACTCCTGCAATCCTTCCTGTTTGCAAGGGCCGTGGTGCCACTCTTAAAAGGAACGGGAAGGACTGCTTTGGCTCTCAGTGAAGTCTGTAACTAAACTACTCGGGAGTAGGATTAAACTGAGCTCCATGAACTGTCAGAAGGAAACCAACTGCTTGTTAGTCTGTGCAGTAAGAGCAGTATCCTGTGATGTCCTACGGGAGATCTCTTCCCTGCTGAATGGTGCCTGAGCACACAGGCTGCAGTTCATCTCCCTGAAGTGCGTGATGAGGCTGGTGCTGTTTAGACAAGGGGTCTAGTTGTGTGTGATGCAGGGGACTGCTCTCTCTCCTTAGCTTCACTGAGATACAGGAGCTTAGTGCCTGCAAGGATCATGCAAAGCTATAGTAGATCCCAGCTTAGGCCAGACCCTCAACTATTCCACAATCATACGTCTGCTGTCTCCTAGCTAGGCCAAGCAGCATGGCCATCCTAACCTAAGGAAAAGATTGCAGGCATGAGCATCATGTTGCCCAGCGAGGTCGTGGATGCCCCATTCCTGGAGGTGTTCAAGGCCAGGCTGGATGGGGCTTTGGGCAATTTGGTCTAGTGGGAGGTGTCCCTGCCCACGGCAGAAGGGTTGGAACTAGATGATCTTCAAAGTCCCTTCCAACCCAAACCATTCTATGATTCTATGTTGTTTTTTTCAATGGCCGAGAATGAATGCTCAGGAAGGAGTATAATAGCAGAAAAGTGAACAATAATAATTTCCGTGAATATTCTTCCAGCTTCTAACATCTTATTATAGAACCACAGAATGGTTTAGCCTAGAAGGGACCTTTAAAGGTCATCTAGTCCAACCCCCCGACATGGGCAGGGACATCTTTCATTAGATCAGGTTGCTCAAAGCCCCGTCCAGCCTGGCCTTGAACACTTCCAGGGATGGGGCATCTACAGCTTCTCTGGGCAATCTGTTCCAGAGCCGTAGTAAAAAGTCTCTGTTTTTCTTACAAGCCCCCTTTATATATTGAAAGACTGCAACAAGGTCTCCCTGAAGCTTTGTCTTCTCCAGGCTGAACAATGCCAGCTCTCTCAGCCTGTCTTCATTGCAGAGGTATTCCAGTCCTCTGATTGTTTTCATGACCCTTCTCTGGACCCACTGTAACAGGTCCACATCTTTCTTGTGCTGGGGGTCCCAGAGCCAGATGCCATACTCAGCTTCTTTCCCAGGGATTTCCAGAGCCAAAAGTAAAATCTATTTCTTTATCTTGTCTTAATTTTTCTGGTTTACTCAGGTAAGCATTTATCATCCACAAAATGCTGCAACAAGGAGATCCACGGCTTGGTCAGATGTTGTGTGAGGAGTCACACTCTTTCCTCATTTTGAGTCTGCCATGTGCTAATTTCATTTGGTGCCACCTTTGTCTTATTTTAGAAGAGATAGTGATCTGCCATTCCCTGTGTGCTCTCTTTGGTACTTACAGTTTTATAGGGGTTGCATTGGCTGTAGTGCAGTTGCTGATGAAGGGGTTATCAGTTTCTCCAAATGTTTTATGTATAATTGGTAAGAGCCAATTGCTAGTCTGGATGGACTCCTGTCTTACTGAAATGGTAGCAGGTCCAGCTGCATGGTCTTGACCTCCAGGGAAGGCAAGAGAAGTAGATATATAAGAGAGATTTATTCTAGAGAGACTAGTCTACAATGAAAGCTCACCTGAGAACTTGAAATACTAGACCCTGGCCAGATTTTAATTTAGAGTCTCCTTCCACCCAGTCCCTGTTGGATTTACAGGGGAATAGAGATTCCCATCCATCTGTGACAGGGCTTAGCCATCACCATGCTGGGCTACATTAAACTGAATTATGCTTCAATGTATGGAACCCCCCTGCCATTTTAGGGTCACACTTGGCTTTTGCCAGGGAGAGGAGCATTGGCAGACAATGAGTAGCAGGAGAGGTGGTGCTGTCCCAGCAGCGTGGAAGTGAGATGGAGAAGTTTGGGACTGAGAAATGACACTTTCTCTCACTGCCATGTTCATTTGCCCCACTCCAAACAGCAGAATTTTACCCTCTTGATGTTCTGCTTTGCATTAATTGGGCCAAAATGTAGTCAGAGGGCCAAGGTGAGGCACCTTAGTGGAAAAAAAAGTGCCTGGTGCCAGTTAATGTTTTTGGTTTTTTTTTTCCCCAGCCTCATAATTGGCAGGGCTGAGCCTCTTGCTTACACTGTGAAGAATTACAGCATTTTTGCTAACACAAATATGCGTTCTGAGTTTCCCCTCTCCCAGCACATACGCCAACCGCCCACCACTTGGCAGCTTCCCTCTGCTGCCAGGCAGCTGCTCTCGCAAAGATCTGAGGATTTCCTCGCGTACTGCTCTCTGCCTGAGGAAGGATCGCCCAGCCTCGGACCTGCTGATCACATTCCCTAGAGGGGATCACTGGAGGGTTTTCAATTGGTTTCTTCCCCCCCTCTCCTCTCTCCCTTCCACTGTAGGACAGGCAGCCCTCATCTAAGTGGGCACAGGTTTTGAGCACTGGGATTCACAACATGGTGCCATGGGAGGCTCAGGGAGGTCGTTTTTCCCCTCTACTCTGCACTGGTGAGGCCACTTCTGGAATACTGAGTCCAGTTCTGGGCTCCACAGTTCAAGAGAGACAGGGAACTACTGGAAAGAGTCCAACGTAGGGCAATCAAGATGATTAAGGGATTGGAGCACCTCCCTTACGAGGAAAGGCTCAAAGATATGGGGCTATTTAGCCTTGAGAAGAGAAGTCTGAGGGGAGACCTTATCTATGTTTACAAGTACCTAAAGGGTGGGTTGAAGGAGGATGGAGCTGGACTCTTTTCAGTGGTTCCCAGTGACAGGACGAGGGGCAACGGGCACAAACTGGAACATGGGAAGTTCCACTCAAATATGAGGAAGAACTTATTTCTGCTGAGGGTGACAGAGCCCTGGGACAGGCTGCCCAGCGAGGTCGTGGAGTCCCTTTCTCTGGAGATTTTCAAGACCCGCCTTGTTGCAGTCCTGAGAAATGTGCTATAGACAACCCTGCTTTAGCAGGGGGGTTGGACTAGATGATCTCTAGAGGTCCCTTCCAACTCTGACAATTCCATGATTCCGTGCCACCGAAACATGCCGAGGGGAGGATATTTTCCAGGCAGTCACAGCATGCCCATTAGGCTTATCTCTTCCAGGAGAAAGCAAGTGCCTTCATCGCGGCAGGAGAGCCGGGGCTGAAACCATTAGGACCGTTTACAAAGCTAAAGCAAACTGATGCCAGCGGGTACCTGTGGGTGGCCCTAGGGTGAACCCGTGTTGTACTGGTATGAATCTTTCTCTTGCTCTCTGGCTCCCGTGCAGCATGGCTACCAGAAGCGGCAGCCTCCTTCTGCCTGGATCCTGCCTCCCGGGCTTGCTCCGGCTGTGTGTTCTTTATCCTCTTGGATGCACCAGCTATAGGCAATCTCACACTCTGATTTATGGGCCATAAGGGGCCTGCTCTGTGCACCTGGTACCCGAAGGGCGCGCAGTTGTTGCAGTGCCACAGCATCTCCGCTGCTGGCATTTTGCACGGGTTTGGTGCAGGTGTTGGTGCTGCAGGTTTGAGACAAGGAGGGAGCAGTTAGCACCCCCAGCATAGAAATGAAACCCCGTGGATGAAATTTGGTGTAGATGGATGCAAATAAATGCATCTTGGGAGAAAAGATTTAAAAGGGAGGGCCTTTTCATAGATTCCAAGCAAGCAGATCCGTGAAACTCACTGTTTCTGGATATTGTAAAAATAAAAATCAAGTCTTTATCCCTTTCAGTTTGAGTATCACTTGCAGTTGTTATAAGCTACGTAAAACAAGAAGGGGTCCACAAGGACAAGACATAAGGATGTAAGCAAATCTCCAGTTGGGTTCATGGGAAATTTATTCCCATGAAGTTATGCAGCAAAATTAAATGATTTGTCAGAAAAGCGTGCAACAGCTTTGAAGGCATATGGGATTGGTCAGTACAAGAGAAGTGGGACCAGCACGGATGCATAACTGCCCTTTGCCTGCATACCACTCTTCCTTGTCTTGGGATATTGGTGATAACAGCAGACATCTTCGTTCATTCCAACAAAAATCTTGTTGGGGAAATCTACATGGTTTTCTCTGCAGGAGCTTGATCTAACCCTTCTAACGTGCTGGGAAGGAAGGGGGACTGCACACGTCCTCCAGCTTCTAATTTGCTCAAAAAGCCAATGCTGAGTGATTGAACTGATGACTTCTTAAGCTTGATTACTTTTTCATCTGCCTGCGAACCGTAGAGCATGTGAAACCTCCTGTTCATATACTCTCTGAGGACATTCATGTCAGTCCCCATTGCGCTTCTTTGCATCACCTACTAACTGCCACAGTGGCTGTGGAAATGCAGGACCTGATGGTTGTACTACAGAGTAATAGGGATAAGGACAGAAAACACACCATAACCAACAATGTAAGTTAGGGGATAATTTTCTTGGTGGAGGATGGATGTATATTGTGTCTTTCTTTTTGTTTGACATCTTTGTGTTTCTTTAATTGCTATGCCTCTTCCACTAGATCCTAGATCCAAATTGTCAGTGAAACTTTGGCTTCCACAAAGCCATATTATGAATGAATTTATCCGTCATATATCTGACATCACAGTGTTTCTGTGGAAACACTGTAACTGTGACTGTGAGTCACATATTTTTTTTCTCTCTCTCTCTTGTTTTTTTTTTTTTTTTTCCCACCCGGTGGAAGATTTTGGCTTTTTGGTAAAATGAATTTTTTATACCATCTCCCTTTCATCCCCAGTGTATTTTTGGAAATGCTATCTGAAGCCTCATGGTATTTACAGCTTGGAAATCTAGGGTTCTGTTCTCTGGTGTAGGCTGGGCTCCCACACAAGGCTATGTCCCTTGATATACCACAGCTTGTTGTCTTTGCTTGAGGCTACTTGTTAACTTGCCAACTCAAGACAGGAACCATGAGGGGTTCAAAGAACCTGCCCCCCGCCCCAGCCTAAATACTTCAAAAAGCTGGGTTTAAAAGAACCTTCCTGCAAGCATTAGTCATGGGATATGGAAAATAATGCAAAGAATTACAAAAAAGAAAAGCCCACATAATATGCTTTTGAAGAATTTATATATTTAAATGAAACATAATATGAGAATTTAACTCTAAGACATAAAAAACACAAACCAAAATAAAACTCACCAGTAAACAAAAGGAGCTAGAGATGTGAGCACGCCTGCAGGGCTACAATCTTATTGGCATTACAGAGATGTGGTGGGATGACTCCTACGACTGCAGTGTTGGAAAAGAAGGATACAGACTTCTCAGGAAGGACAGGCAGGAGACACGAGGAGGACAGCGTCACCCTCTATGTCAAGGACCAGGTGGAGTGCATTGAGCTCTGCCTGGTGATGGATGAGGAGCAGATCAAGAGCTTATGGGCCAGGATTAAAGGGAGTCTGCTACAGTGGGGATCTGCTACAGGCCATCCATTCAGAAAGGTCAAGCAGATGAGGCCCTCTATAGACAGGTTGGAACAGCCTCACGTTCACAAGTCCTGGAACCCATGGGACCTTCAACCATCCTGATACCTGTTGGAGGGACAACACAGCAGGGCATAAGCAATCCAGGAGATGATAACTTCTTTCTTGAAGTGATAGAGCAGCCAATGAGGTGAAATGCCATGCTGGACCTTGTTCTCACCAACAAGGAGGGGCTGGTGGGGAATGTGAATGTCAAGGGCAGCCTTGGTTGTAGTGACCATGAAATGGAGGAAGACAGCAAGATCCACAGGACAGGATCCGCGGGACAGCGAGAAGGGTGCACAGTAAGCTTACTGCCCTGAACTTCAGGAGAGAAGATTTTGGCCTCTTCAGGGACCTGCTTGGTAGAGTACCAAGGGCTAAAACCCTGGAGGGAAGAGGGGCCCAAGAAAGCTGGTTAATATTCAAAGCTCATCTCCTCCAAAGTCAGGAGCAATGCATCCCAACAAAGAGGAAGTCAGGCAAAAATTCCAGGAGGCCTACAGGGATGAACAAGGAGCTCCTGGGCAAACTCAAACACAAAAAGGAAGCGTACAGAGGGAGCAAGGACAGGTAGCCTGAGAGGAATACAGAGAAATTGTCTGAGTAGCCAGGGATCACATTAGGAAAGTTAAAGCCCAGAGAGAATGAAATCTGGCCAGATTCTTTACTGTGGGTGTGGTGAGGCACTGGAACAGGTTGCTTGGAGAAGCTGTGGATGCCCCATCCGTGGACATGTTGAATGCCAGGTTGGATAGGACTTTGAGTAGCTTTGTCTAGTAGGAGATATTCCTGCCCATGGCAGGGGGGTTGGAACTCAAAAATCTTTAAGGTTCCTTCCATTCCATGATTCTATGAAACCCTAAACACTTGCAAGTGTGGTCAGTCCTCTGGCATATATTTTGTCCAGGCCAGACTTGTAGTGTTAAGATGCAAAGAAGCCAGGTCTCATCATGCTTGAGGAACTTCTCATCAAGTGGGAACTGTGGCATGATCCTGAGTTCACAGCTGGATGAACATCCCTAAAGGCAGAGCCCTTTGTCAGCTAAGCGTTGTGACAAAATTTCAATAAGATAAATATGATATTATATAATCTCAGAGTTGCTTAACTGGTGATCTTTTTTCTGGACAAGCTAGCTCCCATTTTTTTGTCTAATATTGTTGCCCTACTTTACCTGAGGCAGTCTGATATAGTACATTTAGTTAGTTCTAGTTAGGAAGGTGTTAGGGCATCTTATGAATGACTTTTTTGATTCTTCTTCATTTCACAACTCTTTCTGGCCAACACTAGGCACTTGATCTTTGAAGACATCCTAGAGCTTACTACAAGGTCTGCTGAACTCTATCTGTGTTACATCATCTCCTCTTTATACCATTGCATACATCTCCTCTTTGTGCTTTGGGTTGGGAAGAGTCAATGGTTAGGGTTTGGCCAGTGGCAGGACTTTTAGGTGTTCTTCAGATGTATATCCCATTCTGGCGCACCATGAGATTCAGGTGGGTCCCACATACTGTGAACAACATGATCTAGTAAGTGAAACTAATGAGAGGAGGAGAGAGGAGAGAGATAACTAATGAGAGAACTTATGAGATCAGGTGCCCACAGGACAGCTCCCACTGGACAGTACAGCAGCACTTGCAGATGGAAGATTTGGTTTCCAGCAGAGTTTGAATTGCCAGGTCTTCTGGGTTTAGGCCAAAAAAAAAAAAAATTCTGTGGAAAGCAGGCTCTTGATGACAGGGGAAATGCCCAGCTCAGTGGGTATTATTGACATGACTTCCCTGGTGTGCTAATCTGGTTACAAAGAGAGGGTTTTGTTTGGTGTCCCCCACTTTTTTTGTCCCTCTCAGCACTCTGGGCTCACACAATCTCACGTGCTCAACCTGCAGTAGCTTTCCCTTGCTGAGCTATAAGCCAAGCCCTCCTCCTTGCCTTGTGCTGGTCCTTACCAGCTTTTAGTGGCACATGGGCCTCGTCCTCTCACTTACAGCTGATGCTGTCTGAGGGACAGAGCATTTCTTCCCTGTCAGGCTTTCTGATAACTTATGGCTGAAGTTAAAGGCTTTCATCTGTATTTAGCCACAGATGGGCCTTTTCAACGCCAGGAAAGGCTGCTACCTGCTGCTATGTTATTAGGAGAGCTGCGTTTTTGCCAGGAGTAAACACTGAGAATAAAGAAAGTTGGGTTCTGATGTGAATAGTAGTTGAAACAAAACCAACAATTATCTGACCTCTGATTTTCGTCTCTGTGCTGGCTGGTGGCCAAGGTGCCAACCGCTTCTACGACAACATTGAGGACATGATTGGTTTCCGGCCATGGCCCTTGATCAAGATATGCTGGCTGGTGTTCACCCCAGGTCTGTGCTTGGTAAGTGCAAGTATGACACCACGGCATACTATTCTGGATCCCTGGGTTCTCAGTAGAAAAGGTCGATTTGTCTTCGTGGTGTTGCTGTAGTTTTTTCAAACTGCTGTGGAGAAGCAGAAGCTTGTCCATAGCTAAGGAGGCAATTTATTTCCTGTGTAAAGCCTTATCTTTTGCCTGCAAAATTAATTGAGCCTGAAAAGCCACTTGTTTACCGTCAAGGCAAAGGGAAATGTATGCTCAAAGTCTGGAGAGGTTTGGTCAAATTACTTTCGAATAGAAGACCGGTGAAAATTACCCTGTTCTGAAATACTTGCTTCAGCCTGTGTTCCTGTCGCCTGCTGTGGTTCAGAAACGTCTTTCCACGGCCATTTGTTTTCTATGTTATTAAATCTCTTAAAACTTCTATGACAACTGTGTTTAAAGAACATGCACCCTAAGTCAGGTGAGTTCTTGCCTGTTTTGAATTTATGTCCAGACTTGCTCCACTGATTTTACATGATTTCTGAGCCAAATTCTGCTCCTGCCTCCGATGTTGAGAGTTGTTTTCTCTGACCTCAGTGGGAACACAGATGGGATCTATAGCTACAGCTTACAAAACGTTTCTAGTCCTTTGTCCTCGGCCTCCAGCAGGAGTTGAATATCAGGGAAATTTTAAAAGCAAGCCTGATCCAGCCCAAATCATCCGAGAGCTCTGTGGCTAGAGAGTCCCAGTGGTAAATCTGTGACCACGTGGTACTTCTGGAGGGCTTCTGCCAGGGACAACAACAATTCCTGACTTTGATATGAATAAATGGCTGTCTCAAGGTTGCTGGACCCTCAAAGCTGCTGTCAACTTTGCTGAGGTTGAACCCTTAAGAAGCCTGAAGGCTTTGCACTGCAGAGAAACCTGGCCCTGGCTCTGAGATAACTCCTTGTGGGGTCAGCATGCACCAAGCTCTGCCTCACGCCAGCTAGCTCATCTAAGACGTCACATTCACTGCCACCCAGCCAGTGCTTGCAGGGTGGCCAGGCTGCCTGGCTTTCTGCTCCCTTTAGTCTGACTATGTCCGTGTTTTCTGCTCCTCAGGCTGTCTTCCTGTTTTCCCTGATCAAGTACACACCCTTGAAATATAACAACTCCTACGTGTACCCACCATGGGGCTACGTGGTGGGCTGGCTGATGGCACTCTCCTCCATGGTCTGCATTCCTCTCTATGCCATCTTCATCCTCCTGAAAACCAAAGGACCCCTGAAGCAGGTACTGGGATTGTGGTCATGGGGCAAGTTGCTTCTCCTTCCCCGAGACGGCCCATGGGAAGGGCTCCAGGGAAGATGTATGTGGCACATTTCTTCTCTGAGAAGGCAAAGTGGGCGAGAGTGGCTCTTGCCCAGAATGCCCCGTAGCTCTTGCTAGCAATTTGGAGGGCTTGGAGAGTCTCAGCACAGCTTCCAGGGTGATCATCCAATGTCCAGAGTCTCCCATGAGACTTTGCACCACCGTGCTCAATGCAGTATGTAGACATATGCAAAGCATCTCTAACACTGGCTGCACTGGATGGCAGAGGACCCCTGGAGTGTAGGCTACCTGAGATGACAGACTGATAGGTTTGGTTATGGTTCAGGTGGTTGTGCTGGCCATGTAATTAAAGATGGCATGCCACGACCTTTTTCTCCTCTTTCATTGCTGACTAGTGCCAGTACAAACCAGGTGCAAAACCAGAATCTATTTTGCCTTTACTTATTGTCCCTTGCCCCTGCTCCCTTCTTAGTCCTGGGACTGTGTCATTTTATTTGAAGAAATGGCATAGAAGTGGCTATTAAAGAGGACATGCTCACAGAGTTGTAAAGGTCTACCCTGTGCCATGCCCAAGCCTGTCCTCTTTCACTGTAGACACCTTGTCCTAGGAAGACACATGTCTAGGAAGATGATGACATAGAGATGACATCCCACCTGACTCATGAAGAAAGACCTGAGTGATGTACAGTGAATATAAAGTTCTGCACAATTTCTCTTCTGGTCCTTTCCCATCCTCAATGACTGTAGGCTCATCTGCAGCTGGTCGAGGGGTGGGGAGCAGGTGAACAGCGGATGGGAGCATCTCTGTGACAGTGCTGTAGGTGTGTCAGTCATATTCAGGTGTGACAGTGGGGTCACGGGGAGGAGGAACCTGCACTGCCAACACAGTCAGGGCTGGGCTGGGTGCAGGATGTCCTCGTTGGTTCTATTGCCTCAGGGAAGGTGAATCTGTGCCCACGGGGCTCTTATTTGCTGGCTGGGAGATATGACTTAATAAGGAGTGACAGCAATTGTGACAGAGCTGGCTAATGCCCATCTCAGGCCCAGGAGAAGATGCAGTGCAATGTTCAGGCAGGAACGGTAACAATGAAAGTCTTCAGTGACGCAGTGTGAGGGGCATAAACTGTGCAGGCAGGGGGGTGGAGGAGAAGCATGATGCTGTGAAACAGCTCCTGCCTTTAGCCCTTGGGCCTCCTGGTTGCCACTGGTAGCCACGAAGTGATGACAAGATTGAGAGGGAGCTGGCAGCTGTGCACCTCCCAGTTTGAGGAACTCCAGGTGAATCTTGTGCCCAGGTGCCATGATATGGTTTTCTCCACATTCAGACCTTGAGTCCTGCCTCTTACAGCCCTCTTCTGCACTCCGGGCCATTTAGCAGTAATGCATCTGTCCTTTCCCGTGGCCAGTTTGAAGAGTTTTTCTGGGTGGCTCACAACATGTCTGACTCCCCACAGCTCAGAGGTTCCACATGCCTAAATGAGGACCTGGAGCTATGGGTGAATTAATTGCCTGAATGTCCTGCCTGCTAAACAAGCAACAGGTCTCACCTGTTGCAAAGTGCATTGAGCCTTTGGACTGAAATGTTGCTGTGGGTAGTGTTAATGTTTATTTTACAGCACATCCAAAGAATTGATTTGGCCGATTTCAGATTGAGGGATTTTATATTTGCCCTGATTTAGATGATATTAGTGATAATTTCCAGGGACTTCTCAGTTACACTAGTATGAAAAAACTTCCAAGGATGTGGTTTTGGCATGTAGGAAGGAATCAGCTGCTAAGCCTGGCTGATTCAAGGGAGAATCAAAGCCAACCCTGCAATACCTCCTGGAATACTAGCTCCTGTTTTGAAAACAGGTTTTCTCAAAATATACCTGTTCCCTTTTTCCAGTCACACCTCGGAAATGTAGTGAATAATTTCCTGACACAGATGCTTCCAGGAACAGTGCCTTTCAACTGAATATTGCAAACCATTCACTGAAAGCAAGTTTGTAATTGGTAATTATGATCAGTCACTGCGACAAACTGATTCCCCTTGTTACGCTTGACTGACCAAGAAACACAAATGTTGTTTCCTAATGTGTCTGATTAAGACAGCTCCAGCTCCAAAGACCAAAAGCTCACAATGAACTGCTCACAGACCAGCTGCAGGCCAAGGCCCATTTCAGAAATCATTGGGCAAATACTTTTGAATAAATGAGCAAAATCCGGGATTCTGGCAGGCACACTTCACAAGGAGTGGCAGCCCTGAAATTAATCCAACGAGTCACGGATGAATGCACTGCTCTGCTTGTGATGGTCTCTGCAAGGCAGGAGCATGCACTGCCATGAACAGCTTGTCATGGAAAAAGTTGTCATGGAAAAAGTTAGGAACTGTGAAAGCCCGTATTCAGCAGGGAAGTGATACACATGGAGCCGGGCAGGTGGTTGCAGGAGTCTGTGTGTTGCTTGGCCTTGGGAGGAGCCAAGGTGTGTGATACCACAGCGGCTTCTAAAATGGGAAGAGAAAGACTGGAAATTCACAGCAGCTGTTTCTGCGGGCTGGCAACTTTTTCCTGGGGAGCTCTAAGTTCTTCGCATTTTTTTTTAAGGATAAATTGCCCCAAAGCTGAGACAACATTAGCATCCGTGTGTGTGGAACAGCCTGCAGCCCTGGCTGCATTGCAGAGGGCAGGGGGAGCTGAGGGCAGGCATCTGCCCCACAACCTCTGGTGGTGCCTGCACCACCGCAGTCTCTCTGGCTGTGAGAGGGAGCTGGGGTGGCTTGGGAGAAGGAATGAGTCTGTGGAAGGGCTGCTTTACCAGGGAAGTGCCACTGGGGCAGGTATCACCTGCCACCCTGTTTCAGACCATTGCAGGAGGTGCCCAGCACTTTCTGATGGCCAGACCATTTGGAAGGCTCCGCAGCTCCCTCCCACCAAAGTCAGCGGGCAGCACAGCATGGAATAGGGAAAAAAAAACCTACAAAGGGCTTTATGGTGGTTTTTTTCATAGCCATAGAAAATGTCTGTGGGGCTAATTGCTAACATCCTTCCTCCCAGAAAGATGTCAGCGAGGAGCCCTGTATGTCGGGTTGTGAGTCCACGGCCTGGGTTTGAGCCCAGAGGCGGAATAATTGTCATTGAGAGCAGTTAAAGTGAGCCTGCTCTCCTCCCTCTCCCTTTCACAGCCATTCCGCAGGAGAGGAGCGGGGAGCTGGGAGCGTTAGCTCTCTAGATGCCTTTGCCCCCAGCGATGGTTGTGGATCACTATTGGGTGTCAGTTTGTTTATCAGCTTAATTAACAGAGACTTCCTCTCTGCAGCGGCTGACACAGCTGATTTCCCCAGCGGAGGACCTGCCGCAGCCGAAGAAGCACGTGGTGGGTCTGTCCGAACTGAAGCACGAGGGATGGTCCCCTCCCATCCAGGAGGTTCTCAGCATCACAGAGAGAGAAACCCACTTCTAAGACACTGGGGAAGTCTCCTCCATGCCCCGGACTGATTCGCCCTCTCCTTCCCGAAGTGGTTTCTTTTCTCTCCTGGGCTCTTCCCTTCTCTCCTTCACACCTGAGACAGAAGCATCTGGGACACCCACTCCTTCCAGCCACCAGGGACAGCCTTTCTTTTGACTCCCTGGGGACAACTCTCCCTGTCAACAGCTGGGGAGAGAGCAACATACTTTTGTCAGAAGTACTGACACTGGTGGGGAAGACAAAAACAACGTATTAACAAAAAAAGAAAAAAGTGGGTCATGTTTGGAGGAGGAAAGGAAACCACAGTGGTGAGAGAGAGCAGAGAATAAAGGTGTGCAGGGGCAAAGTTAGGGATGCAAAGGCACAAAACGATGGGGCGTTAGCACAGGGAATAAGTTGGTTCAGAAGTACATAAGAAGCTGGAGGATGACAAAGGAAAGTGCATTGCCAGGTCACCTACGTACGAGGGAGAGGGAGCCAGGAGCATATCACAGGCAGTGATAAAAGGAGGCTGCAACGTTAGTAGTTACAGCTTCAGTTGTCACTGAAAGGGAAGAGAGTGACAGGATGCTCGATGCAATCATAGTTATTGATGATGGCTCTCAAGGCAGTCTCAGGCTGGAAAGAGGATGAGGAATAACTGTGTAGGGCCTCGCTCCTGGTCAAAACTACGCAGCTCAGTGAAAACGCATCTGAAAGCGAAAGAGCTGAATTTTTGACAATTCTTTCACGAAATTCATGGAGTGCAGGAAAAGTCCCAGGGCAGAAGAAAAGAGAGCTGCAGCACAGCAGGGAGAAATGAGACCCTGGGGACTGCACGCCCACAAATTTAACTGCACTGCTGGGGCATTTTGTAGAGGAATTAATGAAGGATTTGATGGGCCTGATTCCGTGCTGCAGAGTAGCTTTGGGGCGAGGGTGGGAGAAGGATTGCGCTCCCTCTGCTTTGCTGCAGATGACTGCTCAGGGGATAAGGAAGACATAATCGGGTGCAATAATCATAAGCTCAGACAAGATAAAGCGATAATTAATAGGTAAGATGGGTTCACTGGAAGCAGATTGTGTCAAATTAAAGGTCTCTCGTTGCCAGGGCAGTCATGAATGTGAGGTGATGGCTGCGAGGGACTGTGTTCACGTGTGGTGTTTGGTGCGGTGCCACATGGATCTGTCCTGTGGAGGCTGGGGCTGTAAAACTCCTTGCCAAAACCTGCTTGAACGTGCATCAGAACTTCACAGCTAAAACCATAGAAAAAGCCGGTGGCAGGATCACCCCAGGAGCTTTGCTGTGGTCGAGGGTACGCATGCCGGTGCATGGCTGTGTTGCAATAGCGGCACATCAAACCGCACCGGAGAATGGCCATTGAAAAGAATCAGAGATGCCACAGGCTCCTTTCCCTTGTTCCTCGTTCCAAGTAATTGCTTTTCCCTGTGCTGTGGGGAGATAAACCACCAGCCCTGAAAGTAAGCGGGAAAATCGGGCCTCATCTGTGCAATGCGGTACCTATTCCAATTGCTATGGGAACCTTATCTTCTGCGGTTTCCCGTGAGTTTAACTGGCGAATTAGCATAGGGCGATCTTTTCCCCATTTAATTTCCTTTCCTTTAAAATCTAAAACGTAAAAATTGTTGGCGGAATGAACACTGAAAGTCACGTATCAAAATTTGTACCTCTCTCCGGGACATTATCGTTTGATTGGAGGCGATTTACTGTTAAAGGCAGAGAGAGCTGGCAAACCTCATTCTTCTTCCCTGCAAAGGAGTGCGGCACCACATAAGACACCGTTGATTTTATTTTTATTTTTTTAAAGGGCTAAATGTCACCTTGCAGCCACAGTCAGGGGAGGAAAGTAACATCCAGAGGCTTGCAGCCAGGCCTCACGGTAAGGGTTTTGTTGGTTTTTCCTCTCCCTCCCAGCGGCGTTGCTCATGATTTGGTGGGGGGAGAAGCTCCCCACAGCGGGTCTCCGCATGGAGCCAGACAAAAAGCCGGTGGCTGCCACCAAGGAGCAGCAGAGCCAGGGTGGCACAGCTGGATCAGCTGGAGAAATCACTGGCCCCGAGGGGTGCTGGGTGTGCTTGTCCTGCGGCTGCCTCCCCACGCTCAGCGCTGCGGTACGGTCGTGCAGAAGAGGTTTGATTTCAGGCATGGGCTTGCGGCTGCCTTGGCAGCACCCGTGGTCAAAATGGTGGTATTTGTTTTGAGAAGGGAGCCCGCTTTCTCTCCTTCAAGCAACCGAAAGGAAAGTTTAAGGGCTGGGACTTGCCATCCAGATTCAGTCTTGGGCATTAACACAGGTTTCTTGTACGACCCTCGGTAGGACATTTAACCCCTTTGCTCCTGCTGCCATGTCTTTAAGATGTAAGGTAGTGTCGTTCTGCCAGAGAAGCCCTGGAGATGCGTTCACTCCTTTTTCTCAGTAGTCGGGTAACACTGCAAAAATCCTAGAGAGAAATAAATCTCTTTTCAGTTTTGAGCGCAAACGTGGGTCTGCGTTCTTGAAAATAAATACTGCAGGAACTGGTTCCTCTGTTGCTGATGTATAATATGATAGTAGCATCCCACTTCTGCCAGGAAGCAGCATATTTTAAGAAAGTCAGAGGAGGTATTGCTGTCCCCATTGAAAGCAATTGCAACATTCCCAGGATCAGGAAATTGACCCAGATGCTTTGGATGGGATTGACAGGGTCTGAAGAAGCTTAAGGGAAAGCTCAGTGACCCAGGTACGCCCTGCTGGGGGAACAGGGGAAAATGCCACCAATGGCCACCTTTTGCTCTGAGACCCCCAGCATGCAGGCGTGGTGAGAGACCAAGTAATGATGTGCCAAGCTGATACAAACATCTCAGGCTTTGCTGCCTGCGTACGGCACATCTGACAGGTCTCCATCAGCCCCTGGAAGTGGGCACTTCTGGGGATCTCAGAGTCTGACGGGAAACTGCTCCCTCCTTGTGCATCACCAGGATGTAAATATGTTATTGAAGGGATGTTATGGAGGGGCGGGAGAGAGATATTTTTGCCTCCTGTAATTGGTGATAACATGCCAAGGCATGATGCATTTAAAATTGATGTCCAAGGAAAGTTGTGAGGTGGCCGTGCAGTGCTGCTCCTCCTGGTTGGAGGAAAAACACTGTATGTAGAAGAAAGAGCAGACATCCATCAAGCACCTAATTATCACCTTTGGGTTTTAGGGTGGGGTTTTTTTTTTTCATTAAAAAAAATGTTTTCACCCCTCTTTCCAGAAAGGAAAGCGAGAAAAATAGTTTGTTAGAAAAGAAATCAACCAAAAAGTCTTGTATTTGTCTTTTCCTTTCTTCATTCTGTTTCTTTTCTTCCCATTTTTCCTGTTCCTTCCCCTTCAGCCTTCCCTCCCTTCTTCCTTCAACAGCAGCAAATGGAATAAGAAAAAGAAATTATAGTTGAAAAATTAACTGGACAAAATTTGAAAAAAGGTAAAACAAGTGGCAAACAAGCCAAACAAGTTGTTAAGAGTTATTTCCTTGCCACGCTTCCTCCACTGCTCATTCACCCTCCCAGCCAGAGAGATTGCGTCCATCCCTGTGTGCACCAAACAAGCCCCTTCCCATCCCCCACAGGCAACTTTCTTTTTCCCAAAGAGCCTCTTCCCTTAGATCTTCATCTGAATGAAGGTCATTCCTGGTTTGGCTGGACTGCTGCCCTCTGCTCTTGGTCAGGTAGGGAGACATTGTGGTGTCCCTCACGCAGCTCAGGGCTGCAGTCGGCTGGGGAGCTCTTTCCATCCTGACCCTGGAGGAAGCTTCCAGGCTTTGGACTATTCTTATAGTGATTCTTGCACTTGTACCTTTGTCCAGCATGAAGTAATATGTATTTCTTCTCATCATCAAGATGTCTTTAGTTTTCATGACACCAAGATAGTTTTTTGGGGGAGGAGAATTACAATGGTGTTTCCTCTTGGTTGGAGCTCAACCCAGGTGATCATGGTAGCCCTCAGGCAAAGGACAGTGATTAGCTGAAGTTCTCAATGAGCTGGAGATGCAGCTGTGCCCTCCCTCCAGCTCTCATCTTACCTTTTGGGTGGACAGAAGCTATGTCCACAATAGTCTTGCGCCGGGGTTAGCTACCAATGATTGAGGCCACAGCTCCGTCCTGAGCAAAGCTTTTGATTTTCCCTTGATCCTGTGCGTGTATTGTGCCATGCCAAGGTCCAGGAAGAGGACAAAGGGCAGTGAGGACTGAGCTGGAGGGAATGAGGCATTTTAATTTGTGAAAGCCCTTAGAAGAGCAGGGGAGACTGGTTTCTCAGACATTAGGTCATGTTTGTGCTGTGTGAGTTACGGGTGCTCTGCAGCAGCTCTGTGTTTTGTGCTCGCATTTGGGAACTTCCCTGAGCTTTTGCTTCCCTGGTGTGTGGCAGGAGGGGTTTGGTGAGGTCTTGAAGGGAGGTGGGCTTTGCCCAGGTAGAAATAAGAGACAGAAGCAAAGTGACTTGGGTGCACAGCCAACAGGGGCCAGGAAAGAGGCAGTCAGCAGTCATGAGGGTACAGAGAGCATCAGGCTGTCTTGCTGTTCTTTGCTTTATGAGGTTGCATGCACTTATGTACAGTAACCTCTTACTAATTAGCCGAGTCAGGCTTGAACAGGATAAGAGGGGAGTAATGTTCATTACAAAGGAGAAGACAAAATTATATAAGCTTTCAAAAAGTAAGGATTAAAATTTAAGACGTGAGGAGATGTGTATGTGCTACCATCCAGTTCCTCCTGCAGGGCTGCAGGGAAGGATTGGGGCATCAAAGTCAAAGACACTATTCCTGAATCTCTCGCTGGGGCCAAGGGAAGAGAAGAAACATGTCTAACAGTGCTGTTTTGTGTTGAAACCTAGAATAAGCTCTGCCCCCTCAACTGCTCTTGGAGCATGATTCTGGCTCTGTTTTGAATCCCTGACCCATGACTCTCTGCAAAGGAGGACATGTATTTTCAGAGCTGTCTGTTCTGGTTTGTCAAGCCTGCGCTTGGAAAGCTATGTGGAAAAGAAAGGGATTCCCAGGGAGAAATGCTTTCAATGGCTGTGCAAAGCCAGTTGTGGCCGACTCTGTCCTGTCTTGGTTTTGATGACGTGCCAAGACCATGCTGTGAAATGCTCTCTTGATTATTTTTTTTTCCTCCTTTGTTTTTTTGTACAGGCTATAGAATAGTTTCCTCCTCAGCCTGGGTTACAGCCAGGATGGGGAGCTTCACCCCACTAGCTGTCTAGGGTGGCTGCTCTGGACTGGAGGTGTGCTCACGCTCTTTTGTTATTTGCCAGTGGCCACTCGACTTTTCCAAAATGTGCTTTATCGAGTGTGAAGCTTTTGTTGTGCCATGGTGTAGACAGTGGTCTCTGGAGAAGGATGAGTGATTACAGGCAGTCTGGTGCCTTTCTCAACCTCGTATTTCAACAGCAGATGAAATGAGCTTCCTTTTCTCATGGAGGAATAGACCCACCCACAAACAAAAAAGCAACCTGTCATTTTCCTACATCCTGGAGAAGGGCCATAGCCACGTCGTGCAACTTGAGTCTCCCTCCCCGTGCACTAGCTTTAAAGTGGGGATGACCTGAGAGCTGGAGCCTGGTGTTTCTTGACTGGGCTCTCTGGGGGCAGGGGGCTTTGTGCTGGGATGCTGCAGTCTCATAACTTTGGGGAAAACATGTCCAAGCAAAGTTAATTTTCTGTGTTATGCTTTTAGATGAGGCATGAATTCCCCAGACAGGCCGGGGGACTGTGGCTCCCATTGGCACCAGTGTGATGTGTATGTCAGCCATATAACACGGAGGCGGCGGCAAAGTCCTCTCTCCCATGCCCCATGCAGTCCTGTCCCATAGGTGTCTGTCCCATCACCAAAACCGGGCTCTCCCTTTCCTGGCAACTTTTGTAGGACTCAGCCTTACACCTGTTACTTAGCTAAAGTGTAATCTAGCAGCTACTAAAACTGGAGCCTGGGGGCAACCTTCAGTTTTCCTGTCCCATAAAGCTCCTTGTCCAGGAGCCCAAGCCCAGGAGTGTGTGTCTCCACGTGGGTGAGCGGTGCGGTCAGGCACAGTTAGTTTTTTTCAGAGCCTGTGGGTGGAGGGTATTTGAACGCTTTCAGAACATATTGATTTTACAGTGACATGTTGGGAAAATGACAGGAATTAATTTCCTTTCTCTCTTTTTTTTTTTTTTTTCATTTTTATGAGTTACCTGTCCTAGCCACCAGTTAAAAGATCCATCTTTTAAAAGTTATTTGGTGCTTAAGATTTTATGTAATATAATTTTCAGTATGAGCCGCATCCCATCCTCTTTTGCAGTTCAAGACAGGGGTGGCATTTCCCTTGCATTTGGGGGTGGTCGAGTTCAGTCCCACTTTCCTGCTTCCCTGGTCTCCAGACAGTTGGAGCTGGGTTTTATTAGGGCAGGGGGGTGACTTCTGGAGGGTCTGTCCAAGCAGCGGTCACAGCCTGCAGTCAGGAGAGGCAGCTGCAAAACCTTTGCTGTTTGGTCCTTGGGTTTCCATGAGGCTTCATGAAAAGAGGAGAAAAGCAAAAGGGGGCTGGTCCCCTTCAGAAAGTTAGAGATACTGGTCTGAGATGTTGCACGTCTCCACATGGCTGTGTGTGCATCAGGGCATCTGGGCAAATAACATCATGCTTTGGTATTTTTTGTGTCTTAATCACACTGCTGTTGTCCATGTTGTGACAGAGACTGGTGAGTAAATACGTTGCTGCTGGTGTTTTGCGTTTGTGAGCCTCTGGACCTTGACTATAATTAGGCATAATTTGTAATCTTGGTAAAACGTTCAAAAATTTCTTCCCTCTCTGGAAGGAAGGGAAGGGTGTTTTACTGACCCTGGGCAGAGGTGTCAGCAGCACTTTTGGGTTGTTCTGGCCAAATTCCCTTGGGCGGGCTGACGTATGGCACATCGAACGACAGCAAAGCAATTTCCCACCGTCCGATTCTATCGATAGAAGCAAATCCCCCAGGGGGTGAAACACGATTGCTGCAAACAAGGGCTCATTTTGGTTGTGTGCATCACATGGGCAAGACATTTTCCCCTTTCGGTGCAGACACCATCCCTTCCTATGTGCTGATAAATGAGATTGCAGCTGCTTGGCACTTCGTAGAGGAGCTGGGCCTTTGCTCTTCCTCCACCTCGTGTTCCCAAGGCCCATGTACTGCCCTGCAGTGGGCAGTGGTTGTACTGCCTTGGCTTGCATCTCATACCAACGTCATCTTCTTTTTCCTCCACCCCATCACATTTTTTCCCCACACCCCTGTGCTTTTGAGGTCAAACACAGCCACGCAATAAGGCTGCTTCTCCCTGTAGGAGAGCATTGCCATACAGTTGCACTGAGGAGTAGCATAAGCTCTGTCATTATAACTGTACTTATGCTGATTTAAAGCATCTACTTCAGAGCTTTTATCAGTATAAGCCTCTTAATAAAGAGGGAAAAAAATCATGTGCTCTCCTGGCAGAGTTATACCAACGATGTAACTAGACCTAAGGGCACATTTACTTTAAAGTTAGGTTAGTTTAACACAGTATGTGATTTGAGTTAAATCTTCCAAAGTATGTGAGGATACTTCTATTTATGTTCCGTTCACACTAGTTTTAATTTATATTAAGTCCATCAGGATCAAGTTTGAGCTAAGTTGAACACAGTGATACTTTTCACACTATTTGGATGGATTAAAAGCAATAGAGCTAAATCATCAGAGTTCCTTGTGAGAGCAGTTTCACTGATAGAAAGATGCTCAGTTTTTTTAACTACATTTATCAAAACAACCTGCAGACACAGGCACGCTTTCATCAACGTGACTATGTCCACCTATCACCCAAATGGTCTTTCAACTGGAATAATCATGCTTACAAAGTGGGCTGCTCTGGTTTAATTTAGCCTGACTGATATTGCTTTAGATGGGCAACAGTGGTTGCTTATGTGTAGACAAGACTTATGTGTAGAGCTCCCTGCAGGTAGGGTAGGTACTGTAACCCTGCTGTTACACAAGTCCTGCCAGAAGTCCTTATCCCTGCAGAAATCCCATGGCTGGTGCATGTGATAGCTCTCTCTTCTGGTTCCCAGGGCCTCACGTCCCCTGTTGGTGTGCTGGCCAGGAGCTGCATATCACAGGGATGTTGGGCACCCAGTTTCACTCAGATAGCCCTGGGCAGGGGGAGATAGCTGGGGAAGATGGGGGCAAGGGGAGTCTCTGCTCTGCTCAGAGTCTGCTCCCAGATCCCACCATGGACACCAGTGATACATGGCCTCCTGGGCCCTCTCTGGGGGTCTGTGTCACCTGGACCCTAGGCATGCTTGTGCTCTGGGGACGCTGGCCTTCAGAGCATCTCTGGAGAGAGCCAAAATCCCACAGGCAGGTGCCATACCCTTGCCAGTGCTTAAAGACTGACCAGCAACCAGCTCGAGAGCCTTCTGGCAGCTCCTGGGAGGCAGGCGCTGGTAATTAAACCTTGGACTTTGGAAGGGCAACTCAGGTCTGGTTTTGGCCAGCAGGAAGCTGAATCTGTGTTGCAGCGAGGTGCTGTAACTATCAGCACAATCAGATGAACGGGCCATCCTCAGGCACCACCACCAGCTTTGCTGCAGGCAGGGAAGGAGATGTTGTGAAGGTGCAGAGGCCTGAGCTTTCACCGTGCTTCAGCTGCCAACCAGAGCCGTAGGCACCCTACCCCGAGGGAAGCAGTGTGTTTCTCTCCTCTCAGAAACTTCCCTATATACAGCCCTATTTACTTCAATCAAGTGGAAAAAATCTGTTACACACCTTGGCATACTCTACCCAAACAAACTGGAGGTGAAGGCCCTTCATTGAAAGAAAGATTATGGAAAATGCCACTGTGACTTCTCTGAATCCATGGATTTTATTTTAGGGGCCATTTCTTTCTCTTCCACCTGATATCCCCCGTCCTCCCATAACACATCTTAGGACATGTCAGATTGATCTTCTTCATTTTGTGCTGGAGGACTCTTAGTCCTTCAGGTCTCACTTGATGACCAAAAGCTCAGTGTTGATAAAGCTTTAGCAGAGGAAGCTTTTCTCCCAGCTGTTTCTCAACCACATGAGTTAAGGTGAAACGCACAGGACAAATAGCAGAAAAAACATTAAGCTTAACAGAACTTGGCTGTTTCACAGCTGATAGAGTCTTACTGCCAGTATCTCCAGTGACATTATCTTACTTGTTCTCCCTGTGTCCAGAGTATTCCAGGGAAAAAAATAATAATGAATAGGCCCTGAACAAAAGTGCTCCAACCCAATCTATTTTTCTTTTGCAGCTCACCTTTAATCTCCTCCAGGGCGGAAATTCCTTTTCTTTTCTCATACTTATTTTCAGTTTTGTTCTTAGTATATTTCTTTTACATTTTTTGTTCTTCCACCATGTTCTGCTTTGTTTGCACTGCTGGCAGTGGAAGTGATTTAAAAATGTCCAGTCTTCAAAACGAGTGATCTCCAGATGAAATCGCCCCCCAGGGCTCCTAGCAGCTGCTGGGGCAAGTGGCATAAATGTAGATTTAAGACCAGTGGGTGAAGGCAACTGTAAATAAAAGTGCCAGCTATGGAAAGTATTGTACAGGTTTCTGGGGAAAGGATATTTCAAAGAAGCTGTGTGCCCCAGGAGCATGGCTGGCAGCCTGTGGAGAACTATAAATGTGTGGGGCAAGACCTCTCCCTATGCAGTAGGACTTGCTCATCCCATCTTAGCTGGGGGTGATTGCACAACGTGCCCATGATGAGGAGGAGCCCAGGTTCTGGCAGCTTTCCTGGGGAGAGGAGGCCAGTGGGGCTGGGAGGCGATTATATTACTGGGTATTAACAGCCCAGCTGCTGCTGACGAAGCAATCCTAGACCCTACCAGGGGAGTTCTCCCAACCCAGGTGGCCTGTTGAATCCTGTATAGCAGCTGTGGGTGGAAGCAGAGAGGATTAAGCACAGGAATTGCCCTGTTTTACCTGCCCTGGTCTCACACATTTTCCTTGTCTATACTTTACTGACCACCGTTTCGGGGAGGATAGCGTGGATGACAGGAATCAGACCAGACCTGACCTCTGAGCCTGCTCAGAGAGGAAGGAGGCAAGACAACCTGGCCCCAGCACAGGTTGACAGGATCGCCGAGGTTGTGGAGGAGCAGGGCCATGTCTTAGACTGGGCTGAAAAAAACAATACCTGCCAGACCCATTGTGCTGGCCAGCTTAGCTTGCCTGCGGAGGTGGTGGACTTGGTGGGCTGAATTAGAGCCAGGCCACCTCACAGCTAGTAGTAGCTCTTTTCAGTGAGTGCAGCCCTCTTCCTCTTTGCAAATTATCCTTGAGTGATTATGCTTCTGCTTATTTTACAATGATTGTGCTAATGAATTTTGCAAATGAATTTTAAACCAAGAGATGGCTAGCCTGATTACTTGGCTGCTTTTACCGCTATCATTGCATCCAATAGCTGTTATTCAGAAAACACTCTTTGCACTTGTGTTTACTCACCCAGATTATATGGTGGGGTTGGGCTCTTTTGCTGGATATTTCCCAAGACACCAAAAGCTTTGGAGGTGGCAGCCCAAATGCTTGAAATGCAAACACTCAAGCCAGCAAGTATTTGTCTGAGTATCTGCCAAGCTCCCATTTTCTGGGAACACACTGGTGAATCAAAATTTAGTCTCATGAATGTTTGTGGACAACAACCAAGAGAACAGCTCCAAATCCCACCCTTCCAAACAAATTCGGCTTCTCTTCTAAGGCATAGTCCCAAATTCATTTGGGTTTACCAACCCGTGTCTAGTTCCAGTCAAGTATGAAATATCTATGTCCCCTCTTCTTTTCTTGGCACCACTTTCTTTTCTTCCAGGAAAGGAAGGTGTTGCTCCAACTGATGGTGAGAGAAATTCTTGCTCCTTAATGCCTTCGATACTCACTGCTTGCTTGCACAACAAATGTTTTACAGAAAACAGTTGTTGCTTTCAAAATCAGTTTTTTATTCCTTCAGTGGAAATGACTGCTTTCTGGTCTGTTTTCTTTCCAGGCCAGCAGTGCATGAGGTGTGTAGATGGTTTGCTGTGCTTCCAGTGAAAGGAGTGAATGTCTCTGCCTGTGGTACCTAGTGTTTCCACTCAACCCGCTGTGGTTCTCAGGTGTTCCACAGCCAGGGCTGCGTGTGGGGCTGTGAAAACGCATATAACAGGCTGGTTCCCTCAGGCCTGAGATCTGCACCTGCTCTGCAAGCAAACTGCTACCCTCCCTCTCTGTCTTTTTATGTTAGGAGGTGTCACATCAGCAGTGAGGCTTGAGGAGAGATGGAAGACCAAGAGGGAACAGTGATGGACAGGCTAATGCCAGGCACAGCGTGTTCAGGAAAGGGTGAGTTATGATATCTCTGCAGCTGAAGTTTAATTTCTTTTGACAAAAGGAGGCCAGGGGCTTTGCCGCTGCCTCCCTACTGAAGCTACCATCTGCAGGTACCTGCCCTAATTTGGTTTGTTTGGCTGAAGCAAATCTGACTGTGTGACGCGGCATTACATTCAAAAAGCCTGTTCTTGGCTTGAGCCTCATGGTGGCTGTGAAGCAAGCCTGGCAGGTGAGGGAGAGCTGAGCCTTCTACATGATCCAGCACATCCAAGGCTGTGCCCACATGTTCCCCAGGGGATGGAGGAAGCCCACCTCTGCCGGTCCCGCTTTCACCAAGAGCTGCGAAGAAGCTCCCCAAAGCACTGTGAGCTGTGGCTCACTGGGCAGAGACTTGATCTGGCTTCTGCGAGACTCAGCTGGCAGCAATTCCAGCAGAGCTCCATGGTGTGATGGGTGATAATGATTTTCCCGTTCTGCACTACACCCTCCCTGTCCTTGCAGGTCTGGCCGGTGCAAGGCTGCACTCACTTCCATAAATGCAGAATGGCTTTTCTAGGGAGCGCGGGCAGCACAACATTTTCACTGGCTGCTTTTTATCCCAGATGAGTCTAAAGGAAAAATTTCTGAGACAGATGTGGTTTACCTCTCCTCTAACCTTATTAGGTGCTAAATAAGAGGTACTCAGCCTCGCAGAGCAACATGGGGAACAAAGGCGCCCTGGCAGAGGAGAGGGATCAGGGTGCTCTGTCAGACCCATGGCTCACTCTCAGAAGGGATTCCCATTCACAGCACTTGCTTCAGCTCAGAGAGGGTGCCTTTTTCTCAGGATGCCTCCAGCCTGCTTACAATCCTCCACTCAGCTCTCAAACCCTCCTGGGTTTTCCCAGCAAAAATAATTTTCTTTCTCTGTTTTCTCCCCTCAACACTTTCCAATCCTCCTGGCGCTACCATCATTCTCCTTTAATGGCCGAAATAACCTGGTGGGGGTCTTACTGCCTCCTCCATGCTCCTCTAGTTCCTGCTTATCCTGAAAGGTGATCTTCAATCATAGCCTGTTGGCAGGACATTAACACAGATGTAGGTGGGACCACGAGCAGCAACCTCAGCAAAGATGTCAGGCAGTGTGTTTTCCCTCCCATCCATATGGGTTAAGGGCTTAAGACAACCTGGTGCGTTGGGTTTAGCGGTGATGGGTTATGGATGTGATCACCTGCTCTAAGGAGACACGAAGGACCTTTAAAGAAGGTGAGTTTGGCTAACAAGGATTGAAATGTGTGGGATCGCCTGGGTACTCTCAGCTCACCTGAGCTCCTGGGTAGTTGGTGCAGGGTGATGGCTGGGGTGAAGCAAGACCTTGTGTATGAGCTGGGGGGAACCCAGGTCACCAGCTGCGTTGTCTCCACGGCACTGAAAGCCGTACACTTAGGTGTACTTTAAGCATATTTAAGCACTACGTTAAGCATACCTAGCTCCGTTTTCACACAAAGAAAGGAGTTGGTAAGTGAGAAGGTGTCATTTTTGCTGGTGGTCTCTGGGCAGAATTATACTTTAATTCATTTGGGCTCCTTGCGTTGTGCCTCTGAAAATGCTGCTGCTAATGAGGCGACGCTCACACAGCCGGCAGCTCCTGCACGCTGCCTTTGAGAGACACTTCTCTGTCCTCCTGGTCTCTGTGCAAATTGTCTTGGGCCCCAGAATGAAAAAGAAAAGGGAAATAAAGGCTCCATGCAACCACTTTGAGAGAAAATGACAGGATTTACACGCTAAGCAACTGCTCATTCACCTGTGGCTCCTTTCCTTGGCTGGTGGCTGGTACCTGACATTTCAAAAGAGAAGTTTCCCTCTCCCTCTGCCATCCCCCTCCACTCCAAAAGCCTGACCCACAGCCAGTCGTGCACCTGCCCGGTGACACCATGGTGCCTTTTGGGATGATTCTTCCTGAGCCCTGCCTGCCCTGTCCCCCCTCGGCAGGGCTGTGCTCTTGCAAGCCTGGCCCTGTGCAAGGGCTGTGTGAAAGCAGGAGAAACTCCCAGACAAAGAGCCAGCCTCCCTGCCACACATGGCCTGCTGGATCTCCGCATCCTCTGCAGCCAGCCCTGCTCACGGAGAAGATGGAGACCGCTGTCTGACTGCAAGCATGGCAGGCAAAGGATGTGCACAGTGTCTTTAGCACGGCCTCTTAGGGACTGCTGCAGCCACCCTTGCAGGAACTGCTGCAGCAATATGGGCACAATCAACCCCATGCAACCCACTCACCTCCTGCCTCCCCCCCATTTTTTGGCCCCAGGCCTTTTGCCTGCACTCCTGCTCTCCTTCCTGCCCGTGCCCTTGGAGCCTCTTCTCTCCCAGCGACGTGTTTTTCCAGTGGCTCTGGGTACCCCCCCTCCACCCCACAGCTGCGACATGCAGGGTGTTGATTTGACTGGACGTGAGCTCAAAGCTCATTAAGGGCTCATCGATATGGGCAATGAGGAGCTGCGTGGGGTGAGGCAGGGGGAGAGGGGCCCCCGTGGCAGGAGGGGCTCATAGCTCCCCTCCGTGTGAGGGGGCAGGTCAGTATGTGCCTCCCCCAGCTGGTGTCTCCGTGAGCAGCTCTGTGCACCCCAAGGACCCACGACCAGCTGGCACCGTGAGGTAGGTACATCCGCTGGGACAGCAGTGTCTGGTCTTGGGGACACCAGCACTGGGGTTGGAGAAAGGAGCATTGCAGCAATAGTGGGGAAGAGCCACCTGCCCCCCATGAGCATCCTTGGGGAAGGGCTGCTGCAGATGCTGGGCTCTCCTCCATCCACAGTGGGTTGGATGTAGGGCTGAGGGGATCAGCACCTTGAGGACAAGGCAGGATGAAGGATGGTTTCTGCCTGCCGAAAGGTGCTGGAGAGGTGAGAAAAAGGGGGCAGATCTGCCTGTCTGATGCTCAACTGGGGAAGCGTGGAGCGGGCATACTGCCCAAAGCAGGAGCAGAGGTTGTCTATTCTTTACATCAGCTGCACCACTGCTAAGCCTAAATTTCTTTAGTTGTCATTGCCACTGCCATCACAATATCCTCTTGGTCAAGGAAGATGTCAGTTCCTGGGAAGGCAGTGTCCTTCCCAGCTGTCACTGGCACGTAGAGCCAACTGGATTCCCCTTGGTGTTATTGGGCAACTGCAGCAATCAGCCTTCACTTCAAAACCCCCTTATCCCGAGCAAAAGCCCAGGATTGGGATGGTGTTTCTACTGCAGTGGAGAAGCAGGGCATGATCCCCCTGCTCCCATCTGGAGAAACGGCGCTGCCAGGCAGGGTGAGGGGGAGGATGGTGGTCCTGGAGCAGCACCCAGAAATGGTATTGGGGGTCTGAAAAGTGGAAAGCTTCTCAATCTGTGGGCTGAAGGGAGATGTAGCAAGCTTAAATGATGGCTTAGTAAAGATGCTGTAACAGCACTTAGGTGAAACCCTGTGCAGTTTTCCCTGGGCAGAGGTCTCCAGTGAGGAGGACTCTGGGATCAGGCTAGGTGACATCCAGAGGAGAGAAATTGGTAGAACTGCTTCTGCCTGGAGCTGGGGCTGCCTCTCCCAGCCCTGTGCGCTGCAGTCCCATGAATCTGCCCGAAACACAGCGTTTCAGGCTCTTGGCATCCGTTTGCAGAGGTCCTGCAAGCTCAGTTTCTGGCAGCGGAGCTGAGCTTTCCTGCCTGTACAGCTGCTGGGTATTTTCAGAAGGGGTATGTCTGTGCCCTTCCTTCCTATCTTATCTCCAAAAGACTCTGACCCTGAAGGAGGTGCCTCACTCCCTAGGTGTAGCCCCCCCCCCCCCCCCGCCTCCACGCC
>VXAK01013161.1:0-77647 GCA_013399435.1 Arenaria interpres | reverse complement strand
CTCAACCACCCCTTCTCTCCCTCCCCTTCTACCTTCTCCCTGCTCCCCAGCCCATGAGTACTACTTGGAAGAAGAGACAGCTGCAGTTTGGCTACCAGAGGCTCCCCAATTCACTGGTGACCTTGCTGTGGTTCTGCCAGTGTTTGGTGGAGACCCTCGGCACATTTAATTGCAGTTCTCCTCCCTCCAAGAGAAGCTTTGCCACACTTTGGGATTTTGTGCTGAAGAGAAAAAAAATCAGGCTGAAGACGTGCAGCTGCAAATGTGTTTTCTTCTGGAAAAACTTAATGGGCACAAGGAACAAACAACTGATGTCCTTATACTGGGGGTGGACCTCCTCATGATCCCTGTTCACCAGGGATACAGCAAGTGGGAGCTCTGTCTGGCCCCTGTGGAGATGTTCATGCAGTAAAAGGAGCCTCTGGTACGGGCTGGCTGGCTGAGCTGTGTCTCGGGTCTCAAGCCAAGGCATGGGGCCAACAGCCTTTACTTCACCTGCCTTATCTCCTGACATCACAAGCCCCAGAGGGGAAGAGCTGCTCATTCTGCATTGCTGTGTAGCACTTAGCACAAGAAATAGGGAGAGGAGAAGGAAGCTCTGAGTGTTAAAGTAGTAGAGCTAATAATGCCCAGCTAGTTGCAAGCTGATCCTAGACGGCGGGGGATGATGATGCCCTTACTGGGTAATGAGCACATTTTATGGGCTATTTCAAGGAAAACTTCAGCCAAGGGGCTGCTGGCTAACAATGCTCGTGCGTGGTTCCTGCGGAGGGAGATTGATCTGCCATTCTCTATTTTCCACCCCAAAAAAGCATATGAACAAGTGGAGCCTCGCAGCAGCCTCGGGGCTCTGGGGCATGATTATCTCTCCGTTTTCATGGAGAAGGAGAACAAAGAGTTTGGCATCTGAAAGTGGGACACAGATTTCCTCTCTGGCTTGGCTGTGCTGCAGCAGGAAAATGATGTTGTCCTCAGTGTGGTGAGGCTCTGGTCTTTCTGAGAGCTGAATACATGTGCTGGAGCGGCACCGGGCAGCTTCACAGGTGCCATGTTTTGAATGAGCTCTTGGTGACTTGATGCAGCGCTCAGTCGCTGCCGTGACCCTGCCCAGAAGGAGCAGGGGGAAGGTCTGCGTTTTGTCTCCTCCTTCTCCCATCTATCTCCCTCTTTGTGCCTTCAGCTGAATGCAGCAGCAGTAATTTTTGAGGCAGTGCAAGGATTTTACCTGCTCAGCTTTCTCCAGGAGCAGCAGGTACTTGCCAGTGTGGAGCAGGCTGGACTTGTCTGTGCACTGTGGATGAGTTGTGTCCCCAGCTATGAGCTTCCCAGCCACAGGGGCCATGCAGTGGCCAGTCCTTTGCTCCTCTGCCATGCAAGGTGAGCAGAGATAGCTCCCCTGCCATGCCGGATGCTTCAGAGCAGTCTCTGGATCATTCTCAGGTTTGTTTCTGCTCTTTCCTTGTCTTTTTTTTTTTTTTCCTTTATTCAGTTTTTCATTATAAAATTGTGGCAACAAAGTCCAAGGTGACTTTCTTAGGTGAAGGTCGTCACTTTCCGTCGCAAGACCAATTTCACCCAATTTTCTCTGTTCAATGACTTCACCAAAAAAAAAAAAAAAAAGGAAAAAACCTAAAAGACACCCCAAAACATATCAAGCCCAGTACAGCAAATAACCACTGGCATTACTCAAAATGTCTCTGGAGATGCAGCAAATCCAGCTCTATGTGTATGAAGTTATTATTTCCCCCCTTCATGCATAGCACAGCTGTACCTTTTTGCACAGTACTTGTGCCTCCCGGCGAGACGGGGACATTTAGCCCTGTGAAGGCCACAGTCCTGCTGGAGGATGTTGCTGCAGCTCAGGGTTTGAGCTAAAATCCTAGCTCTGAGGTGCAGTTTTGGTAAGGTAGTGGCAGCTGGGAGCAGTATCTCACGCTGCATTGGCTGAGCTGTGACACTGCAGCTTTCCTGGGGCAACGAGCGAAGGGTCCAGCGGGGATGCCTGCCCACACCGTGGTGGCGGTACCCGGACACCGTGCCGGGCTGTAACGGAAGGGACCAGGAGTTATAAGGCAAGGGAGAAATTTCAGCTGGGAATGCCCTCTGTGTTCATTTTTAGGCACTTCTGTCCCAGCAATGTTCTCTCTGAAGTCACTGGAAGGTTTTTTCCCATTAGTTTCCCTGGAGAGGAATTGCCCCTTAGCAAGAAACAAGGCAAACAGAGGAGGCCAAGAAATGTTATTCCTGGTTTGTGCATACAAAAAAGTGGAAAAATATATAGAAAGAGCAGGTTCCTATTCCTAGAGGAGGAATAGTGGGGATTGGTTTTTTTTTCACTCAGCAGAACTAACTATACCAGCTTTTCTCTTCATAATGTGCTTTGTCCCTCCACCTCTCCTGACAGGTCCCTTAATGGCAGTGTTTACCGTTGCTCTAGTCCCCCATGCCAACCCCTCCTCGGTGCTCCTGCCTGTCTCCCATGTCTCCAGCTGCCCTCCGAGGAGCAGCCCTGGCCCCACGTGTGCTGGCTGGCTGATGCAGGATGACACTCTCAGGGTCACCCTGCAGCCCTTCCTCGGGAGAAGAATGAATTGGAGTCTCTTCCCTCTCTCCGTTCCCCACTTCTCAAGGAACTGGATGTCTTTGAGGGCTGTGCTCCTTTTTCAAGGAGGGGTGAAACGCGCCAGTGAGTTCAAAAAGTACCTGGGGTTGGGAACAGGCGGAAGGGTCTGGGCTAAAAATTCCTGCATTGCTTCAGGCAGGGCAAAAGAATAACATAGCAAAACTGTATAAACCACTGGAATCATGAAACTGGCATCCTGGTGTGCCAGCTTGCACCGTATAAGAAACGGAAAATGCTTCTTCATTTAATCAGCACATTTAAAATGGGCAGAAACAGACCTTTAATCTTTTTAATGTGGTAGTTTCTCCTGGGAGGATAGAGATGGGGATGCCTTTAAGCCACTTGTCTGTCTTTCCCCATCTTGGAGTAGGCGGGGGGCTCAGGGAGCTGCCTGCAGTCTGCTCGGGGGCTGCCACAGGGCGAGCAGAACGTGGCCAGTCCTTGGTCCTCACCCTGCTGCAGCCCCTCGGGCTGGGTCTGGATGGTCGGTGGGAGCTAAGGATGAGTCCTGCTCCCCGGGTAAGCTTCTCAGGTGCCAAGTTGAGCTTTAAATGGGAGCGATAGAATGGCTCAGAGGCTGCATCGCTTGTGTAGTTCAAAAAAGGCACAAAATTTCTTAGAGGCAACATGAGGCACCTCTGGTCCCCAAGGCGAGAGCAACGGTGGTGGGTGAAGCACAGCCTGCAGCCAGGAGCAGGATCTGACTCTGCTTCCCCTGCAGGATGAGGAGCCAGAGGAGGTTCAAATGGAGCCAGGGAGAGCATTGCAATAGCTGTCCTGAGCCTTCTTGCTTGAGTAACACAAAAATCAAGGTGTCGCTTGGCAAAACAACCATGCAGCAGGCTGCAGCCAGTGCCAGCAGCTCAGCGGTTCTTACCTGTTGTTTTCAGGGCCGTGAGGGACTGCCACAGCCCTCCCAGGACCATGGCTGAGGGCTGTGAGATGTGTTCTGGCCTCATGTGGGTGTCCTGTTTGTTTAAGGGTTTACAAAACATGGCCTGTGCCCTACCTTGCCCCCTCTGCTCATCTGGATAGGGTTGTCATGTGGTGCCAACCTCACCTCCCATGTTATTGGGAGTGACATGGGTTGCCCAGGGCTGCTGGTGGAGGAGGGAGGTTGGGCAACAGCCACGGGTCAGACCCAGATATCAACAACCTAAATCTCATGCAGAAGGATGGAAAAGGACGGTGGAGGAAGGGAGGTGAAAGGTTGGGTGGCTCTTGGACAGCACATGGAGAAGGCTGTGAAACACAAGTCCCTCTCTCCACTTGACCTAGCCAGGCAGGACAGTGATGCTTCAGCCCAGAGTGGGTTCCCTGTGGGGCCAGCACCCCACCAGCATCCTCCAGCTCCCACATGGGGACTTTTCCCCATCCCCTCCGGCTTTCACCGATGCAGGAAGCTCAAGCATATGCAGTGAGCAGAAAATCGGCCGAGAGTCTGCTGTGCCCTGATCAGCCGGTCACGGCTCTAAACAAGATGTGAGAGCCTTGGGGCTACTTGGCTGTCATTAAAATGGTGTGGATGGAAGGAAAAGTCTAATTGACTGAACAACAGCCTGTGCCGTGTAATTAAACTAATTGTGGCTCTACCTGCATGGGTCAGAAGTGATTTGTGTGGCTGTTAAAGCACTGACAAATAAGAGGTGGGGAGGTGTGAAACTATTTCTTACATGTATTTCCACAGGTAATTTTGCTGTTTCATTTCAGGCAATTTTATGCCCTTGAAATTTTTGGTTTCTGTCAAACTTGAGGAGACTGTTAATATTTCACACTAAAGCAGGGAAAGCAAAAAGGTCACCGTTGTTAGCACTTTCAGGCGGCAGCGTTTCAAGTGGAGGTAATACTTTTTCAGGGCTATTTTCTTATTTGAAGTGAGATTCCTCAAAAAAAAGGAGAGGAAGGACTGTTTTCCAGAATGCGTTTCAGCCTGGCTCTGCACCCGCTGGGGACGATGCAATTGGTTTTATTGACTGGAGCAGCAGAAGACCAGGCCTTCTGCACGACTCGGTGAAACTGGGGTCACCACTTTACTGCCAGGGATTTATGACCCTAGCTTTTAGCGGTTGTTTTGATGGTCTCGGCTTCAGAATATTTAGAAGAAGCTGAATGAGAAACCTGCTATAGTGTCATGTTTAAGTTCTTTGAGCTTGTTTTCAAGTCCTCGAGAAGCAGAGACCACCTCCAGCTTGCAGCTCTGGTCTTATTGATTATCATTTTAAGTCCTCCGGGCGTTTTGCTGTGCCCAAAGTGCTGTGTGCTTTTCAGAACAGATAATGTGACATGACAGAGAGCTGCCGAACCGAGTCTGCTCTCCCTAGGCTGTCAGCACAGGGCAGAGTCGTGCTGGAGGAGACCCATGTGGATAAGCAGAGGGGCTGGTGCGTTTTGTCCCAGTAGGACCACTTGTTCAGTGTGTGAGCTGTCTAAACATAGGAGTCAAATAGCCTGGAGCAGCCAATGTCTGTATTTTTCCTGGTCAGAGCTGCGTGTCTGGGGAAGGACATGGCATGGCCATGCTGTGGGACACATGTGAGCCCTTCTGTCCTAATCATCTGTCACTGTAGGAGACAGGACAGTAGGTGGGATGAACCTTCAGTAGGTCCTCTTGACTGTTTTTCTGTTTCTTGACTGTGGAGAAATCTCTATAAATCTAGTTTATTATTTATGAGCTGGAGGTGAAGGACCTGCCAGTATGGTCTGCTGCTCCTCTATCATCCTAGCCCATGTATATGAAATATGAGGTATGATCATCTGGCTGTAGTATCGCTCCAGAACTGTGGCAGCAAGAACAGGGGAAAGAGCATGAGGAGAGCAGGATATATGCATATTTTTTTAGGATAGCAGCTTACCTACTGTTTCTTGTCTCAGAAAAAAAAAAGTGAGTCAAAATGGCTTCTGCTGAGCCTAATTTGTTATGTCTCCAGGCATAGCTAATTATCCTGACTTAGCCCAGCTCTGAATTCTTCCCAGGGGTTTTGGTGCTATTTCTTCTGTTTTGATTTATAAATTGTCTTTATTTTACTTTCCTCCTACACGTTCTGTATAATCTTTTTGCTCCCTGCCTTGCTGAGGAGCCAGGAGGTGGTGTGGCACTGATACCAGAAGCTGTAGGACAGAAAGGGGATCCATCCATCAAAGCCTTTGCTTCAGGTGCCCAGCAATGCTTTCTTCTGGCGTCTGCCTCGTGGGCTCTGTGAAATGGTCTCTTCTCCTCAGAAGGTGTTTTCTTGCTGCCACTTACTTCTGGGTTTACTTGCAACCATCCTTGGGCTAGAGGAGCTGTGAGGCTTGGCGCTGGCTCCATAGCTCAGAGGACTTTGGCTCCAGCCTTTGTCCTGCAGCAAAGAGTTTTCTGGCTTCTCCACTGACACAACAGAATGTATTACAATTATTTCCTGGTTCAGCCATTCCTTTCACAGCTGACACAGTTTTTCTAGCCTCAGTGACAAATTTGGCGGGGGGGAGAAGGGGGGGGAGGTGAAATCCCTCTGCTATAATCATGGTATGTCAATTGTAGTAAGCAGGAGCTGATACTGCTGTTGAGCCTGGGCTTGGGAGGCCATCTCTGTTTGGGACGCTTTAGAAATGCTAGTTAATGAGTCCTCCTAGCACCTCGTGGGGCAAACGGGTGCTGTTTGCTTAGGAGACAAGACTGCCAAGAGTAAGCAGCTCAAGTAAGGCCAGCATTAACTGCTAAAGCTCGCCACTTCTTCATAGTGTTGCTTTGTTTCCTGACATACCCACTCATTTGTTTGTTTTGGTGGTTGGTTGTTTTTTTCTTTTATGTGAACATCTGGGAATGTTTGTCAACAAACTTCTCTGGGAGACTGTAACACTGGTGCCCCTTGCAGCCCCTGATGGAGGCTTAAATTCAGCTCTGTGTAAAACTGGCTGAGAACTTGGTGAGAGCCAACACCATGCCGGTCCCAGGCGCTGTCTTCTGCACTGGTGGAGGGCAGATGCTGAGTGGAGAGGATAAACTCAGGAAAAGTAGGGAGTGATACATCCTTGGAAGAGTCCCTCGACCTCCAATAACTTGCAGCTCAGGGATTTCCTGAACTGCAGTGGTGGGTCCTGGTGGATTTCCCTTCCATTAATTTTCCTCTTGATTTCCTTTTTGAAGTCATGTTAACTCTTAGCATGCAGCATATTCTGGGGTGGGGAGTCTCGCTCTATAGCGGTGTATTTTGTGGATCATCACCTTTTGCTCTTTTTGAACCTACCACCTGCTGCCTTGGTTTAATCCCCCATAGTTCTTGTGTCAGAAATGGTGAATAATCATATTCTATGACACTGATAGGTTCATAAGCCCCTGTCAGTCACCTCTTCCGCAGGACAATGGATTCTATTTCATTTAGCCTTTCCTCACATGGAAGATGTTCCACGCTTTTGAGCATCCTTTTGGCTCTCCTCCATGCCTTTTTCTGACTATGCTTCTGTAAAGTGAAGGGAGAACTGCACTTAGTTTTCAAGATGTGAGTGCAATATTGGTTCAGAAACTGGAGTAATAAATTAGCCTGTTCTCGCTTTCTTTATGAATTGTTTTGGTGTGCTGGTTCTATACTTTTTAGGGCTTAAAATCAATGGAAATATTAATTAAATTTTTAGTCAGACTCGTCCTCAGAACTTTGGAGACCTGACTTGGTGAGATTTTGGTGGTTCACAGGCTGGCTATAGTCACTAGCAAGCATCATCTGAATATGCCTGGCGTTTCAACATCACACACGACACGGTGTTGGAGGAGATGCTGAGCAGACCAGGGATTTCCTTGCCAGGCATTGCCGGTGCACAGCTGTGACCATGGCCATGTGGCTGCCATGACAGGAGATTAGGGCACGGGATTGCGATGTGGGGCACATCCGTAGGGGAGGTGCTGGTGCAAAGCTGCGCTGTCACAGCTATGCGTGGCCGGCTGGGCCACATGACCTCTCAGATGGCTCCGTGGCTAGTGCCACTCGGTTTTGGGCCCCAGACCCAGGGGATGTGGCACCTCCATCATGCCCTTCTCCATTGTCCGTCATACATGTTAGACATATTTCTTTGTCTGGACTTCTCTGTGGTGGGAGACTGGGACTTGCCTGCATGCATACTGGTCCTGGAGCTTTTCTTGCAGAGCAGGTGTTGGGATGAAGAGGAGATGAGAATTGAGGACTTTGCTATGTGCTAGTAATAACCAGCGCTGAGGCTGCTGTTAGCAGCCTGCATGACCATGGCTCCTCAGAAGGGTGGTTGTGGAGAGAGGCGAAATTATCCTCCTTTCTCTCTCTGGGGAAAGCAGGGAGGTATGGATAGACTGCCCTGGTGTGCACCAGTCTATCCAGTGAGTCCACCTTAGACCCTGCAGGGCCCTCCCCTAAGCCTGCTACACTAACACAGATCTTTCTCTTCTCTCTCCTTAGGAGCTTTGCCCAGCTCTTCCCATTTCATCCGTGTTCGGCCAGGGTGGAGGCTGCCCTTCCTGCTCTTCCAGTGCTTGAGCAAGAGCAGCCGTACATCTGAGTCACGATGGGCAAGATGGACAACACCTCCGTGGAGCTGAGCTCTCCCACTGAGGTGAAGCAGGCAGCCCTGGAAGAGCCAGAGCCCATCACTCCCGAGGATGTGAGCACCAAGAAGAAGAAGAAAGAGATTCCAGACAGAGGCTCCTGGAAGGGGAAATTTGACTTCTTGCTGTCTTGTGTGGGCTATGCCATCGGGCTGGGCAACGTCTGGCGCTTCCCATATCTCTGTGGCAAGAATGGAGGAGGTGAGAGAAATGTACAGACTCTACGCTCATCCCTGAGCAGCCCTGCCCCCTGAGTGGGCTTTGGTTTGGTGTGGGTCTGGGCAAGCAGCTGGTCCCCTGGCTGAGAGTGCTCCCTAATATGAGTTATTAAGCTGCCAGGAGACCTGTTCCCCCAGTCTGTGGGCTTTACTAGCAAGTGCAGGTTGGGAAGAAGCAGCCCAAAGAAATATAGTGAGAAGTTTGAGTTTTGTCAAGTTTCTGCAGTCCAAATTTGCATGGCTACAATGAAATGTGTCTGGGGGCCTCATTTATTTAAGGAGGGCTATGCACATAGGGACCCAGCTGGAGGCTGGGGGTATTCCCAGAGAAATCAGTTTATATCTGCTAATGGTGGGTTTCTCTTCAGATTAGTGTATTCTCAAGGGGTAACAGTTTTGCATCTGAGTTTGTCACACGTCTGAGGAGTTTTGATTAGAAGCTTTGCATGGACCATAGCAGGGCTGTGTAGACATATACAAGCACGCATACATATGTACCTGTTCACAGGCACACGTAAGTGTCATCACCTATGGAAGGAAATGAGACTTGACTTACTACAGTGCTGTGAAAAGGGTCACAGTTATCATGTCCATCCTGATGTTCGGAAAACAGAGGCCATGAGAGAAGGCTGGCAAAGGACTTACAGCAATCGATGCACTGGTAGAAGTGCCTTCCTCTGTGGACAGCTAACACCAGCCTTTTTTATTCTTTTTGCTATTGCCCCAATACATCTTTTCCTTACCAGTCCTCAGCTGAGACTTTTCAACGCATTGCAAGGCTAGAGAAAGGCAGGCAGATGGGGAAACAGTGCTGGGCTAGAAATCAAGAGGTCCAGGAGATCACCTCCCTGCCCAGGGACAAACTTTCTGCATGTCTTAGATTAAGTCGGAAAATACACTCTTGTGCCTCAACTCCCCTCTAAAATGGTGCTATTTCTTCAGCCTTGGCGGGGAGATGCTTTTGTAGAGGGGAGTGTGAGCTGCTTTGGTGTCAGTAGGGCAAAGTCTTTCTTCTCTCCTCCTGTGCCCAGCTCTGCCATTGTTTGTGCCTGTAACTGAAAAAACATTCCCTCCCCCCTGAAGTGCTGAACCCCTCCTTGAACCATTTCTCAGGCTTCCCACGCAAGTCCAAACCCCTTTGACTCACCTCTAAGCCTGTATATATATATATAGTGTCACCTGCTAGTCTTTCCATGTGGTTCCTTGCTTCCCTCTTAGCTCTTCATTGCCCACAGTCCCTGTCCCCAATACCACGTCTGTTCATGCTGCTCTGAGGGTCGTTCCTCATGCTTCTTCTCCACAGCTTTTTTCCTTTTGCCTTGAATTCCCTTTTCAAAACCCCCTTTGTCTTTGGCTCTCATGACTTCTCATGTCACCAGCCCCCTTCTGCTGTCCATGCTGTAGGTGGTGTAGGATGCTCTTCTCCCACCCTGGGAAAGAGGAGAGGGGTCTAGCTCCCTGCAGCAGCCTGTCCTTGTAGCTTCATGGAATTTAGGAGGATCTTGGCATTTTCTCTAAAGCACATGGGGCAAGTCTGAGTGGGAGAGACTGGGCAGTTACCCATATGGACCAGAAGAGTTCTATTTCAGTGTGCCATTTCATGCAGAGGTGAGACTGTGCAGCTGAGCCAGGTGAGGTTTATGGGAACCAGCCAGGTCCACCTACAGAAGCCACTGCCACCATTGCCAGAGCCAAGGTGTGGGTCTGCCATTTTTACCTAGCCACGTTCTGGCACCTGACTGTGCTAACCATCCTCATAAAACATTATTAGCCCTGTGGCTAAGACCCAGCACTGGTTTTTAGCCCAGTCTCTGCCCGTGATTGCTGCGTCATCTCAAACACGCTGGATCCACGCTGCCCGTGGCTCTGTTTCCTCACGCACAGAGGTGGGGAATGACGACATCTATAATTAGATGAAGGGTGTTTGGAAGCTAAGATCAATCTCACTTATAGAGTCGGCTGAGATCCTAGATGCTGTGGAGGTGCAGGGCGCTATTATTAGCCTCAGCAAAGGCACAGGGAGGATGCTCTCTTGCCCCGGCGGATGCGGGGACGCGGAGGGATCGGCCGCCTGCCAGCGAAAACGCCGGGCAGAAGAAAGGTGGGAACTGGTGGCCGTCTCCTCTCAAACTTGCCCCTTCGTGTTGCTCCTGGCTGCCCGTATCACCCCTGCTCCTCTCAGCCCTGCCTGGCCAGGCCGTTGGCAGGCACGGCTCTTCCCGCAGCCGGCAATCACCGGCGGCGAGTGGAGGCTGCTGCTGCCGGAGACAGGCGGGAGGGCTGACGCACGACGGCGTCAGCGGGAGCCGATGCGGAGCAGCCGGGAAGGGGGGTCGCACGGCATCTGATGTGGCAACCGGGTGGGCACCACCGTCTTGGCTCTGCCTCCGGAGCGGGAGCAGACCGTGGGTGGGGAAACTCTAATTTTAGCCTTCCCGCCGCCTGTGCGCCGCTGCGAGCGCGGCCGTGTGGGCTGCTTCCATTACGCACAGGCAAATTGAACTGAATGGAAATATTGTCGTCTCACTTTACCGCTGTCACATCCCATCGGCTCACGGCTGGTTGGCTCGGCATTGTCATCGGGCACATAATTAGGGGATCTTCAGCCAGGGTACGGCAAGGGCCATCCGCTGCGGGGAGCAGGCTTTACCCAAAGTGATGCCTGGGCTCCCTGCTGGCTCTGCACGCAGCCGAATGTGCCCAGCCATGACTAATGCTCCAGCCTCTACACTGATTCCTAACCTCATGCGGTCCCTCTGATGTCAACAGGATTTTACCGGACTCTAAATTGACTCTAAATCTGGCTCAGTAGGTGCTAAAAATTGTCCGTGAGATCCTGAGCTTGAATAACTTGAGAGAGGAACATTTCTTTAAATAAGCATCATGCATTTCTCATTTACACATCGAGACTCCAAGCAATGGCGTGTAAAAGCTTGTAATGCTCAACTTTTGATCCACAGGCACTATTTGCCGTTTTAAGTATTAATTATTATTCCTGGCTGTATGGCATTAGGAACCGGAGATGGCAGGCAGATTTGGGGCTACACAAGGAGATCCGGGTGCCTTGTGGTCCTTTCCTGCCTCCAAGGGCTGGTGCCCAGAGCAGGCAGGGCAGGACCAGCGCCATCACCTCTTTTGACCTGTGGACTTTGGAGACAGGTTTGGCCTCTCCCGAGGTCACACACAATCATTTGTAGCAAGCCCAGGAACTGAACCAGGCCTTTCAACAGCTCATCCAGGGCCAGAGGTTAAAGACCATCCCTTTCTCTCTCCCTGTGCCAAGGATTTAGGCACAGGCATGCAAACTTTAAGTACAAATTTCAGAACCGATTTCCCCTCTGGCTCTACAGCACCCAGGGATGTTATCCCTGTTTGCTCAGGGACCTGGGCCTCTGGAGTGGCGGTGCCATTGCCAACAGCCCTCTGTTCAAGGCTGCCGCCAGCTTTGCAGACTTTTCCCGATTCTAGAGGATTTTTGTCAAGCCAGGACAAATGGCTGGAGTCCAAAAGTCAAAAGTTTGGTCTGTTTTCTTTTTTTTTTTTCTTCTCAATAGTCTAATAAAATCTTGCACCCAGAAACCTTGCTGGCCTGCTTTAGATGAAAAATGCAGGATCATCAGACCTGTGGCCAAATTTCATTAGCTGCTTGCAAAGAAGCGAGCAAGGCACTGTGATTGCTGATAAGCTCAGTCTCCAAGCCATAAAATGAGGCATCTGTATCCTCAGAGCAGACCCTGGCTTCCCACAGGGCTCCTAGGGGGATGGACCTTGCAGGCTGCGGTGGCTACCAAGAGCGGAGGGGAGGATGCTGAGCAGGCAGTGCTCCTCCCACAGCGATGCTCATGGCTGTTCGCTCCTCCATGCCAGGCTGCTGGTGAAGCCGAGAGCCTGCACTTCCACGCCAGCTTGTGATTCAGGCTCGTGGTCACCGAGCTGCTGGCCCGGAGCGTGTTTTCTCCCCACCACCCACTGCCAGCTCCTCTTGCACGCTGCCTCCCACGGATTCCCATGCTGGGTGCTGGCGCCTGCCTCTCCCAGCTGGGCTCAGCTCCCTGCTTGGCAGGGCAGGCATCCCCAGCTGGGTGTCCCCTGAGCCAGCATCCCTGGCTGTGCCTCGCTGTTTTCCCTGCCCTCAGAGAGCAGCTGCTGGAGCCTGGCTTTGCCAGGTGCAAGCTGGGCTGCAGCTCCCCAGAGTGGCTTTGCTCGCTGGCTCTGAGTTTGCTTTCCCGTTCCTATCGGGAGAAGAAGACTCAGACTGACAGCTCAGCCCTCCGGCTAGTGCAGAAACCGGTGCCGTCCCGAGCAGGGCCAGCTGCTTCTGAGCAAACTGAGTGTCCCCTCTTTCTCCCCAGCCAGCATCTTGTGCAGGAGTTTGTCCTCCTCAGGGATGAGGGCACGCTCCAGCACGTTCACAAGGAAGCAGGAAAATGAGCTTTGTCCCAAGTTCAATGTCCCTGACTTTAATTAGAAGTCAGGCTGACCTGAACATGTATAGCCTTCAAATCACACGGTGGTGCTCTCCTCTTCTATTTGCTCTTCTAATAATGGATGTGCAAGTAATAGCTCTAGTGAATGGCTACACCTCCTCATTTCTTGTGATGGGATGGTTTCGATAGAGAAGAATAAAGTTTTCACCAGGAATTTTAAGGGTAAAACCTAGAACAAGGGTGGGGAGGTGCATAGGGTGGTTACAGGAGCAAATACAGTCTTAGCCACAGTTTCCTTAAGAGACTGAAATAGCTACAAAGAAAATAGTGGCCAATACCAGACATTCCTGTGCCCTTTTCCCTCAAGGTGAAGGGTTGGGAGCTGCTGCAGGTAAGACAGAAAACATCAACAAGAACAAGTTACCAATGTCAGTGTCCAAGCTTTTGGGTTTGTTGCCAGACTGGGCTTAGCATTGCATAAATATCTAACAACAAAATGAGACTGACGTCACATAGTTAGTGATGCCAGTATATACATATATATGACACATATATATCCATAGAGATAGGAACAGATAAGTGGAAGGCAGTGCTGATCTCAATGGGAGACTCACCAAACACACCAACTCCAGTTGCAAACTGGTGCCTCTGAGCAAGTCTGCTCGTCATCATGTGGATGGCTGCAGAGCAAGAAACCACAGCTGGAGGCATCTGCTTCTTTCTTTCAGGGGCCTTCCTCATCCCCTATTTCCTGACGCTGGTGTTTGCTGGGATTCCTCTCTTCCTGCTGGAAACTGCTCTGGGCCAGTATACCTCTGTCGGTGGACTGGGAGTCTGGAAATTAGCACCCATGTTTAAAGGTACTGTACTGTAAGTTTGTGAAAGCAATGGCACTATGTGTCACTACAGACAAAACCCCGTTAATGGTTTGGGAAGAAAATCAGCAAATCCCTGGGGACTGGGATGGGGCGGCAGGTGAGGGGAGTTTTTTCCCTCTATCAAGCTCTCCTTGACCCTGGTGCCCGCAGCCACTGACACCTCTGTGCTCTGTGGAAGCAGTCCTGCGTGCTGACAGTGCACTTTATGCAACAGAGGGGCTTTGGTTGCAGAAGACCTGCCCCAAGCCTCCCTATGTGGGCTCAGTTTAATTGCATGGAAAAGCTGTAGATAGGGGGTGTGAACCTGTCGTGGTGTCCGGAGTAGCAGCATTCTGGAAACCAGCAGTCATTCAGAAATGTCTTGGATGTGGGAAAGAGCAATTCTGCCAGGGAAGTGACCAGATCCTGTTTTCTTGTCTCTAAAGTACCTGTAGCATACTTAAAGGTATTCCTCACTTAGTGGAAACGGGTGGGTGAGAGATGTGAGGGAGCAGGCCTCCCTTGCTGACCAGTTGGGTGTAGCTGTATCAGCTGCCGTGTTGATGAGCTGGTTTGCTTTTTCTGGCTCTGCCACAAAACCTGTTTTGGTGTCCATGAGTGGGGCAGTTGGGCACCAGGGACCTGGACTGATGCTGCTCTCTGCCTTTGTTCGCAGGAGTGGGGCTGGCAGCTGTGGTTCTCTCCTTCTGGCTGAACATCTACTACATTGTCATCATCGCCTGGGCTCTCTACTATCTCTTCAACTCTTTCACCGCGGTGAGTTACAGCACGGCACTGGCTGTGTTCTGGGTCCTTACTCACTGCTTTGTGGGGATGAGTTGTTTATGCCACAAAACATGCATTAACTGCTCATAGTTTGTGTGAAGAGCCTTCGTCAGCACCCTGCTGGACCCTTCCCAAAGCGGGGAAGGCAGTCATGCAGTGTTGATGGGTACTGATGCTTGTCCTCTGGAAAGGGATGACCCTCCCCTCGAGGGTCTCATCCCCTCTCTGGGAATTGTTCCCCACTCACATTTGCCTTTAAAACCCACCCTGTGTCTCTGTCTTATTTCTAGAGCTCTGTGAATCTAAGAGCTGCACATTTCCACAACTGGTTTTGTCACAACATGTTCTTATTACCCGGGACTCAGCCCTGACCTTAATTAGTCCTCATTTATGCTTCCCTTGATAAATGAAATCCCAGGGATTTCTTCTGATGGGAAAATGATTTAGAAAGCATTTAGACATCTGCTTGTGGTTGTCTCTTAGCATGTAGTTTGGTGTTGTGGTTTACAGTGGGTTCCTTTCCATAGGAGGGTCTTCTACCGTACAAGGTTAGGATCATGCCCCATATTAACATCTTGGTAGATGAATGACTAATTTCAGCCCAGCAGCTGGGAAAAGCCCCCTGAACTTATCTTTCTGAGCAACCTGCAACCTTAAAGACATCAACTCTGTAGTTCAAATGGGATCTTTTTTCATTTAGGTATACCTCTGAAATGCTGTTATGAATGTTGTACATCCAATTTCACTTTTTGTTTCATCAAAAATTTCAAATATCTATCAAGACTTTTGTTAAAATACTCTGTTTGGCATTCCCAGCTGTGCTTCTACTGACAATCCCCACTGTAGGTAGGCTCCTGAGTCCAGAACAAAATTTTCAGTCGTGGATGACTAGGTGCACCCTCAGGAGATTCCCACATGAACAAAAGTCTACCCCAAAAGAACCCATCCTAGTTATGCCCTGGGCAGGATATATCTTAGAATGGGGCTTTGGTACAGTTGGGTGTCACAGACCTGACTGGTGACAGTGCTTGCATCTACACAGACAGCTCCAGGTGTTTGGCTCAAGGCCTTTTCTTTTACCAGAGATACTTCCAGATTCCCCAAAGAAGCCAAGGTGCAAACCAAAAGGCTAGGTTGATGCCTGTCCCCTGTTCTTCCTAAATTCGACTAGGAGTGTTTTCAACCTACACAGGAACACGGCTTGCCTTCTGCAGCTTCTGAGCTCTGAAATTCAGAGGAAATGGAGCAGCAACAAACCATCCCCCTGCCTGCCCCTCCTTGTAAGAGCTGCGCAGCGTCTCCAGTGTGCAAACCGCTTGGCTGAAGGGCTGCTGTGCGGTGCTGCCCGAACTATTGCATTTGCTTCAGTGCAATTAGCAAGTCCACCATGAAATCAGTGGGTGGGTGCAAAAAGCTTGGGTGGCCACTGGGGTGCCCCTCCATAGCCGTTCTTCTGCCAAGCCAGCGTTCATGTTAGGAGGTATCATCTGCTGGAGTGAACTGATTCAGATGGAGGGTGAAGGCAGCACTTAAAGGCACTGATGCCAAAAAGCACTTAAAACACAGATAATATTTCTAAAGGTGTCTGTGTTCATGGATGAATAGGAATGGATGCAAACATCTTCTTAAAGCTTTGTTGAGCTGGGGACGGAGGTCTTATCTGCAGAGGGAAATCATCCAGAATAGCCGTTCTGCATTTATCTACATGGGCTGCACTCGGGAAATGAGATTGCTGCACATGGAGACGTATCTGAGCTGCTTTTGTTGGGCTGCCTCAGCCGTGGCACTGCCTGGCATGGGTGAGCTGCCCTGCTTGCTCACACAGCCCCTGACGCCGCGGTTTCATCGCCAGCGGTGCCTGAGCCGATTGTATTAGATCTGTAGGGGTGTGCTGCCGTCACACTGCTACCTGCAGTGTCACTATCTCCCGGGAATCCCTTTGTCCTGCTTGTAATCACGGCAAGGGACAGCACGAAACCGCTACTACGCTTTAAATTTACTCCTGTGCTTATGTTACAGTAGTTTATTCGTGCAGACAAACCACTAGCCCTCATTCTCAGTGCCACGTGGCCTTTTATTCATGAGAGATAAGAAACAAATCAGTGTTTATTCTTTGTGCGGTAAATTCTAACCACTTGTTGAGTGAAGCTAGCCAAAAGCCGTAATGATTATAAACACAATATCCCCCCGGTAGGTATTTTAATTAGTAGCTATTAATTACCAACAGTTAATTGGAAATGGCTTTCTATCTGGGGAATTGCTAACGTTTTATTAGAGCTACAGCATTGCCCTAATCATGTTGTGGTATTGTTTCCTGGAAAATCCGTGTCCCAATTTATCATTATTTTGGCAAATCATTTCATGCTTTTGGCTGCAAGGTTCACAGAATCACAGAGTCACCGTGGTTGGAAGGGACCTCTAAGACCTTAAACAAACAAACAAACAAACAACTAAATATTTTTTTCCTCCATCCAGAGGAGCTGCCCATCCTTTTTGAAAAAAAAAAAGCAACAAAAACCAAAAATAAAACCACCAACCCCGAGGTTTGGGACATTTCAGTTTAAAAGAAGACAAATTTTGATTCTTGTCACTGCCCTTTGGAGAGGGCACATTAGTGATAACCCTACTGTCCTTGTGCTGGTGCAGGACCTGCCGTGGCAGAACTGTGGGAATGCCTGGAACACTGACCGCTGCTTCTCCAACTACTCCCTGGAAGACACCACCAACCTCACCAGTGCCGTCACCGAGTTCTGGGAGTAGGTCCACAGCCTGCCTACACCAGGTTTCTCCCCCTCGCCGCGGCCATCGCACCTGCTTGCCAGGGCTGCGGCCGTGCCCGCTGGCACCTTTCCTTGGACAACCTTGGGGTGAGGGAGTCAGAGCCAGCCATCGGCCAGGGTGGGGACAGGGTGCACTGTGCAGCCGGAGGTCAGATGGATAGAGGGGATAACAGCCTCTCCACCTCTCTTCTCCTTTCTTTATCCCATCACGATGAGCCTCAGGTCCCTTTAGGGTTTTGTGGGCTCTCATACTTGTCTGCACCTGGCCCTTTGCCCTCCAACCACCTCCAGGTTCTCCAGTCCCTCTGCCCCCGAAGGTTGGACTTCCCATTAATGCAACCTCTCCCACCCCTAGGAGGAACATGCACCAGATGTCTGGGGGCCTGGGGGAGCCCGGCAACATCCGCTGGCCCCTGGCTGGCACACTGGCCCTGGCCTGGCTACTGGTCTACTTCTCCATCTGGAAGGGTGTGGAGTGGACGGGCAAGGTATGGGTGTTTTGGTGCTACCTCTCGTTGCCGTGCTTGGGTCTCAGCTGTCGAAATGTCCTCCGGACTCCATTTCGTTTGAGTGCCTACAACTAAGGTTATGGTGTTTCAAGGCAGAATTGTGTTAGATGCTATTAAATTCCTGACATTTACCTTTCATGGTTGTAAAAATTTCTGCCATGTTTATGGTAATTTTCATTCTAAGCATAGAAAGTAACTCTTCCCTGTAAAGTCCTCAGAGCGCTCAGTCTCTCTGAAGGACTTGGGAAGAGATTTTGGGAGATTAATTACATTTCCCGTCTTGGGACAGCCCTTTGAGAGAGTGAAGCCTCTTCTGGGGTCCCCCTTTTGAAAATCGTGGTGTCTTATAGTGCTGCTGGTGGAAAAAAACCTCACGACCTCCTTTGAAAATTTTCTTGCTGCCCTTTTGTTATTGGCGGGAGACCTTCAGATCAGAAGCACGTTGTTATTCACTGTGTAGCATTTCAGGCTAGCACAGTGGAGAGGTAATTGCTTAGTTTAGTTAAACAGTGATGCTGAGATACTGAGATGTGTTATTTAGAGCACAGCATGGCATAGCAGGACAATATTATGAAAGGAATAATCTGGAGGAGAGATCAGAAAGAAGCACTTCAGGCGTAGGTCACCTAAGCCGTTAACTTCCCCCATGGCTCTCAAAAAGGTTTTAGCTACGCAGCCACAGCAAAGCCCTGGTGATTGCTGGTGTGGGCCTTGTGATGAGGGATGGCACAAACCTGCCAGTCCCTGAGACAATGCTGAAAAGCAAGCAGTGAAGTCAAGTTGTTGCTTGATGCATTAGACTAGAGAAACACCAGCTTTAGCTCTGCAAAATAAGGATGTGATGACTTAAAGGGATTACTTTTGTGGACTAAATTTATCCCTGTGCAATTCCCTTGTCTTTTGGGAAATTCATCCAGACTTCAGCCTGCTACTTTTGTGATTAGTGCATCCTTGCGTGTCATTGGCAGGGAGCAACCTCAAACGGCCAGAAACATTACTAGCAAGCGAATGGGAGACAGAAAACGCAAGGAAACGGTGCCAAAAGTGGTGATGTGTGTGGATCCCATCCCACCTCGCAGGGACACACATTGGACCTAATGCCACCAAGGGCAGGAAGGCTCCTGGGCACTGGCAGGTTGAGGGCTTCTCTCCCATGGTGTCTTTTGCAGGTGGTGTATTTCTCGGCCACCTACCCTTACTTCATGCTCTTCATCCTCTTCTTCCGGGGAGTCACGTTGCCGGGAGCCAAGGAGGGGATCCTCTTCTACCTCACGCCTGACTTCAGAAGGCTCTCTGATTCTGAGGTTCGTAGCCTAGTGCAGAAAGCTCTTACCTCCCAGTTGTCTCCACGTTAGTTTTCCCTGGGTGCTTTCCTTGAATATTTTAAGTATTAAAAATAAAATAAAATGGAGTATTTCCCCATTCAAGCAGTCATGACCCTCACAGACTGAGACAAAGTTGAAGAGCAGGCCCTTCGTGGCTGGAAATCTATGCGGCAGCGCTACCGTACTTGAGCAGTGTTATCCATGGGGTTTGAGAAATCACCCCAGTGAAGAAACCTGCCCTCCAGGCTGGGAATGCCTCATTTAACCGGCTATCCCAGGGCTGGTGGTTTGATCTTGATCTGGCGGTCCCAGAGAAAAGACAATGCAGTGCAGGGAGCTCGGAAGTCGCACAAGTGCAGCAGTGCACACAGCGGCAATTTTTGGAGGTGCTGAGATGGGGAGTGGTGGCCAGTAACATTGCCTTGATCAGCTGAAGCACAGAGGGGACCCAGGAGGAACATGGACGTTTGCAAGAGCCAAGTTTTTCAGGCGACACAGACTCTGCCTTTTGCAGCAGCGATGCTCCTGTGGCTCCAGAGGTCACCAGTCACTTGTGAGCAGACACAACTGAACACCCACCCACAATTTCTCGAGGGGTCCCAATGATCTCTTTTGCAGGAAACTCACTGTAACTGTACTGCCAGCTGCATTGGCTCTAACACTGGAAACAGGGTTCTCAAGACCAGAAGAGTTGGTTAAATACTGTGCAATTGAGAAAGGAACAGTCTGCCTCCTTTTCATGTGCCTTGTAGGCTTTAGGCCCTCAAGGCACCAGGACCAGCTTTGCAAGCTGCCCTCTGCAGTTGTTTGCACAAGAAACTCCATGTTGGAAAACCAAAGAGATGCTAGTGAAGAAGAACAGAAGGGCTGAGCATAGGACGTGGGACTCCGAGGGGAGAAGCACCCCTTTGGGGGCAGCTGTGAGAAAGTGGGCACACACACACACAAATTCACGCGATGTGTGAGTCCTTTCTGACCTGCACCAGGGGCTGAGGGACATGGTTCAGAAAATGGGATGCATGACCCTTCCTCCATCCCTATCCATCCCTGGAAGCAGCCTCGAGGCACAGGTTTCGGAGGGCTGGGGATGTACGTCTGGTGCCGGGCCAGGCTGTACTCTTCATGCACTTACCACATAGGAAGGATGGAGAGCCCCTGCTCCTCCTCCTCCTCCTCTGGGAGGCATTGTTCTCTAGCATGCTCCCTCCTGACGCTGCAAGCGGGAGAGGCACATGCCACATCCCCAACTCAGTGTCCTGTGTTAAAGGCCCCTGGGCAGCCCAGTCCTTGCTGACCCTGCAGACCTGTAGGGTCATGGTGGCTCCAGCTGCGTCTGTGAAACACAAAGCACAGCATCACCACCCCACAGGTGAAACATGGATGCACCAGCTGTCTCCGTTGCTCTCCTCCCTGCCTGCACCACCATCTCTGAACCTCACCTCGCCCCGGAGAGAGATGTTCAGAAAGGCAGAGAAAAAAGTCTGTTCTTCAGATGTGTTCAGCCCAGTTGGCAGTAACACAGCTACAGGTTTCAAGGTGGCTCCTATGGCATTTCCAGCCACTGGCTCAAACATTTCCTTGGAGCTTGAGTCAGCAGCCAGCATTGTGGGAACCCATGGCCCTAGTGACAGGTTGCCCACAGGTTCTGACCACCTCAGTGAGCTGGGTGGTCAATCCCATAGACACACGGTCTCCATCCATCCCCCTCGCTAGCCCCGCATGGAGCTCCTGCAGGAGACACGTCTGCAACATGGCATCTCTCCTGCTGCACTCCTCTCCTTGCTCCTTCTCCACAGGTCTGGATGGACGCAGCCACGCAGATCTTCTTCTCTTATGGCCTGGGGCTGGGGTCACTGATCGCTCTGGGGAGTTACAATACTTTCCACAACAACGTCTACAGGTCTGTTGGGTTTCTTTTTTCCAGCCTCCTGCATGGTGGGGAGTGCTCACGGGTGAGGGAGGGGATCATGGTGAGTCTGGGGTACCTGATCCCTGATGTCCCCTCGCTGCCTAGGGGACATGTTGTGATCATCATAGCAGGGTTCCCCACCGCCAGGACACTTAATTCATCACCCACACTACTACTCCTCTCAGCAGGGCTTGGGCTTTTGTTTACCCCTCCCTTTGCTCCTGGCCTCTTGTTAGGGACCTGCAGGTGGCTTCTTTTCTTTCTTTCTCTCTTCCAGAGACTCCATTATTGTCTGCTGTATAAACTCCACCACAAGCGTATTTGCTGGCTTTGTTATTTTCTCTATTGTTGGCTTCATGTCACACATCACAAAGAAGTCAATCTCAGAGCTGGCCTCCTCAGGTAAGCAAAAAAACAGGGTCAACTGCCCCAGAAATCTTGGAGAGCAATTTGTCAGTGAGCATGAGATGCTCCCAGGCCTTTCCTCACCAGGACCCAAGTGTGCAACCCTTTTTGCACACTCTCCCACCAAGATGGGTCTCAGGCACGTGTGGCTGATGTTTATCGCACTCTGGCTGCAAGGGGCATCTCCACCTGCTTTTGATGTTCACCTTCTTTTAGTGCTGAGGTTTCGTGTGCTTTTCCTGCAGTGAAATATTCAGTACCTTTGCTTTCTGGAGCCTGCCTACGGAGAATAGATACTGCCTGTGTTTTCAGTAGATGTGATAAAAATTTGGAGTCCCTTTCTCATGCGAAATTCTGAAATTGTAATCTCAGAATAATTTTTTAACCAAGATGGGACTGTGTCTTTTTGCACAAAGACATATTTTGAAATTGCTGTCTTCCCAGAAAAAGCTTTTATCTCAAGAAACAGCATTTTGTGATGGAAAAAAAAAAGACATCAGAAAATTATAACCACCTCAGAATATCAGTTTATTTTTCTAGCAAAGTGCTCCAGCTCCATTTGGTATCAGTGATTTGATGACTTGCTTGTGGGAAGAGAAAAGGCAAAGCCTTTCCAGTCATTCCTGCCTCCCCAACCTACCCCTCTGCACCCCACCGGGCTGGTGTGTCATGGGGGAAGGCTCAGGTGTTTCTAGCTCCTATATTAAATACCTGCAATTCTTGTCTGTGATCCTCGTCTCTCTGTTCACCTGTGACTCTCAGCTCAGACTTCCCACCAAATGCTTTATAAACATGGGCTCATCCTTCTTTTCATTACCACAGGCCCTGGACTGGCTTTCCTCGCCTACCCACAGGTTGTCACACAGCTGCCCCTGTCCCCGCTCTGGTCGATCCTCTTCTTCTCCATGCTGATGATGTTGGGTCTGGATAGCCAGGTGAGATGACCCAGGGACAAAATGGGGTAAGGTACAAAGATATTTTCGTATATGATGGTGATGTCCCCTTCTGCACCTTGGGACAGTGCTGAGCAGGGTCTTTTCTCACACTTCATGGTGAGATGCAGCTGGATGAAACAAAAGCTCCTGTGTGGCCATCGCCTCTGTGCTCTTCCCCTAACATAGGCATATGCTGGTATCTGACCACTACCCAACGCACCAGTCCTTGTCCTGCTGCCAATTAAAAATAAGAGTGATGACCAGCTTCCAACACCCCAGCAGAACCAGCCAGCTGTTAAAGAGACAATTACCACTTCCCTGTAGGAGGAGAGGATCTTTGGAAAGCTTTTCTCTGTTTAGATCAATTTTTGGCCCCAGTGAAGTGCTGGTGCTGCTGTGTGGACACAGCATGTCCCCATCTTGGTGGGTGACCCCTGGCAGCTGAGCTCACGGGCTTTAAGTAGAGGTAGCAGGAAATTATCCCTGCCAACGTACTTTGGGGCAAGGGAAAAGGGGAAAAGATTTACTTCAAGTAATAAGTGCTTTGTTTTCGTAAAACATGATTACCCCACCCCCAAAATAAGTATGTGAAATAAGAGAAACCAGTATTAACTGGTTCATAGGGTCTCTTCCAACCTAGACGATTCTATGATTCCATGCCTTCATGATAATAGTCTGTGGTCATCTCTGGGTACTTTGTGAGAAGCTCAGTCTGGATGCTTTGGATTTCTTTACTGTGTTGTCTTGACCAAACTGCATTCCTGTGAGGCAAGAAAAAGCCATTACTTTGGCTTACTTTCATAGGTTAGGGTAGAAAGTCCCTATCTTCTCTACTCCCAGGAGCCGGGAGGAGCATCTCCGCAGAAGGTACCAGCTTCCAGCCAGACCCAGTGCTCTGGCACAGCATCCACAGCTTGTGCTGAGAGCAGCAGTGATGCGGCATTTGAATTAACACTCTCCCATGGTGTGGGGCTGGTGGTTTGATGCAGTGTTTCAGCATCACTCTTGATAACAGAAGTGGCCCTGGGCAGAGCTGAAGCACCCTGGCCTGGTTCATGGGCGAGCGGAGGTAAATCTTGGCAGAAGGAAGGAACCATGCCTTGGGAAAGGCTGGTGCATGGGTAACCTGTTTGTTTTGCCATCAGATAAGTCTCAGAAGATATTTGAGGGGGAAGAAGGTGGATGTAGCAAAAAGGCTCTGCCCTGCCCCCCTCAGAGCCCTCACAAAGCAAAAATAATAATAATCATGGTCTCTGTGTTTTTACAAGCAGCAATATTTTTTGGGTGATAATTCAGCATACAAGTAGCTGCCTGGTGAAGCAGTGAATTGCAGCATGCCTCCCTTTGGAGGGCATCAAAATCAAAGGCTCCTTCAAAAAGCCTGTGCTTGGTCTGTCAAATGCTCCCCTGTGCCTGCGTGCTCTTTCCTTGCAGTGGAAAGCAGCAGTACAAAATGGATGCTCTCTTGGATTACAGGTAGGGTTCATAAACCCAAGTGTAGTTCATTATCAGTCTCAGGCCTATTCTTGAAATGTCACACCTGGTTTCCAGGAAAATCTGATCAACCAAATCTGGTTTTCTATTATGGCACACTCCCATAAACACATCATAAAGTTCACGCCTGCATTACCACAGGCATTATTTGGCAAATAATTTCAAATAACGACTAGGCGTTCCAAAAGAAGCTTCATTTAAAGGAAAAAAATTACTCTCCATGGATTATTCACTCAGCACTGGTAAATAGTTCAATACATGACAATAAGCCCTCTAAGCACTGCGTGGAATTTATTTGCTGCATTTGCTTCTCAAAAAACCACTTGAAATTCTCCCAGTCCCTTCTGACAGCTAGTCTCGGAGGGCAGGCAGTCCGTGGGGGGCTATCATTGCCTGGAGGAAGGCGGGAGGAACGAAGCATCAAAAGGAAAACAAGCTTTTTTAAAAGCAGAGATAAATACATGTGAAGAAGCTTTGTGTCTGCATGCTGGAGCTCTGATTCAATCAAAAACATAATTAACAGCATGGCAGCTTAGGCGTACAGGACAAATAACACAGGCTGCAACAGCAACTGCAATTGCATATACATTTTGAAGTGTCCAGTTAAAAAAAAAAAATAAAAAAAAAATGAAGAGATGGTTTTGCTATGTGCTGATTAAATACCATCTGTAGTATTTGCCGCCGGGGAGCAGGCATTTTTCATTTGGCTCAGATCTGCGTTTACAATGCAGCAACCAGCGCCAGCGATGGTGGGAGTAGGTCCACCCGTGTCCATCAGCTTCGATAGCGAGTCTCCTGCAGTTGCAGCGCAGCTACAGCTGCCTCTTTCTGCCAGGGTGCTCGTCTCTTCAGCGGTTACTGGAATGGGACGAATGACCTATATCGATAGACACGCGCCTCCCTCCTGTGCCCCCACTCGTGTGCCTTAACGTTCACTCTGCCTCCGATCCATCCCGGCTTTAGCTCTCTTGCGTCTAGACCCTCTTGCATAACATGCTAATGCTTTCTTTTAACCTACCAGTTTCCAGGTCAGGCGTCTTCTCCCCAGGGGGCCTAGCAAGCCTTGTGACTGCAAGCCTGTGTTTGTCCCATGTGAGGCCGCCTCTCGCAGGTTATTCATGAGGAATTCCAGCTGCAAGCAGCGAGACCCACTCTGGTGGCTCTCTGCTGCACATCTGGCTGCTGTGGTCGATCCTCCCACGGGGCTGTGGGTCCCGGTCAGGGTGCTCTGCATGTCTGAGGAGGCGATAGCAAGCCCCTGGTGCTGGGAGAGGATGGGAGACAGACTTCCATCCAACAGAGGTGCCACCTACATTGACTACTAAACCCAGATTATTGGACCCATCAGCTTGTCTAATGATTAAGCCGCTGAAGGGGAAAAAGAGCAAAGGCGAGAAGTGAATGGAAACAAAACCTTTAGAAGAGAAGCAACATAATGGGGCAAGGCATGAGGAAGAACAGAATATGTGCTAAAAATTGTGGCTGGGGGCGGTTGGTGAGAAAAATGAAACATTTTGGAAAGCCAGCTGAAGTGTGCATGTGCACAGGGCAGGGCTAAGACCAGGAGGCATGACAGTGACCCAGATCCTCACCACCCCTGAAAAGCAGCACGTTTTCACTCAAGTGCCTGCTTATCTCATGCAAGCATCTAAGGTGGGATATGCAGACTGGCATATGTGGACCCCACAGGCCCCAGGGCTGGAGAGGTGAGCCCCCTCCAGCCTGCATCACCTCTGTGGTCGGCATGAGGCAATTTTCAGTAAATGCTATGAAGGCCGTTGCCTGTTTTATGTCTAGAAAAAGCAGCGTACCACCATTTGTTTCCCCACCTCATCCATTACACACCAACTTAGTTTTGATAGGAGGCAAAGAGATTTTAACTAACCTGGTAGCCCCCCTTGCCCATCACCCATCCCCCTGTCTTTCCCTCTGTGCTTTCCCTCTTTAAGCCCTCTTTCTGCACCTAAGGGTTGTTGGTTTTACTCCCTCTTGTTATCTGAGGCATCTTTTTCTTCACTTCTCTGCTGGACACCCCTCACATCCACTCGCTGCCCCCAGCCACCCCTCCAAAACCTTTTTCCCTCTCTGCCTTGCCTGGTGCCAGAGCTCCTGGCCCTGCCCGTGGCTCAGGCAGCGCCTGGCCACGCATCCACATGGAAGGAATACCTTTTGACAGTGGTTTTTTGTGTCATTCCATCTCTTCACGCTGTGGCGCCAGCTCAGTCCTGACTCTTCCAGACAACGAGCCAGGTGGGATGGGATGAAGAGCTCACTGAAAATGAGTATAAAGGCAGCTTAACCCATGCCCGAATGGCAGAAGATGCTTTAATAGCACTTGTGTCCAATATAAAAGGCTTAGCTCATTAAAAATCTGAGTTGAAGCAGTTGAGCTTTGAAGCTCTGGGAATACTGGCTTTCCACACTGCACCGTGTGGATATAAAACCCTGGGCAGAAACACCACCCTTTGCCTTGCTCTGTCCCACATGAAAGCCAGCCCCAGCAGCCAGCGGTGTCCAAGCTCTTCCACCGTCCCTGCCCAGCTACAGGCACGGCTCAGACTCCCTGCTTCTCTTCCATACAGCTTTCCAGCCCTCTGGTGTTCTTTTTGGTTTCTGTACCTCTACCTCCACTCTAGGGGTTTTTAATTCTTGTCTCCCTATTCAAAGCCGAATCTAAAAATGCCAGCACTTTCTAGAGCGCTCTCCCAGGGACAGGGAGGTCCCTGACATCCAAGAGCAATGAAACCTCTTCTATTTTCATTGCACTGGCTTGCACATTTATGGAGGGTGACCAGGGAAACTACGAGCTTGCCGCCCTCATAAACCTCCTAGTATTTTTGCTGGAGGCATGGTGTGCCCTCTGAGAGCTCTGTGTTACCAATGGTTTCTGCGAGCGAGATATAAAAGTGAATCTCACAATTTAAGAAGAAATAGGAGGGAAGGATGCACTTCACATATATACAATCCAACTGTCCTCATGCCATAGGGCAGTAGGAAAGCTGATTTGAAGGTAACACTCATGGGGACTCCTTTATGTGTTATGGTGCAGAGAGCATTAATATACTGTGCCTGGTATAGCACTCCACAAGCCAGCCAGGTGTTTTCAGCTCTAGAAAGACCATGTGCTGTGAGGATGGGCTTTTAATGTGCTGCATGCACTTAATGCAGTGTGCTTGAAAAAGCAAAGTAAAGGGAAGGACTGGGTAGTCAGAGATGTTGTTATTAAGCACATGCATGTGGGACTGGACAGTAGGTAATGCAGCTCCTCACGGAGTGTCTTAGAGCATCACTGAACAGCACAAGCGCTGTTGCAATAGCCTGGGAAGGGCACACATGGGAAAGGAAGAGCCAGTCAGGTCCTGCACGTGTCCCAGCAGCAGACAGACACATTGCTGGGACAGAGAGAGCCTGGTAGTGTCTGGGAGCAGGGCAGTGGCAGGGAGGGCCTAGAGAATTTGGGGGAAGAGGAGGCTTTCCACAGGAGGCAGGAAGCAGAGATCTATCTCAGCTAATTTTAGGTATATAACCCCGGTGCTTTTAGCTCCCTCTATATTCAGTGGAGGGAGAGAGGCACTTTCAGATGATGGTTTGGACCAACTTTGTGCAGAGGTGTCTCCTTTTCTAGTGTCTGGAGAGAGTATTTAAAGCAATGAAACTTTCAGTATTGGAGTGGAATGTTGGAGGTGATGATGTCAGGCCAAGATACTTATATATGTCTTTGGTGTATACCTTTTCCCGTAGTTCTGCACTGTGGAAGGGTTCATTACAGCCCTGATGGATGAGTATCCTCATCTCCTGAGAGCCAGGAAGAAGGTCTTCATCGCAGTAGTCTGTTTCATCTCTTACATCATTGGATTCTCCAACATCACCCAGGTATAGATAGCCTTGCTTGTATGTCCATTCATGGCACCTTTCTAGTCACTTTGACATAGGACAGCAGCACCAAAAGTTTTGGAAGAAGTGATAGCACCCCTAGCAGCCATCCTAATGCTGGATAAATGGGCTTGCTCACAAGTGCTACATCTTGTGACTTAGGATGCCTCCATAATTTTTACCACCATCCTGTTGTCAGTCTGGCTTGGTGTTTTGCTGTTTGCAATAAGGGCTCAAGCCAACAGAGCCCAAGTTAAGGGAATACTTCGTGCAAAGGGTTAAGATAACATAAAGAAGACCAGTCTCTTGGGGCCCTGAACCTCTGGGGCTGAGGCCAAGGTTCACATGTGTGGAGCTTAGGGATGAGTGGTTTGGAGACCATTTGTGAAACACTGTTAAGTTCATGAGGAGGCAAGGCAGCAAAACTTCTGGGAGGACCAGAGATGCTAAATTAAGTGGCTCCATCTAAAACAGAGAAAAGTAAGGAATTCTATTGAATCTCTTCTTCTCGACACCCTTGACCATGTCTAAACAGGCTGGCTAATTGCCTGCAAGAGCACATCAGTTTTGCTGCTGGGAAACAGACTCCAGTGGAAACATTGCAACACTGGCTCTACTGTCCAAGGAAATTAACATTAAAGCCAGCAGATGCAGACAATAGCAATCCAAGCAACCAGCTGATATTGTTGACCATAATCTGTGTAACTAGACTCCTTGAACCTGATTTTGTCTCCTCAGGGTGGCATTTATGTCTTCAAGTTGTTTGATTACTACTCAGCCAGTGGCATGTGTCTTCTCTTTCTTGTCTTCTTTGAGACCATCTCAATTTCTTGGTGTTATGGTAAGCACAAATAACCTTGTTCCTTTGTTTTCTCTGTGGGCACAGGGAGTTATTTCAGAAGCCTCCCACAGTGAAGCCAATGAAAACTTTGCAACTGAAAATAGATTAGGTTGATAACTCCAGAAAACCAGGACCAGAAGGCTTCCATCTCAGTTCTCTAGGCCACCACAAAGGCCTTTGTACAAACGGGCAGATGCCTAGGGTCCTGCAGTCTGGTCCTTGAAGAGGACACCAGGAACATGGAAGCTACTAGCACAGATTTGCTTTTGTGTTCCTGTACTCCATCCCCTCCAGATAATGCCTCTCATGCCACAGCATTATGACCTTCTTGCTGTGGCTGGCTTGTGCTGTATCATGAGAAGAGGTGACGACCATGGTGCCAAGATGGGATGTTTCTTTCAACGTTCATTTCCTCTTCTAGGTGTGAACAGATTTTACAGGAACATTGAAGAAATGATTGGCTACAAACCTTGCATCTGGTGGAAGATCTGCTGGGCTTTCTTCACTCCTCTTGTCTGCCTGGTAAAAACAGAAGCATCTTATCTACAGGAGTGGATTCAGAAGGACCTCTTAGTTTGCGTGGGCTGTAGGGGAAACATTGTGTTCTCAACCCAGTATAGGTCTGGTACAAGGTAGTCCTCGGTAGACCTGAGATGAGTAAAGTAACACAGGAACATCTTTCACTCTGCCTGCTGGAAATATAAGAAAAGCTCTAGATGATTGTTTTAATCGAAATTATGCCATCAGTTCTTCATTCTACTTTCTGAAATGCCAAAAGCAAATAATTTACGGCTTTAAAAAGCTATTACTGGTTCTGGAGAAGACTCTCAGCTACTCCAGCTCCAGCCTCAGCCCCTGATAGGCTTGTCAGAGCAAAAGACATTGGCAAATGTAGTATAGCTGACTGCAGAGCAATTTAGCCTTTGCTGGTTCCTGCACTTCCAACAGATGTACAGGGAATGGTGTAAGAAGGCCAGTGATAGAAAGATGAAGACTCTTGACATGAGCTGTGAGGATGCTGTTAACTTACTTAGGATCTGGTGTGGGGGCACTGAGTAGTCTCGTGAAGAAGGAAATCAGGGGTATTCCAGTTCCAGCTTTTTACGTAGGATAATCAGGGGAGAAATTATTTAAAATTACCAATTGGTGGGCTGAGAGCATCTAGAGTAGTTTAAGGAGTTGTTAGGTTGCTCTAAGACTCTTGAGAGCTAAGAGGATAATGAAGGAAAGAATGGATGGGGGAACCCTAATTTCACTCACCTGTGATGGCTGCTGCTTTTTTTTTCCTAGGGTGTGTTCTTCTTCAGCGTGGTGGAAATGACCCCTCTGACACTGGGAAAATATATCTATCCTGCGTGGGGACAAGGCATTGGTTGGCTTATGGCTCTGTCCTCCATGGTACTGATTCCAGGATACATGCTGTATTGCTTCTTCACCTCAACAGGGAATTTCCGGCAGGTATGAGCATCTTCATCACTCCTCTTCTGCTCTCTGCTTGGAGTATGCCCCCTGCTGAACTAAGCCTAAGGAGAACCTGCTCTGAAAAAGTTGTCAGAGTACTTCAGGTCGGTGCTATAGGAACTCTGCTCCCTCCAGGAGGGATTAGTATAATTATTAATTATATTATTAATTATAATTATATCTAATTATAAATTAGACCCAGCACACAGAACAGTCTCTGGCAACACAGGTCTGCTGGAGAGGATGGCTGGGAATACTGCTGGGCAGCACATGGCTGGCTGCATCTGGCCAAGTGGGTAGACCTTCAGGTAGTCTCTCCTTAGGTCAGTCTGTTGCCCCTCATTGAGTTTTGTGCTGTCACCATCACAAAAAGGGAGCCCTCTTGTCCTGGATATCTCTTTGGTGCAGGGAACTGGAGCCCTGGAAGAGATTGGGAAGAAATCTTTGAGGTTTCTTAACCCAGAGAAATCTCAGTTCCCAGCAGTCCCTGGTTATGAGCATGGTTACTTGACATGTCTCCGCAGAGAGGTCAGCATCCTCCAAGCATGAAGCTTGAAATATATCAGGGCTAGGACCTGATAGTGACAAATGTGCACAGCAGTAGTTTGTCATGTGCTTTGTAAAGGGCACTTGGTGAATGAGGGGGTTAAGAAGCAATGCAGGCTTTTATGCAGGACCCACCACACCAACAACTCTGATCTCGTTTAAAACAATTTTTAAAATAATTTGAGCAGGGTTTTATGTAGCAGTGAATCATGAGTCTCTGCATGTCATACCTAGTAATTACTGTTAAGATTTTATTTACAGTCTTGACATTCAGTCTTGGGAGCCCTGCACACAAAGTCCCTGGCTCGATGCTGTCTGCTGCAAGCTACAGGTGTAAGAAGTCACCTCGGGGATGCTGATTTATGGCTTTCCCGGCTCAGCTGCAACAGCCGCCAGACGCCATCTGTATCCCATGAGTTTACTTCACGGACACTGTATTTTGAATAATATTTAATTCAGAAATGTTTTTGGCTGGAATTGCTGGACTGAGGTCAACTTCAGTCTCTCCACCTCTGAGGTCAAGTTGCGGGTGGCCTTGACTTTCCTTCCTCCCAGCTCTCCATTTGGATGGCCTCCGGTGGGGGGACAGGGTTGGTTTGGTGTCTCAGATCTGCTTTCGGTTTCTGGTCTCTCATCTGAGGTCAAGTTTAGGTTCTTGCCATTTTGTGTTGAAGGCCAGCAGCAATTCCGATAGTAGGTCGTTTCTCATCTGTTTTGAGGGCTCCATATCGCCTCATAATACGAGCTGGAAGAGGGAACACTACAAATGCAGATATGGGTTCAAACCGTTGCTTAGGCTCAATCCTGTTTCCACTAGGGACGGTGAAAGCACGTCCTGGTGTTCAGGGGCAGCTCATGAGCATGTTTCCCCCCATCTCCTCAGCACCCTGTGCAAACCAGCAGTGCCAGTCAGCAGTGTGAGAGGCTGGTGTGCACCCTCTCTGTCCTGCTCTCCCTCTAACAGCACCCACACACATCAGGAGACCCAGACCTCCTCCCCACTGTTCATAGACCCAGGAGTCAGCAGCAGATGGCAGCAGGAAGAAAGTAGGCTTCTCTGCGTGTGTATGTGTCAGTTATCAGGGAGATAGAGAGAATTTTTGGCCTCTTATATGCACAGATCCTGGATTAGTTTGTAATAGAGCTGGAGCTGGAGGGAAATTAGATGCCAATGCTGAATAAAGTGGTTTTGACAGACAGGAAAGATTACAAGTCATTTTGATCCTACTGAGCATGAATGTGAGGGGGGAAAAAAAAAAAAGACCATGAATGGCAGAAGCAGCTCAGTGAAAATTTCAGGGACTTCACCCAGCAACAGCCACTTCAGTGGTATTGGAGAGTAGGAGCCTGTTTCCCTTTGCTGGAAGGAGCTTCTTCCTGACTTAGTGATGTCTATTCAGGTCAGGCTCCATCCTCCTCTGCCTTCTCTGCTGCAACTGGCAGCGTTAGTCCCTCCCTGACAGGCAAAAAGTGATTCATTCTTCTTCATCTCTCCTGCTGCTCAGTTCGCAACCCTCCAGTAATGACTTGCCCTGCCATGTTTTCTTGCTTTGCTTTACTTGGCTCTGCGGTTTCCATTTGATGGGCTCAGGGTGACAGGAATTGCTGCCGGTGCAAGGGTTTCGTGCAGGTGGATCGGTCTGACCTGCACCAGCGGCACAGGCCGTAGCCGCGCCATCCTGCTGTGGCCGCTTAGTAATGCTTTATAATCAACCCTAGTTGAAAAATGACGGAAACTGGGAAAACGGGTCTGCTCTGAAGCCTGTGACGTTGCGTCTCTCGGTCCTCCTCGCAGCTGGTATTGCCTGGTAACGGTGTGCCTGCGTCGTAAGGGTGAGCCCTGTGTTTCAGATAACAGGAGAGGCTGCTTTGCCGCCTGCAGCACCAAAGCAAAGGTGACTTGCAGAGGATTGGTGTGGATTGCCGAACGGTGCTGGAGGAGTAACTCCTGCCACATGCACTGTCCCTTCTCCGGTGACTAGGGCCACCTCTGAGGCTTTGGGGTGAGGGGTGCCAGCCCTCAGCTGCTGCTGTGGCCCTGCTGTCCCACCACTGTTGCCTCTGGTCCCCCTGACTGACACACTCTCTCCCTTCATTCCCGGGCAGCGTTTGCAGCAGATGACACAGCCCAAGCCAGAGGTGCAGGCTCAGAACAACGGCCTCCAGCCAAAGACATCCTTGAACGGGAGGGTATTGGATGCCGCCGTCTAGGACGACAGCCCGGACCTCTTCGCCCTGCCCTGTAGCTGCTTGTGCCACATTGTCCCTCGAGCTCCTCCGGCACGGCTCGCTTTCCCCAACTCTGTGGTGGCTTTCACTTGTTGAAGAGAGGGCCTGGTGGAGGAACACCACCCTTGCATCTCTTCCTCCCAGCCCGGATTACCAAGACCTTGCATGACTTCCCACCAGGGCGTTGTGTGGTGACCGTCTTCATCCTGCAACATCCTGGTCCGGTCTCTCAGGGAGGAGCAGCCGGTGCCCAGGTCTTCCTTCTCCTGACAAGAGGTGATGTTTCTAGAGACTGATCTCTGACCACTTCTCTGTTCCTCTTCTTGCCTTGCCATGTGAATCTCTGCAGAGCATCCCATAGCACACAGCTGTGCTGTCACCCCAGAGAGCCAGCTGACACCAGGTTCAATCCCACATTGTTGTTGACTGATCTAGCATAATCTAACACTAGAAAATGTACAACCTGGGGGGAGAAGTGGCAGAACAAGGGATTCTAGTGAGGAGTCCAGCATGCTGGGAGCTGTAGAACATCACCCCACAATGGGAAAAGGTCATCAGAACAGTGTGTGCTGCTCACAGGTGCCATGTTTCAGCCCTGCATGGTCTCCAGCTGTTCTCACTGTGCCCATTGGGGCTGGCACCGTGAGCCAGAGTCTGGCAGAGTAGGCAGCCTTTTTCTTCTGGAGCGTCCTGCCCTCTGCAGCTGTGTGCAGCTGCCACTCCCTGACCCTAAAATGCACTTAAGGGGGTAAGCAGAGGGCTTTCTACTAGAGGCTGTCCCAGTCTCCTACACTGACCAGTCACACTCCAGTCAGCTTTGTGCAGTGGCAAGAGGTCTGCAGTGTGATGGAGAGACCTTTCAGCACTGTGCAAATCTCCCCCCACGGCTGGAACAAGGTAGTTCCTGGCAAACACCCTCCCTGGCTGCATCCCTGGGTGGGAAGCAGTAAGATGCAGCATAGTGCCCATGGGTGGTTTATCTTATACTTTTTTGGGGAAGTGGCAACACCTAAATCCCAGCCCATGGAAGGCAGAAGCTCCTGAGGGAGCTGGTAGGATGTAGCTACCATGAACCAGTGCTGACTTCCCTTGGGAAGTGTCTGTACAGCCAGCTGCTGGTGCTGGCACATCCCAACTCAGCACAGATATCACAGGGGGCCGTGAGCTGTTGTAGAAGATGCTGGAGGAGCGTATAACACCTCGAAGAAGGCTGGGATGTGTTTCGGAGCAGTCCTAAAGCAGCAGCTTATTTCTTGGTTCCAAAGTCTTGAGAAAGGGGTTGGCTCATCATAGCACCATGTGCAGGAGTGACAGCCTCCCAATGACCCCACACGGAGATACCCATGTATTCAGGGCATTTGATGAGCACCCTTCATACGTGTGCCCACCCGGTGTGGCTCAGTGGAAATTAGCCTCTCCCCTCCCATGACACCCTGACAGCATCACCACATCTGCTCGCACTCCCAGGTTCAGCTCAGAATCAATGAATTCATACAGGAGTGTCCAAGAAAGGGTACGTCCCACTCACACCTCCTACCAAAGGGTCTGGTGTTGCAGGTGACATGCTGAAGTCCCCCGGGGGTCCCACCGCAGGCACCAGCTGATTGATGAGCCACAAAGTGCAATTGCCCTGCACTCCCACAGGAGCTGCAAAATGACGCAGGTTGGCCCTGTGCTGCCTGTCCCTGGGACCAGCCAGTGCATGGTGCCCACCTGCCCTTCTGCTGGTCTCCCAGCCTGAGGATCAGTAATGTAAAGAGGAAAGAAGCTGTCTGGTTAAAGCTGAAGTCACAGAATCACAGAATGATATGGGGTTAGAAGGGACCTCTGGAGATCATGTAGTCCAAACCCCCGGCAGAGCAGGTCCACCTAGAGCAGGTTGCACGTGTCCAGGTGGGTTTTGAATGTCTCCAGAGACAGAGACTCCACCACCTCTCTGGGCAGCCTGTTCCAGGGCTCTGCCACCCTCAGAGTAAAGAAGTTCCTCCTCATATTTAGATGGAACTTCTTATGTTCAGGTTTGCGCCCGTTACCTCTTGTCCTGTCACATGAGTCACCTTTGGGGTTGGGTCCCCTGCCAACTCACCAGTGCATCTCGATTAAAGCTGCTTTAGATGTGTAACCGATTTGTGTTTGTACCTGTGGCATGTCCTGTGTCCTGGCTCTTGGTGGTCATGGCTGCCAGGCTTTGAGTGTATGTTTTTCAGCCTTCAACAGCACGAGCTGAGATCACGCCCTGTCCCGTGTCTAATCGTTAGGGTGTTTGTGTCAAAAAAATCGCAACTGTTAAATAGACATGAGGAAATGCTGAATTTACAGGCTTGATTGGCTGTAAAGCCAAAAGCCAAACACTGAAAGCTGCAGTCATAGTTCATCACAATTGATCTCAGCCAGTCACAAACATGTCATCTTTCCCTGTCCCGTAATTGCCAGCACTAGTGTAGCTGAAATTTTCTATTCCACTTTCACCTGTTTTTATAAACGGCGGGATAAAGGAAACCCCTTTTTATATACATGTATGTCCTTTGAGAGGGACATCAGTGCTGAAAACAGATGTTAACCTCCGATCTTTGCAGTAATGACCTTAACTAGAAATCTGCTTGTGCCTGTGCATCCAGGTGACGTAGCACCCCCCTCCCCTTAAATGCAGACTGAGTTGTGCAGGCGGGTGACGGGCAAAGGAGTCAATTCTTCAGCAAGGCCTTAGCACCATGGAAGACCCCTATTTTTCCAGCTTCATTGGGGCAGCTTGGATTTGAGGTAAAGCAAATCAGTGTCAGTTGTTATACCTTGGCCAAAGAGCTTGGTTGCTGGGAGAGCAGTTCAAAGGGTTGTACTGTCCAGGTTATTCCTCTAGGGGAATGGGGAAGGAAAGGTCCAGAAAACAAAGTCCTGTCCTGGTGGCTGAGGAAATCCCTAAATCTTCATGGGATTTTAGTCCCAGTATCAATCTGACCTGCGGCCCTGTGTGTGGCAGGTGCACTCCAGGTGTAGCAGCAGGGACTACCCCGCACATGGGCTGCTCATAATTAACATCGTTTGATGTTATTTAACCATTTGCTCAGTTTTCTCTCTGTGAACTTCTCCTTTGCTCTCCCTCTTGCCTTGCTCCTTTTTGTTCTTTTGCCTCACCTCTTCCCCACTGTCATCTGTTCAGTGGAAATTATCTACCTCAGCTTGCTTCTTCCTTTTTTGCTTCCATTACTGTCAAATTACAGCTCTCCTTGCTTTATCTTCTCCTTTCTATTCTTTTCTCATTTCTGGCTCTCTCTACTGTTACCAGCCTCACTTCCTTGCTTCTCTCATGAGATCGCCTTCCAGCCTTATTACTTATTCCTCCATGTCTGTGGCTCAGAGGCTTGCTGTGCACATGCTCAACCCTTCTGCCTGCTGAAAGCTGGAGCTCAGGACCCCATGGAGGAGCTCAGCTTTTTTGCAGGATCCTGTCCCTAAGAACCAGTTTCCATCCCGATGTCAAAATTGTAATGAAGTTCCAGCTATCTTCTCTTCCTCTTTGCACCAGAAAATGCTGTGCCAAGCAATGCTTTCTCTTGGTATTACTAGAAGGGACATTTCAACCCATATTCCACCAGGTCTCTGCACAGGTGTGCCTGTTCTGAAAGATTTTGTGGCCTTTCCTGGTTTTGCACTGTTTTATTCCCACCTTTAATGTTTGGATCTGCAAAATCTGGCATTCCTAGCCTTGCATGGAGGAATTTGCCCTTTGTCAAGCTCCGTCTGATATTGAGTGATCCTCTTCTCCAGCATTTTAAAATCATTGCATCCTTAGTGCTCGCAGAGCTTTCCCACCTCCATCGCATGCCGGTTTCCTGTCTAGTGGGAAGGCAGGGATGGGATCAGCCCCTTGAGTTCATCCCACACCTCAGAACTGCCACTGTGGGCAGGTCCAGTGAAGCAGCCGCATCTGTGTGTTGAGTTTTTGATGTCAGGCTTTGACTACCAGCTGAAAGGCGCTTTGACTACCAGCTGAAAGGCACTTTGGCCGTGCTCAGTGCCGGTGATTCCTCTGTAAGAACTGCTTTTGTGCCATTCCCACAGGGCGTCACTTCCGCTGACCACCACTCTGCTCCTCATTTCTTCTGGCCCACCCAGTGGGTCATGCGTGCGTGCATGGCCAGGGGGTGGGATGCTTCCCTCACCCCCATGCTGTGGCTCAGCAGGGGATCCCGCTCCCTTGTGCTCACCGATCTCATTCCTGCCTTTTCTCTGCTCCCCCCCAGCACCTGACGGCCTCTCCCTCCCACCACAGGCAGCCGCTCAAAAATAATCCCCCGTGAAACCTCTTAATTCTAAGGAGCTATTTAGGGAGCTGTGCTCAAATCCATCNTTTTCTCTCTGTGAACTTCTCCTTTGCTCTCCCTCTTGCCTTGCTCCTTTTTGTTCTTTTGCCTCACCTCTTCCCCACTGTCATCTGTTCAGTGGAAATTATCTACCTCAGCTTGCTTCTTCCTTTTTTGCTTCCATTACTGTCAAATTACAGCTCTCCTTGCTTTATCTTCTCCTTTCTATTCTTTTCTCATTTCTGGCTCTCTCTACTGTTACCAGCCTCACTTCCTTGCTTCTCTCATGAGATCGCCTTCCAGCCTTATTACTTATTCCTCCATGTCTGTGGCTCAGAGGCTTGCTGTGCACATGCTCAACCCTTCTGCCTGCTGAAAGCTGGAGCTCAGGACCCCATGGAGGAGCTCAGCTTTTTTGCAGGATCCTGTCCCTAAGAACCAGTTTCCATCCCGATGTCAAAATTGTAATGAAGTTCCAGCTATCTTCTCTTCCTCTTTGCACCAGAAAATGCTGTGCCAAGCAATGCTTTCTCTTGGTATTACTAGAAGGGACATTTCAACCCATATTCCACCAGGTCTCTGCACAGGTGTGCCTGTTCTGAAAGATTTTGTGGCCTTTCCTGGTTTTGCACTGTTTTATTCCCACCTTTAATGTTTGGATCTGCAAAATCTGGCATTCCTAGCCTTGCATGGAGGAATTTGCCCTTTGTCAAGCTCCGTCTGATATTGAGTGATCCTCTTCTCCAGCATTTTAAAATCATTGCATCCTTAGTGCTCGCAGAGCTTTCCCACCTCCATCGCATGCCGGTTTCCTGTCTAGTGGGAAGGCAGGGATGGGATCAGCCCCTTGAGTTCATCCCACACCTCAGAACTGCCACTGTGGGCAGGTCCAGTGAAGCAGCCGCATCTGTGTGTTGAGTTTTTGATGTCAGGCTTTGACTACCAGCTGAAAGGCGCTTTGACTACCAGCTGAAAGGCACTTTGGCCGTGCTCAGTGCCGGTGATTCCTCTGTAAGAACTGCTTTTGTGCCATTCCCACAGGGCGTCACTTCCGCTGACCACCACTCTGCTCCTCATTTCTTCTGGCCCACCCAGTGGGTCATGCGTGCGTGCATGGCCAGGGGGTGGGATGCTTCCCTCACCCCCATGCTGTGGCTCAGCAGGGGATCCCGCTCCCTTGTGCTCACCGATCTCATTCCTGCCTTTTCTCTGCTCCCCCCCAGCACCTGACGGCCTCTCCCTCCCACCACAGGCAGCCGCTCAAAAATAATCCCCCGTGAAACCTCTTAATTCTAAGGAGCTATTTAGGGAGCTGTGCTCAAATCCATCTGAAATCCTCTTTTTCCTGAGAGCTGTGAAAAATAAAATAAATGCCATTTCCCCCCAGCTCTGCTGCAGCAGCGGGGGCTGAGGGGGGCAATGGGAAAGGCAGGATTGTTTTGCTGCTGCTCAAGAGCCGCTTCCCCAGGAGGTGTGGGTGTCATCTTCTCCCCCTGGAGAGGGGAGCTCTTCCTGCTGCCATTCTCCCAGATGTTCTCTAACAGCTGGCAGCTGGTTGTAAAACACATGTGGAATGTCCACAATACTGATGCCATGTGGCACTGTAAGGCTTTGACTACCCGACCGCCGCGTAGCTTGTAGTCTCTCCACAACTCTACTCTACGATGTGTTGGGGCGCAGTTGGGCTGTGCATCAAGGGGTGCCCTTAAAGCCAGTGTCATTCTGGGTGAGCAACTTGCCCTTATCCCTCTCCCGTCCTGGGGGAATCCTCTCTGGATTGGGGGACCCGGGTTGCATTTGGTGGCGATGGCCAAATGGGGAGGGGCTCTACACCACTAAGGGGCATGGACACTGTGGTTTTTCTTGTAATGAGGGCAGTGGCCCCATGGGCTACCTGTCCACCCATGGTGGAGCTTGCACCAAGCACACTGCTTACTTTCCCCAGGAGCTGAGTTCATGAAGCACGGTGCTCAGTGTTGGATGCCAATACTGGCTCTGGAGGTGCATCCATGCAGCATGTTTGTCCTCTCCTGATGTCTGATCCTGTCTCTGTACAGCTCCAGCTATTGGTCAGAGCCCACCTGAGCAGCTCAGAGGTAGGAAGAAAAAGCCTGGAAACTCTGAAACCGATGGCAGGTGGGAGCGAGCTCTTAAAAATGAGTGCAAGGATCATTCTGATCATTGCACCACTTCAAAGCCCTTGGAAAGGCAAGAGAAGAGATGTCAAGGGAGGGCTGAAAGATAGGGGCTGGCTGCCATCTCCCCCTCAACCATCTTTGTCACTGCAGAAGCCCTTGGGTATTGTGGCTCATTCCACAGGTACCTGTGACTCATTTCCCCCTTCTCTGCCTTGCACCCTCTCGCTCTCCTGTTTCACCTTCTCTGGGGAGCAGCTTGCCAGCCTGTGCCAGATTTTCTTGTCTCCTCAGTCACCCCTGTGCAGGTTCCTTCCTTCCTTCCTTCCTTCCTCACCTTCTCAGCTTCTCACCATCTCCGTTAGCATCCCTTCTGCCAGTGATATTTCATTGATATCTAATTGGTGGTTGCCAAATGCTTTCCTCTCCCCTACTGACAGCCCTCCATAGCCTCGAAGGAGGGGTACAAAGGTGCCGTGAAAGCAAAAGCCACAGTGCTGTACACCCCGTGTGTTTTAACAGCTTCCCTCCACTTTCTGCATCTTTAACAGCGTGTTAAAGTGGTGCTTGTGGTCAGTCCAGGCAGGCATCGGATCTGCTCAGAGCTGCGCGGTGGCAGTGACATTGTCACCCTGGCCCTCAGGGTTTGTTCACCCCATTGAGGGCAACTCCCAGGGCTGGGGTCCCTCCCTCCATCGCCTTGGGTGTTGTCTCCAGCGTTGGTCCTTATGTGTGCCCTCCCATACCCCAGTTGCGTGCATCGTGAGGGCTACCTGTGGGGTTGTGTGGCATTTCCCTTGGCTTTAGTGCTTGGCCCGGCATATCCCCAGGGGTTGGGACCCACGTGCAGCTGTTAACCACTGAATAAAGGGTTTTGAGCCCCAGGACCATACCTATGGGGGGAGCCATGGGTGGTGGCCCTGGGGCAGACACCCAGGGGAGTGGCAGGGGACAGGGGTGGCATCCTGGTGTCCCCACTGCGGTGCTGGCTGAGGCAGCTCTGCCGAGGGCAGCGTGGGGCTCCTGCCAAGCACCCGTCCATCATCCCTGCGATGCTGTCAGCCGGGAAGTGTCCATGTCTGGAAACGCTCAGGAGAGGTTAGTGCTCCCCGCGCCGATACCTGACGGCCGTGACGCTGATGGAGATGCCTCCCGACAGCCTGGCATGATGCTGCTGCGCTGCCAAGAAAACACCACCAAGCTTCACTGGGGCCCTGGGGAGCAGCTCTGGCCCCTCGGCTCGCTGCAGCCTGACCATGAGGGCAAAGCCATGGCCTCTCGCAGAGTGGCAGAGGTACCTGCCGAGGCCCCTGGTGACCAGCAGCCTTGGTCATCCTGGTTGTATTCCTGCTCTGCAGCAGCTTTCTCCAGGGGCCTCCGGGGGAGTCTGAGTGTTTCTGCTTCCAGATGACAAAACCCAACCCAACAGAAGGTATCTGAGTCACTGGTGTAATGATAACAGTGGGGGGACTGGCCTCAGAGAGGCTCCATAGCCACGGCACGGGGCAGGTGACCTGCCTGGGCTGGATTCCTGCTCAGACTTTGCATGTCCTGTGAGTCCAGGGCCTGCCAGCAGAGCAGGTGTCACAATTTAACCCCAGGCAGCAACCAGGACCATACAGCTGCTTGCTCACCCTCCCCCTGCCCCATTAGTGTAGGGAGAAGAGGAAGAAGAGAAAGGGGGAAAAAAAACCCCAAAAAACTCACGGGTTGAGATAAAGACAGTTTAATAGAACAGTAATGGAAATAATGGAAGAGGATAGTAATAAAAAAAAAAACAGTAATAGTAATAATGGTAAAAGAATATACAAAATAAAGTGATACAACACAAGTCGCTCTCCCCACCCAATGACTGGTTGGCCAGCTCATCCAGAGAAGTGATCACAGATTCCTGCCCTCTGGCCAACCACATTTATACACTAATACACATGACAATATAAATAGCATACATTTATAGACACCTATGGTGTGGAATATTCCTCTGGCCAGCTTTTCCTGTCTATGCTCCCTTTCAGCTTCTACAGGAAAAATATTCTTGACTAATGTAAACATTACTTAGCAACAACTGAAACAGTGTGCGTTATCAGCATTTTTCTCATACTATGTCAAAAAAACAGCAGTTACTAGAAAGAAAACTAGCTCTATCCCAGCTGAAACCAGGAGAGCAGGGCACGGCTGCCCAGCTGGATGTTTTTCTTCCTTTGAAGGGTGCGTGGCTGAAAGAAGGCTCTTGGCCGGTTTGCATGGCATCGTGCTGTTCGGGAAAACACAAGTACCCCCACAGTCCCCCTGTAAAGAAAAGCACCCGTGAGTTTTGTGCTGATGCTGCTGACCCAGCTTCAGGCAGAAGCTGCCTCATATTTTTCCAGATACGGGGGTTCTTCAGTGTAAACTCAGCCCTTGCCTTCAGGCTGAAGAGCACTGCCTCCCATCTGCTCAATGGCTCCTAAGCTGTGTATGCAGCGTTGGAGGTGCTTCAGCCCCAGCGCTGGCCCTGGGGGACAAGGGGCAGGACATGGGGACACCCACCCTGCTCTCTTGAAGAGCTTGTGTGCCTTTTGGCCACAGCTCACCCTTGTCTGCGTGGCTGAGCCCAGTCAGCCACCAGCCTCTCGTTTGTGCATCCCCCTCTGACAGATGCCAGAGCCAGCAGACATGCCTTTAAAAATAACTCCTCAGTGGGGACGAGGACAAGAGACAGAGAGGGATGAGCATTCTTGCTGGGAGGGGAACAACATTCCCCTCTGCCTCTCCCGACAGCACCATGAGGTCCCAGCCGAGTGGACACTCCAGGTCGCTGCCTGCCCAGCCCTGTGGCACGGACTCTTTGATGTGTTTTTGAAGAGCATTTGGTCTTCAGGAGGAGAGAGAAGGAGAGAAAGAGAGACAGCATCTCTGTCCCCTCTCTGCGCTTACCGCAAATGAGGGGATTAGGAATTATAATCCAAGATTTTTATTTTAAAGCGGCTTTTCAGCTCTGTGAGGGGAACTTCAGCGTGATGCTCCTAGGGGAGCATGGTGACAGAGCAGCTGTCACAGCCCCAGCCACCGCAGGTGCTTGGACAGCCAAATCTCAGCAGTGCCCACTGGGATCTGGAAGCAGCGATGCTTGGGCAGGGAGGAGGGTGTGGGGGAGCGTGAAGGGCTCTGCAGCTCAGGCTACAGGGGGTGTCCCATGGCTGGACACCTGCCTTGGCACCACGGAGCACGTCTCAGTGCTGGGCTGGGGCTGCCGATGGATTTTCAGGGGTTCCTAGGTCCTTTGAACTTTGAAAAGAAAGAGGGGACTCTTTATTTGGGGGCGAAGGGCAAGTCTCCCCACCATTTAAATAGGAACATGCTGGGTGGGCAGCACAGCCATGGTGAGACGTGTTCCACAGCCCAGTCCCCCTGCCAGCGTCCCAGCCGCTGCTCAGTGGGGTGCCACATGCCCCCAGCCCCATGGGGGTTCCCCCATTCCCAGTAGCACCACAATCCCCAGAATTCCCCCAAGCTGTGGAGACTCTTCTTCAGGACCCTGGGATCTGAGAGAGATTGGCCGCTGCGGGTCCTTTGTGGCATCTTCTGCTCCTGGGATGCTGAGTGCCTAATTAAACAAACCCAAAGCGTCCTGTGGCCCCCGGGGAACCTTCTGCCCCTCACCACCGGCAGCATCTGCCCCAGCAAGGCAACGTGATCTTTCTTCCTTTGCACTTTTTCCCTCTGTTCCTTCCTCCCACTGTGTTCACGGCAGACCTGTGTGAAGTGTTAGCAAACTGCTGTTTTTTTCGCTGGCATCTCTGCCGCCTTTCCCTCTGCTAATTATTATAGCAGTGCCTCTTCTAGGGCAAGTCGACAGATGGCCGCGGTTTTATCTTTGAACAAGCTATTTAATAAGGGCTGCTGCTTTTCCCTTGCACATTTCTTTCCTGGCCGCTTGTTCTGAGCTGCTGGATGGGTTGTCCTTTTCACTGGGGATGCCAGGAGATGTGAGCTGAGGCTGAAGGTCGAGGTCACGTCCCAGGGGATGGGTTTTTTTTTCCTTTCCCTTTAGAAAGGGAAGATAATTCTGCCTGGGTTCATGTGGCTCTTAGTGAGCAATGCTGGAGAACCGGTCCCCACAGGGAGGCGAGAAGGGCTGTGTCAAATGCTGGGTCCTACGAGGCAGATCCTAAGCGTGCAGAAAGCCGATGTAGGCACTGAAACCAGCATGCTGCCGGCTCACACCATCTGAAATCCATCTTACAGGAACCGAACCAGTGCTCGGGCTCATGCTGCCAGCAGCCGTGGGGCTTTGCTGTGGCCCATTGGGTGCAAAGAAGGTAATTCCTTCTGTAGGAGGGGGGTGACAGGCTGTGACTGGGGAGATAAAGAAGAGCTAAGATGGCAGGGATGGGCCAGCCGGGAAGTGGGGCTGAATGCTCAGTTTTGGAAAGCTCAGGCTGTGATTTCCCCCCCACTGTCGCTGATTCCCGGGCTCTGAAGGGAATGTACAAGGGCACAAACCCTCCTGGACCTGCTCCAGGAGCAAGGGGAAAGCTTCCCGTTGCACAAGAGCAAAGACCAGGGAAACAGAAGGAGCCTTTAGGCACCAACTGCGTTGTGGCAACGCCTCGGTGGAGACACCAGCACCAGGCATAAGGCCCTGGTAGGGTCGGGCTCACTTCAGTGACATTTTCCTGGATTTTAGCAGACTTTCTCTGTACTTGGATTTCCTAAAGAATTTTCCAAGCTGGGGCTGCAGCACTGCTTGCTGTTTTGTTTTTCCCCAGACTTTATTTCCCCCTACCTAGGAACCTGAAGACATTTTGGTGGCTTTTCTTGCCTTCCGCTTGGGTACTAAGGACGGTCGCAACATCAGCTGTCCCAGGTTGCTCCTGTTCCTGCCAGGGCTCCTTGTCCTGGCAAGGAAAAAGCCCTGCCCATAGTGTCCCAGGAGGGCTGGCATCCACCTTGCTGCCATCAGAGCCCAGCTGGCAGCCCCCAATCCTACACCCTCATGTTGGCATGGCCTGCCTGCACCGGCTCTAGCTGTTTGAGGTTCAGCCAGAGGCTGCACAGAAATGTCTGCTCAGAATATATGGATTTGTGTTTTCCTGCAGGGAATCATAGAATCATTTAGGTTGGAAAAGACCCTTGGGATCATCAAGTTCAACCATCTACTCTACTCTACAAAGTTGTCCCCTACACCATAGAATTATAGAATCATTTAGGTTGGAAAAGACCCTTGGGAACGTGTCCTCCTTCTCCTGCGCTGCCCAAACACTTTGCTCCAAATTTTTTTATGGAATATAATGAATAGCTCATTTCAAAAAATGCGGCGAGGGGAGGAAGGGGAAAGCACTTGCCCTGTGGCAGGCAGCAGCGGGGGGCAGGAGGGTGAGGAGGCAGCTGCGGCACGGGGCGGGTACCAGCAGCGAGAGGGTGGCCCTGGGAGGAGTGAGCATCCCCATAGCATCAGTCGGGATGCGCGTGGATCCCCGTACCGTGGGTGGGAAGGAGCAGCTCAAGCTGCCGCCAGCGTGGAGCCCTGTAAAGCCGTCACCTTTCAGCGCACGTCACCCTGGCCTGACGTGCGGGGGCACGGGGTGGCAATGGAAGGACAGGGACGGCTTTAGTGCCCTGCAGGTGGACACCGGTTCGCAGCAGGGTGTGGGAGGAGGCTGCCCCCTTCTCTCTGATTTGGCAATTTTAAATTCATGAGGGTAGCAAAGAGGGGCCACCAGCTCAGGGAAATTGTGAGCGCTGGCAGCTGTGCAAGCGGAGGAGGGGGGCAATTTCTCCTGTTGCTGGCACTGTGTGAGTCCTGTTTGATCAGCAAGTCTGAGCAGTCAGCGTGAGGCTTCTGCGCATTTGAGATGAAGAGCTGAAATGTACTGAAAAGTCTAGCCTTCCATAATGGGAAGGAATAGGAAGGTTGACATTGAATACCAGGACGGGCGCATTTCACTTAAAGTGGTTTTGCTGCTACAGCCCTGGCACTGCAGTCCTGTGGAGGAAGATCCTTCCCTCTCCCTTTCCACTCCCTGTTGTGTTGGTTTGGGGTTTTTTTTTTTTAAATGAACTTGTTTGGGAGACCCTACTCTTCATGAGGAGGAAGGCTTAGGAAGACAGGACACTTGTTTTCAATAAGTCACTGGTGACTGTGCTGCACTGTCAGACCCCAAGGATGGAGCATAAAAGGTGTTGCATAAAATAAGATCGTACCCTACATGCTTGAGAACAATCCCAGCTCGTGGATTGCATGGATTAAGGCAGAGAACACAGCTCCTCGGCCAGCTTTTAACCTCAGCTGCACTCATCAGCTGTGGGAGAGATGCTCCAAGACGTCATCCAAGTGTGACAGAGCTCCTAAACTGGTTAAATCCCACAGCCCTACTCACCAGTCATCCTCATCCTTGAAACGCTTGCTTATTTCCAGCTGCCTTTCTCAGGTCCGGCAGGAGTACGGCATGACTCCGGGTTGCTAGACTCAGGATCAGGGCAGTGACGTACAGAGGGTCACCGCTTTCCCAGCAGCTGGCCATTCAGGACACCAGAATCTGTGGGGAAAGGTGGAGCCCGACCCGGTGACCAGCTGTGCCCCTGAGGCACCAGCACTACCTTTCCAGAGTCCCCCAGGTGAGGTGGGAAGGGGCCCATTGGGCCCAAAACACAACAGTGACATCGCAGGCACTGTCACCTCGCCATCCCCAATAAGGGACTGTGGCATGGCAGCGTTGGCTTTGCGGTAACCTTCCTGCCACCGCACTGCTCCCCGAGGTCTCCGCTCTTTGTGGTGGCCCTGGGATGGGTATGTGACCCCAGGGACGATGCCGGCACAGCAGGAGAGAGTAGCGTTCAGTGGCAAGTCTTCTGCATCTTGCTTGACAAGGGGTGAGTGGAACCCGGCTACAGCAACGCACCTGGGGGATGCGCTTAATTTAAAGTCCATCTTAAAAGTTTCAGAGGAAAAACTGCATCTCAAAATTCTCGATCAACTCTGAACGCACTACCTATATGTTATTGCACATTATGTATACTGTATAGATGTAATAGTGTACAGATATGGTGTGACGGATGTGTTATGTGCTTTTTGGATTGTAATCTCTCAGCACCAGCACTATCTATATGCACCTACATAGTATACGTCCCAAAGGGACCGGCCATCTTCCAATTAATAATAGCATCCGCACATTGGAGGAAGTTAGTAGTATTTCATGTATAGACAATCTGTTTTTATTGCTTTCATCTTTACAGCCAGGTGTGTGATCTAAACATCAGGCAGAAACTTCTCCAATAAACTCCTGTTTCAAAACATCTTAGAAAATGACTGTTTGGGATGGGCTGATTTGTAATATATCCGTGGCACACAGAAACATAAATGGAAGCCTCTGAATCCCTGGGAAATTTCCTGTCTGTGTCTCAGAGGGATTTCTGTCCTCCCAAGTGTTTCACCGTGGGCCTGGGGGGTCTAAGGGATTCTTTGAAGCCAGCAAAGAATTTGCAACCTATAGACGGTGTTTTTTCAGCAGGGTCAATCTGAACCCGGCATCTATTTGACTCAGCTGCAAAGAAGCAGGTTGCCTTCCCCGCTCCGCTGCAGAGGAGAGCTTGCTTTGTGTGACCGTGTTTCTCTCCGATCATCTCTCTCATCCCTGTGCAGAACTTCACAAAGGTCAGTTTCATTAACCTTCGGGCTATGCTTTGTGTAAATATGCATGTATATCTGATTTGCATGGGAAATGTCATTTTCCTTACGTGTCTCCCATCCAAATGTTAACCAAGCCCGAGCCTACGTAGCTTGTGAGATGTGATGGTGATGGCAGCCAGCGCAGCTGTCCTGCTCAGGCACTGCGTGCCTGCACGTGCCTGGTATTTTTGTACAGCATCTTCAGCTGTGTGGAGAGCAGAGGTGCCTACACGTTATCTGCCATAGAGTCCTACGTGTCGGCAGATGGTGTGTGCATTAATACACAGTATGTGCTGATGTCTCTGGGTGCATGAGTTTTTCTGGGGCCAGCTGGCGTCCAACGCGCGCATTGGCACACGCGGCTTGTGAAGTTGCTCTCCTTGCCTTCTGCTTCTCCTCGTGGGTGGGAGGGCCTCCTTCCCCAGAGGTGCAGAGCTACACAGGCGTGAGCAGAGGGTTTGGGGTTGGCTCTGCTGCGTGCCAACAAGGAAGGAGCTGCAGCACAGAAGGGCTTTGCCTTCCCCCCTCACCATTTCCCTCTCTGCCTCGCTGCAGGGGTGAACTTCACATTGAGTTGCCGTCTCTTGGACAAGATTATTTCTTCTTGGCTTCCTCTGGATCTGATCCTCAGAGAGACCGAGCATCGAGCTCGCTCCTGCTGCATTTGATGAAAAATCAGCAGTAGCTGCAGTAGGATGCCCCCGAGGCCAGCAGGAAGCCACGATGCACAAGACTCCTCGGGAGCACGGCCATGGTGTGTCACCCGTGTGCCTGCGCACACCGATGGAGCCCAGGGACACAGGAGAGGGGCCGAGGCAAAGAAGACATTAGCGCACAAGTGACATATCTCAATATAATTTCTAAAACTCTATTAATTGAACAGATAAAATACCTCTGATCTATTTTTGTTATTTTGTTACAAAATATTAGCCATTTGGACTCTTTGCTAGGTGTGACCACACCACTTTTCCCAAAGGAAGCTTTTCTTGGTGATATTTACAGCAGGAAACAGGTACAGACAGACAGGTGCTTTCAAAAGCCTACACACAGGTAACACTTCTGTTGTTAGTTTTTTTTAAAAAGACACATTCAGATGGGGTCGTGACTAGTGTTGAAGAGCTGGGTGACTTCCAAGCTGCTGTCCCAGGCGTGGCTGTGAGAGAGCGGGCAGGACAAGGACAGCTCTAGCTCACGAAACACTGCCGGCAGTCCCTGGAGCCTCCACCAGCACAGTGAGGCAGCTGGTGGAGTGGGAGATGGAGAAGCTTGCTCAGCAACTTGCATTTCAAAGCAGAGACTCTGCCAAGCAGCAGCTTCTTTGATTTAGGGCTCAGATTTGTTTTGGAGACCTCACAAACACGTGCAGATAGTTGCAGGTGGAGCCTTCTGAAAAACAGGTAACAAAACTCAAACTATTACAGCTCAGAGGCCCTCAAATACTTCCAAATCTGGTGGTACCTTTTTGTGAAGAAGTTTGAGTATTGATGAAATTCTGGTTGTGGACCATACCCACACCTTTCTTCTACAGGGAGGAGAGAAAATCGTGACCAGTGGGATGCTTTGAAGGTCTTGCAGAAAGCACTAGGTGTTGCTACCACAGTGGCCCAGACTATGGCAATAAACCCACATTGTTTGCACTAAGCTTGATTCTCCTGTTGCATTTTTCCATTCCTTTGCTACTGGTGCAAACAGATTAATTTCGCTGGACCAGCACTAACACGAGCAAGAGAGAATCAGGACAGAGCCTAGATTTTGTGTAATGCAGCTCTGCAGACCTCAGTAACACCTTCCTCTCTCTCACCGTCCAGCAGAGCCACTGTCTTGTTTGACCACCAAGTACCCGGCACTCACTGCAGAATACTTTTTACTGGGTTTCTCTTTTCCCTCTCCCTCCCCTCCTTTTTTAATATAAAAGGATATGAATTCGTTAGCAAAAAGCCACTGGTACGTTTGGGTTGATCTAATCTCTGCGGCAGCTTCCTGCCTGATCCCTTTCACCTGAAAGATTGTGCTAGGGTCGGGATCAGAATCACTGCTGTCAAGAGCTGGTGATTTTTCTTTGGGCTGATCCCTCTGGGCGAGCTGTGGTATACTTTTTGTCCTTCATTAGGTTGTCACTGACATGCTCCTTCTAGCCTGCACCCTGTCAAGGATCAGTCTGTGTGCGAGGGTGTCTATTCACGGTACTACAGCTACACTCAGTCTGTATGTCTTGCTTGTGTGTGGGAGGGCTGTGGGAGCAGACAGTACAATAGATCAGATGAGGTGTAGACATGCTTTAAAGTGCTTGTCATCCTTCGAGACCAACCTTCAAAGGAAAAAAAAAAAAGCTCGGTATTTTGAAGTGAAGTCCGAAGGGCTCAGCTACACAGTAGAAATTAGAGCAACCCGTTCCACGACAACCTGGAATACAGTGGTTTGGTGTCTCTCCGGCTAAACCTGACAGAAGATGTTGTAGCCAGCAGACAGCGAGGCTTAGCTACGTCTCTGTCCAAAGCTCAAGGCCAGCAGTATCCTTTGCTGGGAAATCAGGGAAATGCAGACAACTTGCCCTGACAGACTGCTGTACCCCAGGTACCTTGGCACTTCAGTTAACTCACTTCCATCCTTCATCCGGCTGGAAGAAGGGAGTCTCATGGAAGCTTCCTTATTTCTTCTTTACATTCTTGTAGCTCTCCCAATCAATTATTAAAGCAGCAAACCTCTCTTGGAGGAACTTCATAGACATCGTTATAAATATTTTATCTAAAAAAATTACTTCATCAAGTACCTTAAGGTTTTTGTTGTTGTCACTTCGTGTTAAATGTCAAGTAAAATCTAATTTATTTATTTTAACACACAGAGAGATTTTCAGTGGCTCACTGCACTCTGGGAAAAAACAAACAAATAAACACTGCCATTCCTCTCAGACAGCGAAGTCACCGCTGAGAAGGGAGGGCAGTGTCAGTGCCTCATGGATACCACCCCTTTGAGTGAAAATAAAATGGTAGCCACATGCTATGTTGACCGGACAATGGCAGATGCCACACGTATACTTTCCCAGGAAGCTACGGGCAGGTTGGATGAGATCCCAGCTTCTGTGAGGTGGCAGGATGTCACCTTGCAGGGAGCCAGCTGTGCCTCAGAGTTGTCTGGAGGGTGATGGGCTGAGCCCTGGCTGGGGGTGAGGATCTTTCCCTGGGTCCAGCTTTGAGATGTGGAGCATCCTCACTGCCCTGCGGGGGAGCTGGCTAGAAGAAAGCTTCTCTGGCCTAGAGGAAGACTGGCCTTCTACTCAGGATTTTCTTACAATCTTTTCTGTCTTCTGCTTCCACAGTCCTCCCTGAGGCTGTGCCTGTTGGCTCCTGGTCAGTACATCTGCTATTGCATATTAAAATGGCAGCCTAGTGCCCCGCTCCAGCTAGCAAAGCAAACAACTTAGACAGACCTGTTGGAGCACTTGAGTGCATGAGTCAAGGCTCAGCAATAAGGGGACTGGGAAGCCAGCAGGCTTCTGCCCCAGAGGGCTGCACCCCAGCCCCTCTCTTCTTCCCTAACTCCAGCTGGGCTTATGCCCACATCAAATACGTGAATCCGCTCATCTGAACAGTACAGCAGAGCCAACAGACATCCAAAGAGTACTGAAGGGAGCCAGTCCCTGATGCACCATGGTTTTTGCCACTGGAAACAGCCCCAGAGATGAGCATACCAGCGCCATCCTGCCTCTGCCTTCACTGTCCCCCTTTCCCTGACATTTTGCACATCCCCACCACCGCCAACAACTCCTGCCACTCCTCACCAACGGCTGCGTCATCAGCACCCAGGGCTCAAGCCGCAGCCTTGCATGGGAAGGAAGAGCATTTTTTTCTTTCCCTCTTAAAATAAAATAAAGGCCGTAAAAGGCATTCTGTCCTGTTTTAAAATCCTAAAGTTGATCTTCTTAAGCCTTGAAGGGAGACAGAGTGAGTGAGCGAGACCAAAGCCTTTAAGCTAATTAATACCTTCCCCTCCCTACTGCTCAAAGAGATTTTTTTTTCTAAAAATACATCCATAGCCCATTTTAATGCCATCTTTCTTCACATCAATGTCCCAAATAAAGCAGAGGAGCTGAGCTGTCATCTCTATCTCAGGATCTTCCCCTCCTCTCACTTTGAAGCTGGGATAAGGAGAGACAGAGGAGAAGAGGCCTTGGAGTCTGCTATCTGGGCAGCTTTCCTATAGGAAGGGCTGATGGAGACAAGAGTATAGCCAGGCAAGAGATACAGATGGGATCTCACATGGGTGGTCTCCAAAAAGCCCCTTCCCTCTAGCCCCTGGGAGGAAGAGCCCAAGTGAAGAGAACATCCACCCCAGAGGTGAATGTAACACCTGGCTTTGCTTTCAGAATATAAAAAAAGCAGGTGTGCAGGAAACACAAAACCAGCTAGAAGGAGGAAAGCAGAGGTGGGTCTGTTTTATGCTAGAGAAGACAATCTTTATGTGTGTGTGTTGAGGTTGGAGGGCACCTCTTGGTGCCATCTCTTTGGAAAAGTACTCATCCATTCCAGAAAGATCCTTGAGCTTAATCCCTTCCTTCTGCTCCCTCAGAACTGCTTGGTGTTTCCTTTAGTAAGCATGCGCCATATATACGCTACCATACAGGTGTATTTACATGTGATGAGGTCTGCTAGGTCTCAGCAGAGGTCTCTGGTACAATGCTCCAAAATAATAACAACAGAAAGAGTTTTGGTGTTCAGAGTGAGGCCATCTTTGCGTTGTACTGCAGCTCAGGACAGTCTCTCCTCCTCTCGAGCTCTCTTTCACTCGTGCGCTCCCTCGCTTGGAACCGGCTGCTGCAAGGAGATAATATTTGAAGAGCGATGAGGAGAAAGCATGGCAAGTGGTACAAGTTCTCAGCTCCAGCTTAGCAGGCAGCAGCAGTGGTGGCAGGAGGAACTCCACCCCTGGGAGTGCCCCAAGGTCGGTCCTTGGCATGGGTGAGTCCATTTCTCTCCGAGGCTGGTGAAGTTTTGGGGTGGGTACAAACCTATGGCGGGGTAAATGCAAGGTGAGGAAGGAGGTCGAGGAGTAGCGAACGGAAGACACAGTGCCTAGAAAGCAGCAGGTCATCAAGCCTCTCAGGAACAGGGCAGCAAAGTGCTACATGGGGACAGCACGAGCACGGGAGGCCAGCTGGGCTGGCAGGGTGTGAGGATGTGTGAGCATGTAGGTTGGCAGTTTCTATAGATGGCTCCTCACAATTAGCATCATCTTGAGGGGAGACAGGGTAAGAGTTAGGTCGGTCGGCTTTTTTTTTTTTTTTTTTTTTTTTTTTTTTTTCTTTTACTAAAAAATAAATCACAAACTAGATCTCTGTAGGCAGAAAGGGTCCCCGGGAGGTGGCAGGGAAGGGAAGCGGGGAAGTCTGTGCTGTTTTGGTGCTGGTGGTGTGGCTACACGAGGCTGCGTGAGCCACTGGAGTACCTGCGCCTCTGAAGCAGGGAGCTAGGGGGGCAATACTGGTGGGGGTGGTTGTAGGGAGGTGGTGGAGGTGGAAGGGGAGGCTGATGGACCAGCTTCATGGGGGTCCCAGGGAGCCCAGTGCCCACACCACGCCAGGGGGTGGAGGTGCAGGAATCGGAGGTGACGTAGCGTGTCAGAGTCTGGTTGAGGGCCGGCTCCATTCGAGCGAGGCACGGCTTGTCCAAGACAATGACTTTGACAATCTGCTGGCACTGTACAAGTGTCCCCGCCGAGGCGGGGTGCGAGGGCACCAGTGCTGTCTCCAGCCGCTCCCGTGGCATGTTAAGACGCATGCTGGGCTGCATTCCACTCTCGGGCCCCAGGGCGGAGTTGTGCTGGTACGTTTGAAGCCTGTTGTGAATTGACACCTAGTTTAGAAACAGCCAAAGAAGCATTAAATGTTACAAGACTTTTCCCATCCGCTGCTACTGGCTGCCCTGAACACCCCCACCACCAGTCAGCCTCGCATGCACTAAACCTCCCCCACACCTCAAAAAAGCAGAACAGGCAAAACCCTCGCTGACAAACCCCCCCAAGTAGCCCCATCGTCCCCATCTAGGCCTAAGTGCCCCTGTCCTTTCCATCACGTCAAAGGCGGCAGGGCCGGCGTTCCCAAATGCAGTGCAACTTTGATTATCCAAACAGCACAGGGAACGTAAATCAACTCTAGGAGTGGAGGCGTCCGTGAATTCTCATGGTAATGAAGAGACCTTGGAGGTCATGCCCTTGTCCCCACCAGCAAAAAGGAGAAGGGAACCAGACAGAAAAGTTTCAGATAATCGAGGTTGTACGTTTCAGCAAAATGACAGTAGCTGAATCTGAGATAGAGAGAGACAGAGAGACTCAAGCCTTTCCCAGCTCCCTGCCTTTCTGAGTAGGAAGGTACACCACATGACTGGATAATCTGTTTACAAAGGAAAAAGCAGAAATCTGACATACTCTAGCAAAAGGCAGCTCCCTCTGATCCATTTGATGGTTTGTCAGTGAAAGGAAATGATTTTCAAAAAAAGAAAAAAGAAAGAAAAAATGCCCGTCTAGCTCATACAATGATAAAAGAAATTCATGATGAAATGGCAGCAGATTAGATAATCTCAAAGAAATGGAAATGCTCCTCTGCTGGCAGAGTATTACTTGGGCAGCTGAAAGGGGGGAGGGAAGCAGGAGGTCATCAGGGTCCTCACAGAGAGATGCTGATAACGGAGTCAAATAAGGGAGCTCACTGAAGGGAGCCAGTTTAAAAGGAGGAGCTGGCCTGGACTGGAGGTCCCTAGGTGGGGACGCGCAGCAGGGAAATGGTGCTTCCTGAATGGTGGATGAAGCTATAGTTCCTCCTGGCAAGGATATGGGCTGATGGAGACCCCAAACCAGAGCAAAGTTGCCGGTTCAAAACTGAATGTCAGTCAAGTGACAAACCCTGGGCAGGAAACAAGTGCTTGCAGGTTGGCATGGCACTTCCAGCTAGGCAGGGGTACAAATAGGCAGATGGGACAGTGGGGGTGCCCTGATGGTCTGGCATGTTGGGCGGCAGCGCCAGCAACTGGGAAGGAGAAGCTGTGGAGTGGCAAAGCTTCCCACCACGCTGGAACGAGGACAAGCTGTCCTTCCCTACTCAAGCATGGAGGTTGCTCAGACTCACTACACAGCAGGACACAATAATGTGTCAATATTTATTCAGGCAGTGGAACATCCCATAGGAAAAAACTGGTTTCTGGGCCATGAAGTGCTAATGACATTAGGATACACGGAAGCCACTCTCCACATGGAAACACTCCTCCCAACAGGAATAGGAAATTGGCTGGGAGGGGCACCTTCCCAAGGACGGGGGTGTCTGCAGGGAAATAGGGTGCTCTTCAGGGAAAAGAAGCAGCACTCACTTCCCACAGAGAAGCTGAATTCTTTAAGTAAATATACTAGGACAAGAAGGGAAAGAACTACCCTGGAAAAGGGCAAATTCAGGACAATGGAGATACTCCAGACAGGGAGAGAGTAGGAAGCAGTAGATAAGAATTTCAGTGTGAAGATTGCGTTTTCCTGTTTCCTCACAGGCAGTGTGAGTATGGGTGTCTGTGAAGAAACAGGCAACCCACTGGATGCTAGACATCCCTGCAAAGATAGATGTACACAGGACAGCCAAGCTCCCTACCTAGGAAGATGAAGCTCTAGGGAAAGTCTCTGGTATACAGTGGCCATGCTTAATCCCCTTCAAGAGGGGATGGAGAGACAGAGTTGCAGAGATTGTGCAGGAAAGCTGGGCTGCGGGGAATTTGCATGTGATGCTGCATGGAGTTAGCATGTCAGAGAAGTCTTTAGTGGGGGTTCTTAGTCTCCCCATAAGCAGTGGGGTGGGTTAGTCTACAGCGTTTGGGAGCTTGGTCCATGAGGGATGTTACAGTTATAAAAACGGATTGAAAAATGCTTTGAAGTTTAGTTTGGATTTGAAAGTTGTATTACCCGTCCTAGCAGTAACTTTTAATTGTATCTCTGGAAATTGGTAAAATTGTCAGTCTGGCTGGGGAGGCATTGATTAAAACCTGAGAAAAGAAACAACAGAGAATGTGAGAAGAGCTGAAGTGAGAGAGAATTACTTACCTCAGCTGCTCTGCACTCTACTTACCTCCACTGTGCTGTCCGAGACCTTCTCCCCCAAATCCTTCTTGCCTTTGAAATAAAACAAAAGATCTCACTCGTGAGGTCTCTAGTCAAGAGCTGGCACTCATACTGTGGACTGGAAAGCTAAAGGGAGAGGTGCAGGACCACACAAGACTCTTGACTGCAAGAACAAATCCAGACTTCCTTGCAACCTGATTGCTGCTTCGTGGGCCCCTTTGGGGCCTATCCTTAGGTCCTGATATCAGTATCATTCTAGTGAGTTGGTAGCCACTCACCTCTGCGTGAGTGGCTGGCATACAAGCCAAGGCATGAATGGACACAAAGCCTTTGATACAAAGAGGCTGGTCCAAATTGTTGGTGAAGAGGCTGGAGGAAATTGATAGCACGGTTACTGTGTTGCATCAGTTCAGGGAAGAAAAAGTGGAGCGGCCTCTCCAACAGTTACCTGTGCTCCATCAGTAACATCTCTTTGCTAGATGTTACGGCTACAGACTGGGTAATGAGACTTCAATGGCTTTTCTAGGGTATTTGAAGAATGCATATGTTCTCATATTTCCACTATTTGCCCAAGGCTAAAGGATACAAACCTGAACATCTCATTTTGCAGATATCCTCACAGGAATCAATGAGAACACATTTGCAAAGACACCACTGCTTGACCAAGAGAAGTTGGGTGCCCTCTTACCTGTTGGAGAGCCTTGCTTAGACTGCAGTTCCATCTGGGCTCCATTGGTCCTTAATGAGAGAGTCTTTGCCCCTTGCTGTTTCTCCAGCTCCCCTGTAAGACAGACATATGGAAGTGAATAAGGAGAGGGATGAAAAGGACACCAGCATATTGAAGGAACAGTATGGGAAGTCAGCAAGGAGAATTAGTGCAAGAAAATTACAAAAGAATGTCAAAAAGGGAGGAAGAGAGGAACAGCCAAGAAAAAAAAAAAAAAGAGACTGGAGACAGTGGAGGAGAACTTGACCTGTGGAGGAACTTATATATCTCCACATGACCTTCTATGTATGACCTGCATTTATACAGAATAGGTTATTGCTGCACAGGAGCGGATGCTAAGCTACTTTGGGTATTCAGTTTATACAAGGAAAGGCCATCAAAGGCTACATGGACATCTAATCTGTCTAAGACAGGCCACAGAGGAACACAGTGCAGACTGCTTGTCCCCCAGACATTCCTGGAATGAAGGATAACTCTCCTAAAGGTTACCAGACCTGTCTTGTACTTCCCAGCTATCTATAGCTCATATTTGCATAGTCAAAGGAGTATGGGATGGAGAAGAGTTTTCTGGGTCTGACAGTCTAAGCTTCACTGTTCCAGGCCACTGTATCATACCTTCTGTCTCATAAGCATTGTAAGTACTGAAGTTCTTCCATTTCTCCTGCTGGCAGGTAGTCACAGAGCCTGACTGTGTTTTTCACCCTATCGGTGAAGACAAGAACAATCCTGCGCAGACTTCCTCTTCCCCCCTGTTCCTGAAGAACTCATTTCCTTTACCCTTTCTCCCTTGTAGACACATGCAGTGTGATGGCATTGGAGTGTGAATTCTTTTAGAGGCCCTTACATTCAATTCGTATCTGCTCCAGCTCTGTCACTTCTGCTATTGACTCTTTCAGATCTTCCACAAACTTCTGCATTTCCTCGGCACCCAGAGCACAGAAGTGTAGTACCTGTTTCTTCTCTGAGCCTGAAACTGGAGTCACCAGTGTGATGCCATGGGGGTAATCTGTAAAGAAGACGTGTTGACAAAACAAAGAGGCGTTAGGCATTCTTGCTGGAGTAGCTGGATGCTTTGGTACTTCTGCAGGACAGAGGGTTTCCAACGTGAGCCCAAAGGAATGGCACACATAGAGTTTGTCACACTGCTAGCAGTGTCACACTGCAGCATTCCAGCCCTCCAAGGGAACAGAATGGCCAAGCTGCAGCAGCAAGTCAAGTGCCACCAGCACCACAGCACCGCCAAAACCAGAAAACACTAGTTCTTAGTTACACTTAGGTCAACATTGGCTCTAGGAACCTGAGCACAGAGGTAGGACTCTAAAGCCCTTCTGAATCTGTGGAGGAGTAAACAAGTATATATGAGACCAACAATACTTTTTCTCCTGTGGGAGATGCAGCAGGAGTGGTTGGCTCCTGGAGTCAAAGTCAGAACATCCACAGTGGCAGGACTTCTCCCCAGTCTCTATTTGCACCAGCAGAGAACGTGGCAGAGGTGTTAGCACAGCATGGGTGGGGAGCTCATTGTGTTGTGCAGAGAATGGTACAGAAAGATGTTGGTTTGTAGATCTCCACTTAATATTCCCCAACAGGCAAAACACACAGGAATGTAAATGAAAGGACATGCCCAGAGAGTGAAAATATAACAAAAGCCCTTGTGTTTTAAAGATCAAGTTGGGTGTAGGGAGGTGGTGGCTGGAGATTCAGCTAAAAGAAGCAGGAGAATGAGAGCGTGCAGAGAAATTGCTACGCTTGTGCCTCGATTTTCTCTACCTCTTACTCAGTGGTCTGTGGTTTCACTCCCTTATCTCATTCCCTCTCACCTTTCTCTACATTTAATTTCCCTCTTCCCCTTTCCTGCTTTTTCTTCTCCTCCACTGCTCCTGCATCTGCAGTCAAAGCCAAAGGACCAACCTGCTATGTGCTGCCAGCCATCAGCTCCCACCGTTTGTGTCCCAGGCCCCTTTTCCCACCCTGTGTCTGTCTCATCTGTTCAGATCACAAGCTCTTCAGGATATCTGCTTTTCTGTCTCTGCAGGGGATACACAACAGGTTGCCTTTGCCAGAAGATCCTTGGGCACTCAAAGGATTGTCACAATACCCCTGAAAGCTGATTCCAGCTCTGATGGTGTCTCCTGGGGATGCTCCGTTATGAATTACTCTTTTGTACATACAGGGATGTGAAAGCCTCTGCATGCTGCAGAGGGTAGGGTGATGAGAGAGTGACTCTTGCTGCCAATAGGCTAGAGGGAGGCTGGAAAAAACTTAGCAGAGCCATAGTGCTGCTACAGTCTTCCTTCCTTGCAGCACAGGTGCTCACACCCCAGTGGGCATCAGCCATGCTTGCCTGGGACCGCTGTGCAGCCCCTCTGCCTGCGCCAGCAGGAAGCCTGCCTGTCTTTGGAACTCCTCCACCACACAACCAGCCTCAATCATGACACATCATGGCTCTATTCCCAGACCATCAAGGTCAGGCTGACTAGGGCTGGCCTCTCGCCATCCTTTGGTGGGTGCTGTTCCAAGGGCTCTGCTTCTGTCTTGGGAAGCTTTCAGCACAGCGCAGCGCAGCATGGCACAGTGCGGGAGGTGGCAGCAGCACCTGAGCTTTTATCAATGTCAACGGTAAAGGTGGGAGTTGTGACTTTGGGCATGAGAAGAGAGGGGCTAAAGCTGGCAGCAGCAGTTTTATCAACAAGGTTCTCCACCTACAGTTGGTTCCTGAGAGCTCAGTGAGATATATCTGGGGATTAATTCCCTCATTCCTCCCCACTAGTGCTCTCCCTGCTGCCATGACAAGCCAGATCCTTCAATGACTTTAAGTTTGGCCCTTCTGCCGGTGCTCAGACTTAGTGAGAGGAGCCTCTTCTCATCACACTGTACCTGCACAGTGATCTCCTCAGCACCAAGCCTCAGTTTTCTCTCCTCCACTTTTAACCCTGATGGAATCTCTCTTCTGATGCAAACTCACATTGGGTGACACAGCCTTCTCCCTCCTTCTCTTTTTCCCTGCCAAACGCCTCTAGGCAACCAAGGAGCAATGGACTTACATTCATTCTCAAAGAGATGGAACTGCATCCCTAGCAGGCCAACCGACTTGCAAAATGTGTACGTTGAGGAGCTTTTCTTCTTGGGGCAAAGCTTGAGGATCTGTTGGAGGAAGAGACGCATCATTGGGCAGGGTAGTTGGGAACAGCGAGGCAAGAACAATGTGAACTGCTCAAAGCAAAAAAGCTTTTTGCGAGCTCTGCTAATTGTACATGGGAGTAACACTTGGTGACTGACAGGCATTTTGCCCAGAAAGCTGCCTGGCATGCTGCACTTGTAACAACACTTCTGAAATTCTGTATGCATAGCTCTGGGGCCCATTCAGCTCCCTGTCTCCCAGGGGTACTGGCTTTTTGATGCCCACATTTCTGACTTTGCAAGGGTCATTCTCTTCACCGAGGGCCAGATCAAAAGGCGAAGGGAAGCCTGTCAGAAATACCTTAGAGCTGGAAACAAGCTGGAAACATATGTGAATTCTGCGCTGTCCTCACTCCCTTAGCGCTAGTTCTTATGGATCTGATCTATCCCATGGAGTAGAGGGATGGCAAGGAGCAGAACCTCTCCCCATGTTCACAATTGTACAAATGGGTGCAGAGGAACAGGTGGGGAAAGCTCTCTTGTCCTCTGCTCCTACAAAAGGGTTTGGGTTTAGCCTTACATTTGCAACATCCACAGTTTCATTTTGCCATTAAATTCAGCAGAACTTCCATCTTGTTTGGCCTCCTCCTAGTCTCAGTGTACCTCTGCACTCCCTTGTACCTGTCTGAACTCAGTTGCAAGGTTGCTGGGGCAGAACACTTTTAAAAGTACTATACCCATTTGGGGCTCCAGTAAGTAATATCTACTCTCCTGCAGCCTTTGCAATGTTAAAGGTAATAGTTGTAAAGTGTCTGGCAGGAAAGATTTAAAGTGCATGGGAGGGCTCTGCTACTACAGTACAAACAGACAAAGAAATGAACCTCCCTTTCATGAAATGAACCTCCCTGCTGGCAAAGGCATGAGAGAGAGCAATGACATTGCTTGGATGGCTGTGGGATGTGACAGTTTGCTTTTTCAAGGGTTAGAGAAGTTTTAGATTCAGTATGTTTTTTAACAGTGAAGGATCCACAACTGACTCCTACAATAATGACGGACCAGGAGATGGTCTATCCTTAGGACAGGGGAAATGGATGTCGTGGACTGGTTTTAGATTTCTTCATTGAAATCAGGGTGAGTTTTATCACTGCAGTGCCTAATTGTCAGAGAGCACTCACCACCAGCAGGTCATTGAAGAGAAAAACTTCCCTCTGGTGAGCTGCCTGCTTCTGCACTTTGTTCACATCAGTCACTTCGTACAAGCGGCTGCAGCAGACCAGCCGGCGATGGGGCACGGACAGAACCTGCAGAAGACCCACAAGAGCATGCAGAGGCTGAGGGAGGTGCAACTGTGGGTCTCCGCCCTGCTCAGTCTGCACAACCCTGCCCAGTGACAGTAGCACAAGCCAGTTCTACCCACTCAAATCGTCTCCTCACCACCACTCCTCACCATCACTTTTCCTGCTGGTGCAACAGCAGAGAGAGCTATGCCTTTCTGATCTGGCTAAATCAGAGGAGTGGGACAGGCTGTAGGCAACCCTCTTGCTCACACGTCCTATCTTCACGTACCTCTGGCTTCCAATCACTGGGTGACTGCTCATTCTCTCTCACTCCACTGGACACCTTGCAGGTTTCCTGGGCTCTGAGAAATTATTCTGCTCATTTTGGGTAAACAGTTTGCGTGATTTTGCATTACAGATTGGCTACTGCTAAAGAAGCTGTCTCTGCATTTGGGGATCTCTTAACCCCAGCATCCTTAGGGAACTCATTAGAGACAGATAGGTGAAATTGTTTTCTATCACTTTGCCTTCCACTTCCTACACCCTGACAAGGCCTGAAAGTTTGAAACACTGCAGAGCTATCGCTGGAGTATTGGCAGGCAAGACCTGCATTGGCAGGCAGGACCTGGATTGAGATTCTTGGGCAAACAATTACCACACCAGATACTGTAAACTCTGGCCAAGGAGATCCTCCAAAATTAGGAAAGAATGAGATAGCAAGGAAGAAAGTGTTTGGAGAAAAAAGAGTGAATTCATCAATACAAGCAAAGTATTACAGAAGAGGAGTTGGGGCAGGAAAAAGGCAGAAAAGAGGGCAGTGAGGGAGGTGGGGGTGAGGGGGGTGAGTGGATGCCAGCGGGGTTATGGGTGCTTACCGTTTTCATTCCAACTATGGACTTCTCCACTTTGGTGACATAAGTCACATGGTCCTCATTGGATTTTAGCTCTTTCTGCTGGATTCTCTCATAGATCCCCACCACCAGCTCCCGTGGGATGTCAGCACCGTCGTCTACCCCTGCCAAACACAGAAAATGTTGGGCAGGCTAGGCAGGGAGAAAAGGAAAACAAGTGGCCCCTGACAGGTAACTACTGCCTCTGCACTGTGCAATGCTGGGAAGACTGAAAGGAAAGAGCAATACTTTGCTTTAGGCTGCCTTCTTTCTTGTTCTAACGCATCTAATGCACCAGCAGAAGTGACTGACATCTCTAAGGCCAATGCAGAAGATTTCATTATTCCATTGCTCTGCATGGTGGCTCCTTTCCATGTGTTCCCTAAGGTTTTATAGCCACAATTTCACATTCATATATCTTGGGCCACTCAGCAGCAACCCCTGCATTGATTTCATATCATCAGAAGTGCTAGATGTGGAGGAGATCTATGATGGGATTCAGCTGTTCCTCCTGCCAATGCAAGCATCAGCTCTCTTGTTTGCTCAGTGGCCTCCACCATTTTCCTTCTGTGACGTCTCTTAGGAGTAATAATTCCCTGTTATTCTGTCTGTGATATCTCTGTCTTGGCCCTGCCCCTTTCCTCTTTTACGTCTCCTTAGATAACTCTTCAAATTTTGCTGTCTGACCCTTGCAGAGCCTTGCAGAAAAGTTTTCTTTGCCCCTTTCTTGATCCAAACACCACAAATTAAACTGCCAGTCTTTCCTCTGAACTAAATTCCTTCAGTCATTTTATATTGATTTTCTCTGCTTTCCCTCCAGCTCCCTGATCTGACATGTACTACCCTGAGTCATGCAGGTGAGGAACTGCTGAGGAATAGAGAGGCATTTTCATCTCCTGGCTCCCTCATCCACATCCTTGCAAATATATCCTGAATAATCTGTCTTCTTTCAAACACAGGCTGGTGAAGCTACTGACCTGGGCACTGGCCTGCAGGTGAGCCTGGAATGAACTGTCTCCCCTTATCTGTAACGGGGTGACATTCGCTGGCTCTAGTGAGTTGTGGTGTGTTACATACTAGAGGTGAGTGATCCTTGCACTGGCTGAATTCATTGTGAAGTGGCAGATTTTCAAGTAACTCTAAGTGTAAGTTAACATAAAAAACCCTTTTGAGTTAGTGCTACCAGCTGTAATACCAAAGGGAATGATGGCAGATATCAGCCCCATTCAGTATCTCAGGAAATAACTTGAAAGAGGGCCTCAGTGTCACATTATACCAGTCTGAAGTGGATGACAAATTGGGGAAGGTGTGGGAGGCTGAGACGACACTTTCTGAACAGCAGCCATGACAAAGAAACAAGTCAAAGGAACCCACAGAAGTTAAAAATCTAGACAGGGATTTACACTGGGAAAACTTTGAGGGAGCTTTATTGGAACTGCAGATGTGCAGTAAGAGACACTTGGAAAGTGTTGGACCTAGGATGACCTAGGAGTAAACAAGCCTGGAAAATTAGACAAGAATTTGTCTAGCTATGATGTAAAAAAGGCCAAACAATACTAAGCTGCATTAGCTGATCTGAAAATAAGGAGGAGGCAGTGGCTCCATATACGAGTATGTTGTGACCACATCTGAAAAAGTGCTTTTAGCAACCTATTACCAAGATGGGAAGGACTGACCTTGAAAAACAGAAGAAAATTGATTCGGGGAACTAACGTATCAGAAACTGTGAAGAGGTAATGTATGCATGAACTCTGTCAGGCCTACAGTTACTATAAGTAATTGCAAGCAATTAAGAAGGGGAAGATTTAGCCTGAATAGAAGGAAAATGTGTTCATACATTCAAAGCAGCAAGGAGGGGAAGGGCTTGTTTAGCACAATCCAGCAGGGTCTAAGAAGGATGGAACTGAACAATAGGAAAATGTAATACAATGGACTGCTTCCAAGCAGTGAGATCTATTGAAAGACGAAACCATTTCTCAAGGAAAATGGCTGGTTACGGAGAAGGCTGGACAGCTTTCTGCAGAAGACAGAGCCTAGATTTTCCCCTTCCCTGGAATTCTAGAAGACACCTCAAAAGGCCCTCCATGGGTAGCTCACAGGGAGCATTAGTAGGTCTGGGGAAAAGCAGCTCCACTAGGTTTTTGCTGCCTTTACCTAGGCAGAATTTAGAGCAGCAAAAGGGAAAAAAAAAATCAAAGCAAGACACTCACCTCTCAGATTGCGAATGAAGTCCTCCAGCATCATCTTCCTGTCAGGCTTGATGTTGGGGCTGTACATGTCCGTATTGAGGAGGATGATTGCAAAGGCCAAGATGAAGATGGTGTCCGGGTTGTGAAACTGCTGGACCACATCTGGGTTACACATGCAGTACCTCTGGCTGCAGCAGGAGGGATGCACACACTTAACATGGAAGTCCTCTGCTCCAGGGTGGCAATGGCTTAATCACAAGTGGATCAAATTGCTCCTTTCACTCCACCTCTCACACAAATGAGAAGGACCCGGCTGCTCTCTGAAGGCATGTTTACCCACCAATGGCTGAAGTAGATGACTGAAAGTTCAGCCTTCTTGTCTTAAGTAACCAAAAGGGCAAGTGAGACTAGAGAGGACTACTCAGGCTGGTGTCACTACGAAAGGGTAATATAGGTGTCTACTCCAGTCTGCCTTGCTAAGGGCAAAGCACTCCTCTGGATGTACCAGAGGAGCAACCCAGCACCTCTGCAAGCCCCAGTGCTGCTCTTCCTGTGAGACACCAATGAACAGGGAGTCCCTTGCTGGCAGACATGTCAGGTCTGGCCTTACTCTGGGCCATTGTGCCCTTCATGCCACTGAATATCTCACAAGGACATGGCTCTGCTGCAGCAGTGGCACAGAGGATTCTGGGCTTCAGAAGCCCCTCCGTGACCACCTTCTTTGGAAGGGAGGTCCTCGGCCACTCACTCCATGGCTGCTTCATGTTTTCTGCCTTGGGTGTGCTCTACGCTTCCACCTGGTTTCAGCAGTGGGGCTGCAGGGCTCATTCTCTTACCTGAAAGCCTCAATGAGCCGCTCAACCTTCTGCGCCTCCCCCTGCACGCGGATGTGGGCCTGGAATTTCCGCAGGGCTTCGTCCAGCTCCATGCCTGAGAAGTCCATCTCGTCCACCACACAGCTGTGGGAGGGGAACACAGCCTTCATCAGCACCTCCTCCCACTGAGGACTCCAGGCAGGCACCTTCACTGAGGTGCCAAGGCTCGGTACCCAAGGAAAATACCACGGGAGAGGCCCTGAGACGTCACTACAGCTGCCCAGATGGTACTTAAAATGGGCAGTAATTTCAGACAAGTGATTCCTGCATTCTACGGCAGATGGGAAATTCTTGTGCCTAACCATATGTATATATGCATGTGTGTATATATACACCATGATATATATATGTCATATCATACCATATATAGCATATATACAGCATTTACCTATACATATACAAAGAAAGTGTATATATGTGTTGATATTTATCTACATCTAAACAGATACAGATATCTAGACATCTATATTGACATAGATAGTTAGACACCTATATCAATATCAATATAGATATAGATCCATCTATTTCTGCCTTTCCTATCATCTGGCAATCATTTACACATTGTCCCTTCCTCTCTCCCTCTCAGCACATAGACTTGTTCACTACCCACTTATCCATCCCTCTCTTATTCACTGTGCTATTCCTGCATTTGTCCTCTCCTCACCTTTCATTCTGTCCAGTATACATCCCCATTTGCAACCTATACCTTCTTCACCACTCTTCACTCCCACCCAACTGCTGCAGCAACAATGTTCATTAGGTCTTTAAAGACCAGAGCCAGCTCAGAGAAAATAGGAAATGGTAGCCATTGTACAGAAATAACATTGCAACATCAGCTGGCTTGTAACATTAAGGTTGAGTAAAACTCTGCCCATTGCAGTCAAACACCTGGACTCCCCAACAGTTAATTCTGTTCAAACCTATATTAATTTTATACATTTCTACCAATTCCACACTATCTTTTCCACTTCCACCATATCCCAGTATCATCCTTCCCTGCTATCTGCTAGAAAACCTTCACCTCATACATCTGGTATTGCTTTTCCTTTTACAGTGATGCATTGCACACTGGTAACTCATAGGCAATTTAGATACCCAAAGAAGGGGATGAAACATCTCTTGTTTCCCACTTAAATATTCTCAGCTTATAAAGGTCCTACTGTTAGTCTCTAAAACCCACTACTACAGTTCTTGCTGTTTGGATTAGTCAAATAATCTAGTCGTTCTTATTCTTACTGCATGATATTTTGCTAATTTGTAATGACAACACCTTTCCCATGTGACTTCAGCACATTTTGTTAAGAGTATTCCTACCTTTTGTGTACAGGTCATTACTGCAAGCATTAATCAAAAGACCAGACTCAGAAAACTCTGCTCATAACCTCCCTTAGGCTCAGCTTCCCATTTCAGCAGAGTATGCAGGCACTAATGTCTGCATCAACCAGTTCTCTCCTCATTTATGATTCCTCTCCTAATTTCTCTCTCTTCTACTCTCAACTAACAATTTCTCATGTCAAATGCTTTGCTGAAATCTAAAATTACCTTCTGCATGTCCCTTGTCTAGAAAACCAGTTATTTTAACAAAGAAAGACATTGAATTAATCTATTCTCCACTGGCTTTGGTATGTACCATTTACCTTCCTGTCTGCCATTCTTTCCCATAAATAAATTCTCAGAGCTGACATTCTGACAGACCAAGAAATTTGCAGGTTCCAAAATTCCATTTTCCTTAAGCCTTCCTTAAAGTACAAAGTTACTAATTTGCTAATCATTACTCATGTGGCACCACCTGAACACTGTAAGCGTATTAAAAAAACCTGAGCTTAATATTTTCTGCTTTTATATACCTTGGATGCTAATTCTATCTCCCACCACCCCCTGCCCTTTATCTCATCCTCTGTGCTGTGTTTGGTTTGCTTTCTCATGTTGTAAAGGATAAACTGACCCCACATTCAGGGTTAGGAGGAAATTTTCCCTAATACAGGTTGTCTGGGACTATATGAGGAGTAGTACAGGGAAAACAGAGGAGGGGAGGATTAGCTCTTGTCTGGATTCTTCCATTTGCTAGGATTATCTGGAAATTTTACCAAACAAACCTCTGCTACTAAAGGGATGTGCTGTCATGAGTTTCTTCTTCTTCCTTTCTGTGATAAACTGGAGATGTGTCTGTTGGTCTTTTCTACAGTGCTGCAGTTTGCTGTAGGCTCTTGGGAAGTGTTTTGTGAGCTAGGTTGTTGAATGCTATGTGCAGCCTTGCTAGAACAAAAATCTATTGCATGATGTCTCAAATGGGCGAGGGACAGGGGTCAAAATGCTCAGAGATGTCTCTCCATCACCCTATTGATTCAAGAGTTGAGGTATCATGGCTTAACTGGAGGGACACCCACAGAATAATTTACCAAGAGCTCTGGCTGAACATAGAGTGTTCAGTATCTTCTAAGGTTGGAGTCCTTACCAACTCAACTAGGAAACGTGTGCTCTTTCCCTGCACAAACTCCATATAATTAAAATGTAGGAACAAGGACAGAGAATCAGTGGGGTGGTGCTCATAGGAAATTTTACATTAAATCTTTCTTTTTCCTCTCCAACAGGTGGACAGCAAAAACGCTCACAAATGGTTCCTGGCAACAGCAAAAGCTTCCTCCCCTTGTTATTATTTTTCTCATACTCAGATGCCCCTCGGGTTGACATCAAGGCATTCTGCTTCTCAGAATTTATCTTTGATAGTAAGAAAAGTTTTTATCTGGTTAGTCATTATTGTGCTCACAGCTGCAACCACCTCTGCAGTTGGACTTTTGTTATTATTTTTCAGTCCTTTCCAATGCGTGATGTTTCTCAGCATTGACCCCAATGATTTTGCTGTTATTGTCTGTTTCCAGACATGTGAAAGCAGAGTCCTTGCATACACCACTGAGACCCTCTGAGGTCACCTTAGTAACCCCAATCCACCAGCACTAAATCATGTATCTTTCGCTCCCTCCCTCATTGACCAATCCTTCCCTCGCTACACAGGCTGCTCTAACACGTCCTCCCTTTTCTGTACAAATCTCAAATAATAAAGTCAATGCCCTTGATACAGAAAGCATCAAGCCTTTATTAAGACAAGTAGGACAAGGCGGCTGTTTATAGCTCTTTTCAAACTCAAACAGGCATTGCTACATGAGTTATGCTCAGCTTCTCCTTTGAGAGTTTCTTTCACGAAGTGACAGATGCAGGTTTGCTTTGTAAATTCTAAGATAAACTCCTGGGAGTCCCTTCCATTTGGCTCTCAGCACAAAGAAGGGTGGCCCCCCATCCTGCTTCCTGAGAAAAGTTGACCAGGCAGAAAGAACGGGTTAGGAAGAAAGTTTGACTCAAGCAAAGTCAGCCTGAGCTTGCATTTGATTTATCTGACAAAGCGTGTGCCAAAGGTCTGAGGAATAGCTCCTAGAGGAGCCATGAGGTATGCTCCTGCTGCTAGATGGACAGTAGAAAGAATGGTGGATCGCAGTTGTCTGGTATTTTTTGTAAGAAAATTTGACAAATTCCATTGACAAAGTCCATTCAGAGTCAAAGAGCATTGTGCCATGGGGCTGCCATGTTCTCACTCCTCTTCTAGGTGGCTACAAGTTTTACTGCCTTGCCTGACCTCAGATTCCTGTACAGACTCCTGTTAACTTTCCGAATGCACTGTGGTGCCTATGTCAGAGTTCCTCCGAAATGCAATGAAACTACTCTTTGTGAAACCAGAGCATAGAGGTCTTTTCTTTCCAAGGCAGAGACCCTGGAAGCTGACACAGGATATCTTGGCAAGTCTACTGCAAAAAGTACATTGATCTTGTCAGCCTACAGAGCAGCAATATAAAAGGCAGTGTAACCACATGCATGAGGGTGGTGTCTCCCCCCAGAACTGGATTTGCCAGAGATAAAGCTTGAGCTGAGAGCGGATGGCTCTCTGCATTGAAGGAATAAACCAGCAACTTATGTTCATGTGCCAACACCAGTGCTGAGTTCATTTTTTCCACAAACAACAGAATGCCTGTGAGATGCCAATTTCAAGACCACCAGGAGGCACAAAGGGTAATGAAGCAGGGGCAAAGTAATCACCTTATAAAATCTCCTGTTTCAACTCCTTCCTCCCCACAGACTTGCAACAAGCCATGTGAAGTAAGCTCAGGGCGCATCCAGAGATGCATTTAGCCCAGTATACCCACAGGGATAGGACTTTGGATGTTTGGATCATGTTGCTGAAGTGAGCAGGAAAAGTGCTGACACCCTGCCTCATAAAGTGGTGGAGTTTGGGGACTCTTGTGTCACCTGTACACATGGGGACTTTGCTCTGTCCTGAGACCCTCAGTGGACAGGCACTTCACAATGCATTGCACAGAGAATTGCATGCCAGGTGCCAGTGATGGGACCAAAGGGTGGGCTCCTAGTAGGATCATTTTGCTCAGCTATTACTTCTGTGGTGGCCATGCCACCTCCTAGGCTGTAGGGCATACATCCCCCCCAAAAGGGAGTGGACATAGTGGCATCAGAGCTGCAAGGATTTAGCACAGGGCTAAGCATGGCAAAAAAGCCTTGTGGCGAAAGGGTTCGGTGAAGGCAGGAAGCAGCTGTATCGTGTGGGGCTGGAATCTGCTCACCCAAGCGTAATGACCTATTTTCCAGCTTTTCCGCTAGGTGACAATGCAGCAAGAGCTGGGCTGCAACTAAAAGTGTCTGTAATGAACCTGCAGCCCATGTTCAGGGAGGGAGCAAGGGGGGAGGCAGCCAGGTGGAAAGTTTAAAACCATGAGGCACGAAGATACTAATAAAAAACATCCCTCTTCTCATCTTCCCTAACCCTACGAGCATTCTGAAGACGAACCAGGCTTAGGGTGGACAGCAGAGGAAGAGCTCAGCTCCCTGCATGTGTTAATTGAGGCTCACAGAAGAACAGTGAGCAGGACCCACTGACTCCTGGTGGGCATGGGTGTGTGTCTCAACCCTGCTTTCCATGTCCTCCTTGTGCAAGGGTAGTGTCTACAATGGAGACCATGGAGATCACCATGGCCCACACCGGTCTTCCCTCTTTCAAAGATGCTGTACTACATGTATTACCTGTTTTTTTTTGAGGCTGAGTCACGCATACTTGTCCTCTCAGGATTGTCAGAAGCTCATATGGTTACTCACTTGGGCATCCACTCCTCGCTAAACGAGAAATTTCCTAGTGTACTATGAGCTGCCTCCCAAGGTGAAGAGCTGTTCCCACTTCAGGCACACTGGCCATGGAGGGGAGGGTTCTGCCCAGCCTTCACTTTCCCCTCCAGGGGACGTTGGGAACCCTTGTCGTCCAAGGAACAAGGAAAACTGCTATTTCCCTGGGCACCTAGGCAGGTTGAAGCTGCACCTTCAGCCTTTGCAATCCTGGTATGAGAAAGCTGCTCTTGTTCCCAAGTTTGATCTGTGCCACAGCTCTGCTTGCAGCAGGAGGTCAGAACTGCCTAACACATTCTTCCCTCTGTCCTGTTTCCATCACTTCATTATCTGCGCTGTGCTGCTCAAACCCTCCTGTAATGCAAGTCCCTTATTGATCCTCTGTAATGCCCTCAGTGAGAACGGGAACGGAGGTTAGTTTGGGCTAACCTGTCAAGTTCACTCTGCCAGTCCAAGAGGAATCTAACGCTTCTTTGAGAGACAGTCTCTTTGTTGGGCTCCCAGCTCTGCACTTGCACTCCTAAGAGCAGCTTTTCTCTCCCTGACTTCCCATGAGAGAAAGAGAAGACTATGCACGCTTGTCAGACAGGAGAGCTGCTCACCCACAGGGAGAGTGTATCTAACAGCAACTTACAGTCTAACACAAACCAGCCCTCGACTCAGCACAATGTCTCCTCTGCTTGAATCCCTGCCTCTTTCTCCTCTGACAGCAAATGCACCAGGACAGCCACTTCTGCACTTCCAAGTCCCATGACCTGAACACAAACTATCCAGTACCAGCAGCACAGCCGACTCCATTCATGGCCTCACTCACATAATCTTGTTCATGAATGAACTATAAATGGAAGCAATTCCTGAGTCAGAAACAGGCGGAGGGGAAGAATGCACTAAAGTGTAGGGAAGTATGAATGAAGGAGAACAAAAGCAACAAATAAAGGCAGAATGAAAAGTGCACAAAAAGAAGTAAACAATACATCTGAGCATGTAATACAAAATAAAGGAATGAAGAAAGGATGCAAGAATGATGGTATGTCTCATTTTAAAAATATGTGTTAATGCCTTGGGCCTGACTTTTTCAAAGTAACAAAATGACTTTTCTGCAGTACTTGCCAAGAAGACTTGATAAAAACTGCTCAGTACCAGATCAATGCCTTAATAGCCCAGGCTACATCTCTACAGCTGTATTCCCTGGACCGGTAGACATTGAAACCCTGGGGTATGTCCCCAGTGACTCCTCCCAGCCAGCTGCAGAGCAGGTTGTGGAAGCAGATTCCCAGGAGAAGAGGCTGGATCTTACTGTGGGATGCTGGATCGCAGTGAGTGGTTGCTAACATGGGATGCTCAAAATTGGTTACAGCTGGGATTTATCTGTATGATGATTTTATGGCACATCCCCTGTAACATAAAATGCCTAAAAGCTGTATGTCCAGCCTAAACTAGCACATTGAGAGAAATAACACTCTTGAGGGACCTGTGTGTCTCCATTTACTAAAGAAATTAATAAATTGATAGAAGACGCTAAACTTGGTAGTGGCTAACAATAGGGGAGATAAATCCTGCTTTTAAAGACTGAAGACTTTTTTTGCAAGAGAAAATGACATACTGCATCTCCCTAAACAGATATGCTTGAACAGTTTAGTGTTACCAAAGGATGTGTGCCAAGTATAGTCAGATACTGTTGAAAATCCCCTGCTCTCGCCCTTGTTCCTCTGGCTAGCGTGTATAATTACTTGTGAGTTATCCAGACACCTTTTCTGGGTTCCAAGAAAATCAGTTAAAGGTTGACAGATAAACTAGGAGGATGGAAGTGAGAATATAATTTCATGGCTGTTAGGCAGATGTGGGAAGGCAAAGTAGCATACCAAAATGCTCAAGCCTCATACTATGCTTACCCTCGCTCACCCCCCTGCCCAGGTACGTAAGAGGCTTTGCCACCAGCATGGCACTTCTCTGGAGTTTTGCATTTACTAGGTGGGCAGTAAAGAGGGATCATCCTCACAGTGCCAAATGTCACCGTGCTCTCCTGAGCGCTGTTGCCCGACACCAGCAACAGGCAGTGGCTGGCTTGTTTGTCAGCCAGCACAGCTTCAACACCTATGTAAGCCAAGAGAAGTTTGCAGAGTATAGACTTACGGCTGAACTTACAGCTGAGTCTGGAGTTTATAACCTGGGCGGCTCTGCCCCCCCTCCAAATACACAAGGGAGCCTGACACTTCTGCAGATGTTTTAAAAGCTGTCCTATTATTTATTCATGCAGTTGGGTTAATTCAACCTGGCTGCAATAGAAACAATGCTTACAATACACAATTCTAACACAAGTTTTCATATTGAGCGAAAGCTGAACTAACACAGCAAGTGGCATCAATAATTGAAATTGCTTTGGGGAGGGAGAGGATGGGCTAGGAAGGCTCCAGGGCCAGGTCTGGAAAATGAAAGATTAGAGACAGCTCCCCCTGCAAACAGACTTCATTTCAGGTGGTCAGTGCCTGTCCAACAACTACTGCCTGCTCATGACCACCCTGCCTGGGCATTTAAGCTTGCCAGGACCAGCAGTGCCTGTTCTTCTGGCCACTTGGACCCCAAAAATATCTGTGGCATTGGGCAAATTGTGCAGAAGCTACCATAGGAGTTATCCTGTCTGTCACATGCATGCGAGACAGCCCTTGCAGAGTCCATTCTCCCAACCTGTGCCAGTGTTCCTGAGCTAATTTGATTGGAGTTGGATGGGGAATGCTTCCTCCCCTTGTTACTATGAACCAGACTATGAACTATGACAGTCCTGGAATGCTAAAAGGTCTTTGAGCTACCTCTTGCTCCCCCACAAACAGCTCAGAAGTTATGACTAGCCCTTGACCTATAGAGCACTGGAGATGCCAGAACACTATCCTACACGGCCAGTCCTCTTCTTCCTGCAGCATGGACAGAAAAAATATCCAGGATGATAATCCTGGGTCAGAATTACTCTCGTCAATGCCTTGTTTTCATGGATGTCACACCGCTGGGTGTGCAATCATTGCCCAGCCAGCTCTCACAAGCAGTTGACGAAAATTTGCTTGCAAAAAACCACCATCAATTGCTATCCCCCAGCTCTGAATCTTACTTTCTACATCTGTAAATAGGATGGCAGGGTCACTCTTTCATCAGACATTTGGAGCACTACATTGAGAGGTGCAGTGGAAACTGAGAGTAATGAGCATGAGAGAGTAGAGTCACCTGCTTTAATGGCCCTCCTGTGACATGCAGAGACAAGTCAGGCAACTGCAACATAGCAGCTCCTGGGCATTGAGTCTGGAAGGCAGACACCAAGCTTTGCAATAGGGACTGTTCCCAGGAGCTGCTGACACAGAGTTTGTAGCCACATGAGGCAGAAAAACATGGTCATTTGCAGGGATGATGCCAAATTTAGGACTACGAGGAAGTGCCAGCCTATTGCTATTGCAATATTTCCCTGTCTGTGCAGAGGCTAGGTTTGGACTTCAGCAGAGTATCTGTCAGGGGAAGCAGCCCACACATTGCTTGCCGGAGAAAAAGAGGCAATTACTTTTAATTGTAGCTCTCAGCATGAAGAGACTGCAGAGAACATGTGTCTTGTTGCTGGCCAAATCAATACCTATACAGTATATTTAAAAAAGAGCTGGACCAAAGGTCAGGTACCTGCAGCAATAAGCAGCAACTGCAGCAAGAATGAATTGTGAAATTTCAGCCCAGATTTGGCTCTTGAACTGGCATCCTCCAGTCTTTCCCTGGAGTAGAAGTGGTGTATGTATTGGATTTAGGGGTTCCATTTGATTTGGTTCCAGAGAAACCACTGCAAAATTAAAGTTAGATAGAGAACATTTTGGAGAATGGGAGAATACAATAAAGGATCCAGCATAAAGGGCTTTCTGCTTAGTGGAAAGGCTGCTCTTTCTAAGAACCATGCTTCTGCCTAATAAAAGAAAGACTCAGCTGAGTGCTGGTCATCCCTTGAAACAGGTCTCTGAACAAGCTTCTTCTCCACTGACTACACGTCACATACCTCACATTCACACTCTGGTGCAAACTTGTCCTGCTTTCACTGTAGCAGTTCTCAGGGTGGGAGAGGTGATGCCCTCTGTTCCTGATGTCCCTTTTTTATTATACAGAGAGCTGTGCTTTCTCCTTTTCCCTCACCTGAAGTACATCAGGACCAAGCCAAGCAGGAGACAAAGGCTCATCTCAGTTTCTCAGGCCTATTTTTGCATGAAAGCCTGTCATCTTTTCTTCCCAACACTTCAGACCCTGATCCTGTGACGCTGGGAGCTAACAAGTTAGTAATGATTACTGTGTGGAAGGCAAAGCAACAGGCAGGTGCTGAGGCAGTATAGGTCTCAGGTATTCACAGGATTTTGCAGCCCAAATTGAAAGAGGAGAGAGGTGTAGGCGGAGACATGCATGGCTTGGGCAACAAGGAGAAGGTCACAGTGAGAGAATTGAAGGGAACAATCCAGCAAAGGCAGCCACTGAACAGAAGCAGGGCAGAAACCTGAGATCTTGTTCAGAGAAGGGACAGCTCAGCCCATTGGAGTTTTTGGAGTGGCAATGTTCCTCAGTGCTCTGTGACTGCACATGATAAACTATCAGTAGCATGCTTCCTCATGCAGTCTTCTTTATTGCCACAAACAGGACCAGCTCCCTTCTTACTATCCCTGTAGTGCAGTTGGACAAACTGAAAAGGTCACCCATCTCAAAGCTCAACAGAAACAGAACCAGGTGTGGAGCCAGCATTTGCTGCTCCCCTGCTGGTCTCACAACAAGGAGCAGATATTTTTCCTCCTCTGGCTCTCTTAGTACTTCCCAGAAAGCATCAAAGATGCTTTGTCTGGATGGGGTGAAACTCCAGCCACAGAGTTTCCCAGCCACGAAACCTCCCAGCATCAATAGTCCTACCACATGGTAGTGCCGAGCTCCTCCTGGATGCTCGCAGGCCCTCTGAGGAGAGACTGAAATGAAAGGGCTGCTGATATTAAGGGGAAAAAACATTGCTGGGAAATGCATTGAGAGGTGTCAGAGAGTGGGAATGGTGAAGTTCCTGCAGAGTGGGGATGGAAGGGCATGGAGGATGGGTTGCTTGCTGGTTTAGCAAGGGGCAGAGTTGGCTGGCAACTCCTTTACAGTGCAGGAAGGAGAGGAAGAGGTTTCCACACTTACTCCAGGACGTCCCTGTTGAACTGCTTCTTGCTGTTGCCCAGGAACTCCCCGATCATCTGGCGGCTGAGGCCCTTCCGCTGGAGCAGGAAGTGTGCCACACCAATGGGGGTGTCTGGGATGAAGCCTCGGGAGATCAGGAACTGGATCCCTTTGTCTGGGTTTCTGAAAGGGAAGGACAGAGACATGGTGAGTTTGCATGATCTCTTTGAGGCATTATTGCCTCTGCCTGACCTCATGGCTTGCAGTAACGCAGCCCTCATTATGTGCATGGGCACCTGTGAGTGGCAGGGATGAGACTGGTGGGGGGGCAGGGAAAAGTGACTTGGGGGAGTCCCCCCCAGTTTCCCCAGTTGCTGAGGACAAACAAATGCCAAGGGACTTGCTGTATCACTTGTAGTACCTGCTGTCACCTGGTGATCACAAGTGCCGCCCCACTGCTACAAAGGATCCCGCTGCACAATACCAGCCTCATCAGTGACTCTCTTCCGCAATCCCTCTGCTCCAGAGTCAAAGGTTCTTGTACCCCCCCTGCCCCAGCTTGCTTTGTTTAGTGTCCCTGTGAGGACACGATTAGGCTGCATGTCCTACACAGACAGCAGAGGAAATATCAGCATGTTCAGCTGCTCCAAATGCAACCCACAGAGTGCTGTTCCCAAGGACCAGGGCTGAGAGCTGGGCATGTGACCTTGTGCTTTAGGGGAGCTGGGGTTGCACCTTCTGTAGGGCAGACAAAAGCAAAAATGTGGAGAGACTTAGGAGACATTGCTGACATGGACTATAGGCTCAAGACACAAAGTGGGATAACCAAAGGTGGGAATCTTTTCTGGGGGAAAAAAAAAATCATTCTCTTTTTGATACATTGTTTAGTGCTCAGTGTTGAGTGACACTTTCTACCTTCCTCACCTGAGCCTGATGCTGGCTGCCCGAACAGGAATTCCAAGCTCAGATTTGCTTAGCTCTTCCTCCACTTCCCCCACCCTTAGCTGTGTTGTTCTTCCCTTCCCTATTGATTTGCCCCCTCAGGCAGAAATCTCTGTGTGTGGGTGGATGAGAGCATGCACCTGGAGAATGCCTTGTCAGAGATGGGAGAGAGCTTCCTGCAGCTCCCAGACAGAGGGCTTTTCTCCCTCGGTGGCTGTGATGCCGAGGGGGCCTGACTGTCTGGTTGTGGGAGTCATTTTCTGCCTGTTAGCGTGCCAGTGTCCGTGCCCGTATATGCAGCTCTTGTGTGTGTGAGAGGGGGGGGGTAGCGTGTGTCTCAACAAGCACACGTTTGTGTGTGTCTATGTCCTGCACACGCAGATTTCTCTTGCACCATACATGTTCAGCGCTGCCTGCACATTTTGGCTTTCTCCTCATGTCTCCTAGCAGCGCACGTGCTTCCATGTATCCTGGGAGTGGCTGTGAGGCTCTGTCCCACAGTACAGGCAGGAATGAATGTGTAAGTGTATATTGTGCAGGAGGTTTTCTTCCTGTATTTCAGCCTGCCCCACTGAAGGGCGTCTGTCATGATGCACTGTTGCTGAGGGGAACTAGTGCGATGCCAGGAAGATTTCCACACTCCTTTGGTTCTCTGAACTGGTGAGTGGGGAGAGGTAAGAGGGTAGCTTCTTCATGAAAGGATGCTGTACTCCCACCATTAACCCAAATTCAGGGACTCATTCTTCAAGGAATGAGTTTGCTCAGGCAGTTTGGTGGGGTGAGGAAAGGATAGCATGAGATCTCAGAGCACGTGAATGCATGATATGCACAGGCACAGACTGTGACACTGTCAGGTGGTGAAGGATGTGGGTGAGCAACATATGTCTAGCTTTAGGGGGATCAGTATTCAGAACGGTCTGCTCCTTACAGGCGCCTCATGGGTATATGAAAAGTAGATGGGCTTGAAATAGTTCTGCTTACTCTGCAATGGAACAAAGATAATATCCTGGGCAGTGTGACATCCCCAGGGAGAGCAGCTGGGAGAACAAGTCAGCCCATTACATTTATGAACAGGAGAGCTGCAAGATCTGACACTGGAAAATCCAGGCCTTCTTCAGGGAAAAACAACAGTGCACCTTCTGTATTATCACACACATGTCCTGGTTCACCTTTGAAGAACACAGGCAAAGTTCTCTGCTGAGTCCACAGGTCATATGGTTAGGGCAGAAGTCAAGTTAAGCAACAGAGATCCATAAAATGTACCTCCACCTGCACCCTTTGGTATTTGGCAAGGGACTGGATGGTGTTCACAGCACAAGGATGATCTCAGCTACAGTGGTGTGACTCCAAAGCCACTGGACTGAATTTGGATTCACTCCAGAGGATCTGAGAGTGGAATGCGGCCAGAAAAATGCAGCTCACACACTCGCGTGGATGTGCAGATTTCAGTAGGGATGGCGATGCAAGAGGATGTAGGATAACACAATCCAGCTGTGACAGCCCTCCTGTGCTGCCTAGACTATAACTCAAATATACATGCATACACTATTATTTCGGTAACAGCAGCCTTTCATCAGTTTTTTCCCTGGATTGAATTTGCTCCACACAAAATCCTGATAGCAATATAGCATCTCTGCCACTGAACACCTGCAGATGTATCCCATGTACTGCAGCATGCGGCTTTTACCCAGACAACTCCAATTCCATCTCTCCTGAGCCTGGTACCTGATATTTTCTTTAGTGTTGCAGGGGTGTTAAGCACGGCCAGCAAATGCTGCGGGATTCCTCACGTCCTGCTGGCTTTCCCTCTGCCCACGCATCCAGCTGCCCACACACACTGAGTTATTACAGCAGCAGTGCATAATGAAGCACTCTCGGTTCCAGGGATTCCACCCCCTCACTGTGGAGTGGGGATGGGGAAAATGCCACAGCAGCGCGGCATCGATGTGCTCCCGGGGGGCCTGCTCTGAGCCAGAGCACTGCTTGCTGAAAAGGCAATGCAAGGCCAGACAGACTATGGCAGATGCTGCTAGCAACTGGAGACTTTCGGCTTTTGGTCCAGGGGAGCGGTCAGCAAAAAGGATGTGCACACACGCATGCATGCCCTCAGCTTCACGTCCTGTGGGATGGTGCCCACATCACAATTCCTACAATAGTAAGCTGGTTTCTTGCTGGAGTTTGACAGGGAAACTAACAACCAAATAAGATCAGAAAGCTGAATGGCCTTCCCGGCCCCTTGGAGGGAGGTGTGCTACAGAGTCATAAGGGGAGCCATGTGTCCTTTACATCCTGCTCAGAGAATAAAATAAGGGCTTCCCTCCCCAAAGCTAACAGGTGATGGAATCATAGAATGGTTTGCG
>VXAK01013160.1:0-13712 GCA_013399435.1 Arenaria interpres | reverse complement strand
TCCCTAGTGCTCATTCTGAAATAGTTAGCTCTTCCTTTGCAGGGTAGAGAGATAAGCTATGTGGGATACGCTCAGCAGTGTGGAACTATATTCCTCTGTGGATCTGACCACTGGTTAGCCAAGCCTGATTCTGCACTGGGATGCACTTAAGACCTGCACATATGACTCGATATAGGCATGAAGCTGGAAGCCTCTCAGAGCACCCTGATATCCATATGAGAACAGTTTTCAAACATAGATGTCACTATTTCACTATGTATGTTGTCCTGTTTATCACCAGTGCTGTCTTTGCTTACCAATGTGCAATACTTGTTTCACTCAGACTTCTCAGTGGAGGCTCTGCTGTTACCTAGTCAGGTTCAAATTGTTTGGAATAAATTGTTGCCCAAAATGTTTGGAATAAATACATATTTCCAAACTTGACATGTAAGTCCTTAGTGGTGGTGTATTAATCATCTCAACTACTTAAAATCTAGAATATATGCAGCTACTCTGGAAGTTTGCCTCTAAACTGGCAACCAGAGGTGGCATTTTGGGGTAGTATTTTGCCCAATATTACATTTACTTTAAACTTTAAAAATCTGCTCTGTCCTAGGAAGTGACTACAGGAAAGGCTTTTGTTTCTCAGTGGGTCTGCTCACTGGATTCAGGGAGGATAGGATAAACAAGCATTAACCAACTTTTCCTCCTGTTAACCTTAGAGTCAAGTAATCTAAAAGGAATACACCGAGTCCTCTTATTCTACATTGTTCATGGGGTTGCTTCCTGAATGCCAGCTTGTGGCAGTCCTCTGAAAACAGTGGATTTCCCTGTTCCTATACAAAGGCAAAATCTCTTTTGCTGAATGTTTGTTACCATGATCATATACAAACAGAAATTAACTCAGCTTGCCATTCAAATCCCATACTAAATTTGGGAGTAAATTCATTTTAATATGGACATACTAATGTGAAGTTCCAAGAAAACAATAAATGTAGAGTGTCCAAAGCACCTGCCTAAGAGACACAAGTTAAAAAAAGATATTTTACATTATTTTTTTGATATGGAGTTAGAGGAGATAAATTGGTATATATCAGTTACGATTGATACACTTTAGAGATTAATGCTTTTACCAGCAAGAGATACTAGTTGTGCTTCTTTGTGACATGTTTGGACACCACATGCTGCCTTAGTGTACTTCTCAGGTTTCCACTGCTATGTACAGTCTGTCATCCTGGCGGTTGGGGATCTCATGGTTTTCTTTTCTCCTACCACTGAAGTTTGGCACAAGTGTCACTAGGTGTTTTGTGAAAGAAGCATATGGTATCGCTGTGACTGAGGAGGGATTCCTTGTGGAAGTATGAGTACTGGAAGCATTACGTCAGCTGGAAGCTTTTTTCTTTTTTTTTTTTTTTCCCTTTAATTGTTATTTTTGCTTTACTGAAACTGACACGTCAGTCTGCAAGTAGGCACCTTGCCACTCCAGCAGATGGGCAGGAACATAAGTAGCCAAGAGAATAGATCTGTATACGTCTCAAATGTGTGATGGTCTGATTCCCAGAAAGAGTTGTCACCGTAGTTCTTCATAGGGAACTTCCTTGGCATATGGCTATAAGTGAGATAGTGTGTTATCACTCAACTACTTCCAAAACCCAAGCTATCAAAAGTAGTGTGCAGTAAAGTTGCTGGGATTTTCACTTTAATGAATAGGAGGCAGAATGTCTGGAGTTAGCAATAAATCTTCGGTTTTTTGTGTTTGTGTGAAGGAAAGACTGCCATGAAAAGCTAAAGATGGCTAGTGTGCTGTGCCTGAATTGCAGCTGGGTAGCTTAAAAGAATGATAGATTTACTTTATTGGTACTGCTTTTTCTTTTTTTGTTTAATATTTAAAGCTAGTGGTACATCTAAGGACCAGCAAGTCTTGAACGCTCTATGCAGTGTGCTAGTATGTGGAAAATGATAGTGGATAGACCCATACCCCATGGAGTGTTTACAACCCAGAAGCAGGCAATAGATAACTGGTCCTGGAGCAGCCAAGCATCTGGAATACAGGCACAGTTAACACAGAGACTGTCTTTCACAAATGTGTGTAATAATATATTTTCTTTAAATAAGGTAAGTATTAGAGATTTTGTATATCAAATAATTTTTTCAGAATCTTTCCCTTGCCAGGAATTCTTTAAACCTCACAGCTGTTCCACTCAATGGAAGCAGAGTGTAAAAAAGCCTACAGTATATACCTTTGCTTAAGTGAAAGATCTAATAACTTCTTCAGTTTTTGTCCAGAAGGGTTTTTCAGAAGGAAGAACACATTGTAGGTTCCTTTTTTATTATTATTTTTACAACTATTTTTTCTTAGCCTGTTTTCCTAAGGAAACTCAACCCTTGTGATCAGACTTCCTGGCTGCCAGGCCTTCCCATAGCTATAAACCCTTTTGGACATCAACTGATTTCAACGGAGAGAAAAAGAATATCTTATATTCTGTATACTCCTACAGATCTAATGAAAACTAGTGGCTTTGTAGAAGCAGAAAAAAAGACAGACAATTTAACTGTTAGATGTTCTGCTTGGCAGCCCATGAGGCAGCCAACAGTCACGCATACAGTTGTATATTAGCAGCTGCATGTCCTATTTCTTGCCTTGCGAGGGTGTTGTCTAAGGGTACACAACCCCATAGGAAGCCCCTTGTTAGTTCTGCTACCTACAGAACTACCGGTAATACGCTTTTAGATGATGAGAAAATCAGTATTTTCAAACTAGATAGTGATCCAATGTGAAATGTAAAGTAAGATCTTTCTTCACAATTGCTGATATATTGGGCTTCCCAGATCTATATAGCAAACATTGGAGAATGTTAGAACAATTAATAGTGTTCAGTCAGAACAAATAAGAGCATCCTCTAGTTTTGCAGGGGGATAAGAAGTTGGGTCTACGTCTTGACTTCTTTCCCTGCACGTGTAGAGGTACCTTCACCATGCAGTCACCTGTAAGGTTAAATTGGGCCATAAACTGGCATTAAAAATAATGTAGCCTTAGCAATGCGCAGCATTGGTGAAGGTATATGCACAAGTTTTTATTTGGGGATGGATTGTACAGAACCCCTGTCTGCTGCAATTGCAGTTACCTCTATAAAGCCTGCTTAGATCACCTCCAGGAGAACCTCTGACTGCAGAGTAGATATCTAATTGCCCACTGCACACAGCCCTGAAGGTATCAGATCAGAAGAGATCAGAGCCACTTGCCTCTGAAATGGGGGAATCCGAGAGCGTGTGCAGGAGCCCCAGTAATTGATTAGCATTGATGCTGAAGCCTAGTCAGACGTGTATGCTCTTGAGTCTGATGCTCATTCTGGATGCTTCTCCAAGTCCCAAGTTGGTCATGGACACATTTTTTTATTTTTTGGAGCTAATCTCCTTTTTCATTCTTTACAGATAAACCAAGAAATATGCAGAGTGAAATCACTTGTTAAGTTTAGGCTGATTTTTCAGGTATCTGGGCCCACTACCTCTCCATTTTCAGCAGTACTCAGATGACTCAAATAAGAATGCAGCCCTTCTGTCCTAGATGTGAATAAAATCCTTAAAAATGCTATTTCCAGCCTCAAGAACTTGTTATCTGAAGGTCTGATCTGTAGTGAAGAGCTAGTGAAAGCATTTTCATTAGACTACCTGCATGCCTGCAGGGTAACAGTGCTATTAGTTGTGTGCTTACAGCTAAATGTGCATAAATGTAAGTTCTGGGCCTAAGAAAGTAAGTGATTTGAAAATAAAGAGAAGAGGGATGCAATCACATCTGAAAGTTAAAGGTAATCTGAAAACATGTCCGCATACTTTTACATTCTTTACATTGCTATTACGTAGTTGCTTAAAAATTGCAAGTAAAGGCAAATACCACTTAGCCTAGGTATGAAAAGCATTTAGATAAAAGATAAGTTAGTTTCAGAGGGAAAAATAAAATACCAATATGTGGATGTTTTTATTTTAAGTAAAGAGTACATTAGCTTCTGAAGAAGCAATATAATGCACTTGACTGCTAGAGTGATTGTGTAATGTACCACATAACCAAGGTGCTTTTTGACCATCTCTAGCAAAATGCACTTGAAAGCAGATTGTATCAAAACATTATTTTGTTAGGGCTTTGGTGTCTTCCCTCTTTTTTTTTTTTTCTAGGTATGTTTTGTATCTGAGCTAGCTGGAAACCTTAACTTGGAGGATTTTAGAGGGATAGCTGTATTTTAGGCCTGGGTTAAAAAACTGACAGAGAAAGCACTGTTTCTAGTCAAGGGAGACTCACAAACCTATGTCACTTTGCCCCTGGAATAACTCCACTGAACTCAGCTGCAAAGCTGCAGATTTACACAAATATAAGTGAGCTCAGAAACTAGGCATTTGTCTATTATCATTATCTGATCTTAGAAAGATAAACAGTTACTTTAAAAAGAGGCCACAGCAGGTCAGGATTGCAGAAAGCTTAATTTATTCAACTCAAAAAGCAAGTACTAGCCACTTAAAAAGCCATGTGATAAAGATGACTCACTCTTGGCAGCAACATACTACACTAGAAAGGAAAATCGTCTTGATTCCAGTGCTATAATACTAAAGAGAAGCTCATGTATATATTCAAGAAGATGAGGAGGACTTGGGCACATAGGTTCAAGTGAATTGAAAATTTGGCCATACCTTTATGCTTGCTTTGAAATGATCCGGGAGAGGTTCAGCAAAGTTTGCTGTGTTGTGTCATAAGCCAAACTGTGTTTTTGCATGACAAAATCATGTATCCTTGCATATGCTTTTTTATGCAAAGTCATTCCATCATATTGTGTTGTCATTAAGTGAAGCACTACACAACTTTATAAATGGAAACTTGTTCTAAGAAGAAAGACACAACTTCATGACCTTCATTTCACAGGACATGGATCTTCTTGGTCATATAAGCAAACTGGTGATGAAGATGCTGAAGATCATATGGAGGGCTTCATAAGAGTTTGGGTAGTTTAAGGGTGTGGAGAAGTGATGAAGTTTCATCCATAAGAGGTGTAATCCTTAGTAACTATGTTTCTACCCTTTTTTAAAAAATTTTTATCTCTATGCAAAATACCAGAATCATTGAATATATTTTTAAAGTAGCTTGTGAAGTGTTTTTTGTTTTCTTTTGTTTTTTAATATAAGATTTATTGTGTCTAGAAGGGGAAGAAAATAAAAGATGCGCAGACCTGGGTTTCGTGGTTTCAGTTGGGACAGAGTTAATTTTCTTACTAGCAGCTGGTACAGTGGAGTGTTTTGAACTTAGAATGAGAATAATGTTGATAACACACTAATGGTTTTGGTTGCTGCTGAGCAGTCAAGGCCTTTTCTGCTCCTCACACCACCCCACCAGCGAGCAGGCCCAGGGTGGACAAGAAGTTGGGAAGGGACACAGCCAGGACAGCCGACCCCAACTGACCACAGGGATATCCCATACCATATGATGTCATGCTCAGCGTATAGAGCTGGACAAAGAAGAAGGAGGAAGTGGGACACATTTGGGGTTATGTTGTTTGTCTTCTCCAGTAATTGTTACACATGATGGAGCCCTGCTTTCCTGGAGATGGCTGAACACCAGCCTGCCCATGGGAAGCAGGGAATGAATTTCTTGTTTTGCTTTGCTTGCATGTGCAGCTTTTGCTTTTATTATTTATTGAGATAATTGTCTTTATCTCAATCCGTGGATTTTTCCTCACTTTTACCCTTCTGATTCTCTTCCCCGTCCCAACTGGGGAAGTGAGCGAGTGACTGTGTGGTCCTAGCTGCTGGCTGGGGTTATACCATAACATGAGTCTGGTCAGTCGCACGCTGAAGATAGCCAATATTTAGGTGGAATTTCCAAGCAGCCATGATGCCAAGGCCTGTTGGCTATAATTTGCAGCTGTATCAGCTGTTTCTGACCAACTTAAATGCTGTATCTTCTTTTGTGGGTATAAGAAAGCTCTCACTGGTTCCACCGCTGCAGAACTGATCTTTATTTTTCTCAATTTTTGGCTTTATGCTGGGAGTTCCTGAACACTTTCAGAGTTACTTCCCTCTGAATCGGAGAGAGGTGCGGTACCCCAGCCGGAGAGGACATGCTCTGCACAGAGTGAGCCCTTCTCATCCCTTGACAGCTAACAGAGTTGCCTTCCAAACACCAGGCCCCGTGGCTCACACGTCTTGTGAGGGTTGTGTGGCTCAGCACATAACGCTGTGCAAGTGTGTAGCACGAAGCTCTGCATCGGCTGCTGTGCGAGGAGCGGTGCACAGTGTGGACAGGGGCTGTCTGAAGAGCATCCCTGTGTGTCCTCGCTGTGGCCCTGGGAGACTGGAGGCAGATGGAGAGGAGTGCAAGCAGATTTCTCCTCCTGGTAGAAGCAAGACTTTCTAGTACTTGTGGTCCTGTAGAGAACCACGGTTTGACGTGATTATGCAGAGCCCTTGCTCTGTTCAGCCATCAGAATTGTACTTCACATGGCTGCCACGAAAACATAAAGTGTTTGTTTCCATAGACTTTTGCTAACCCCCTTTTGCAGACATATATGGACACAGGAATTCGTTGTGGAGTAAATATAGGTAATATTTGGTGATGCATTCTGTGAGTTAACTTCCAAATAAAGGCACCCCTTATGCGTTGTGCTGAAAATATTTGCTGCTTCGTTACTACAGTTCAGTATGGTTCACCGAACTGTTTGCACAAAATGGAGCTAATGGAGCACTTATGACTTTCTACTGAAGTTTAGCCATTTTTGTGCTTTGCTGTACAGATAACCTAATAACAGTGAAATCAAGCCTTTGTTTCTAGAAAGATAGCCACCATGTGTTTATCTCATTATGGTCTTAATAGAAAAGGTCGCTGGTAGAAAGCAGGTTTAGCTCCAAAAGATGTCCCATACAGGTTGTTAGACTATTCTCTGGATTTTAAATATTTGTAAGCGCACCTTTGTATTTTTAATAAAGATGCGTACTGTAACAAAATAGAAATTGGCCATTACATTGTGCAAAAGAGAATATAATTCTTTATCTTGGACCTGTGAGGTTTTGTATGCTGCTGCAACACTGAGGTATTTTCAAGGTAAAACCTCAGTAGAGAGACTTACCCATGCTGCATTCCATCTGGCCTACCTATAAATTTATATGAATGTGGGATTATTTATCTGATAAATAGGCCAGCTCCCTACAATTTATCTGGTGACTTTGATCACAGTAATGCACAGTTGATATTAATTTATCACCTACAAGATTTATTGCAGCTTTTGAAACCTCTAAACACAATGGATGATTGGAGTAAAAAAGAGCACGACAAATAAATGTTTCCTTCTCTTTTTCAAAATATATAGTTATGTAAGTTTTTTCTCCAAAATAATCTCTATTTGTGAACCAATATTAATATAATTTAATCCAGTTTTTGTTCTAGCTTTGGAATTTTGTATATTTGAAAACTGCAATGTTTAAAGGACTTAAAAGCTAAATTGTTTTTAATAGAAAAGCTAGCTTATATAATTTATTGATGGCTTTGTGATTCCTCTGTAGCACAATAATTCGGATATACAATAGTCAGAAAAAAATGCCGTAAGCAGATAAAAATATTGGAGACCTTATACAATATTGTTACCTTTTAGTGCTCATGAATACTATTTTTGTACATGTGTGTAGTGTATAGAAGTGAGATAACATAGTATAAACGCTATGAGGAATTGCACAACACCTCATTGAGTGGTTTTATTAATATTTAGTAGTATTCCTAATGGGTTTTTTTGGCAGAAATTACTGATGATATAACTACATACGTGATAGAAGAACAACTGAGCTTGCCTTTAAAATACTGGAGTTCGCTATCTGGGACACAACTGTGCTCCATGTTTCCTTCCTATTTTTTTCTTGGGTTGACATCAATCAACACAGTTCTGAATTGGAATATTATCTACCTCTAAATTGTTGTTTTGACTCATGTTAGTAAATCAGCCTTTCTAAACACCACCTGAGAAAGCCTGTGTACAGACTTCTGGGGAGAGAGTTTATGGGGTACAAATGTGATGTGATAAACCTGCTTTTTTATTTACGGAATTTGATTCTTAACATTTCCAGGAAAACAACAAAAGGTAACAAACAGAAGCTGGTTAAGAGTGCCGAAAAATGTGTTCTTTCACAAGTAAGTGAAAGGAATTGGTCAAATTAATGCCTCGGGCAAGCACTCTGAAACACTTGAAATCAGCATTTCTCTGCAACAGATTGAAGCAGTGCTTGGTGACAATCTTTTGTGAGTAAATATTCATTAGCACAAGGCGACAGAAAACAGATGCCCTGTGCGGATAGGGAAAGCTAAGTAACAATGCCATGTGCAGACTTTAATCACAGAAGAAAATGTTACTGACAAAAAGAGGGCAGGAAAAATTCCACACATGATCTGTCTTTTCAGTGACTCAGCGGGATGAGAAGTCTCAGTAGGGTCAGTGGGAGATGGGGAGCGGTGCTCCATGGCAGTGAACAGAGTGCCTTCCTGGGTGGAGCTGCCAGTCTTTTTCACCTTGCGGATTCTCTAAAAAGCACTCTGGGAGGTGTGCCTTTTATTCTCAACCTTAACCTGTTGAGAATAGGCTTGGTTTTCATATTTAGCAATAATGCATGAGTCTTCAGGTTGAAAAGCGCTGACCATGGCCAGCCTTTTCAAGCGTGGCCAGTAAACTCAGATGAACTGCTCTGTTCCTGGGGGTTAACATAGCCGATGCCTGAATGTGCATAAGGCTTAACATCTCTAAAACTCCCTCCTGGTGTGTCTCATGCTGAGCTTCAAAACACGGAGATAAACCAGAATGAATACCTGCAGCTGAAATGTTGGCGGTGAGCACATTTTTACAGACAGACACAAGAAGTGAATACGTTTGCCCTGACTGCACTTAAAAGTTGCCTGGAAGCGGGCCAGCTTTGGCCTGCAGATCATATAGCTTCATTACCGTGGCTCTCAGCCCGAGTTACTAAACTGTGCTGAGCGAGCTCATGTGTCCCTGCACCTGTCTCCAGAGCTACTTCGGGAGACAGAAGAAAAGATGTGTCCTTTGGGGAAAGCTGAACACTTCCTTTGTGATAATTGCAAACGCTTGCTTTTAAATCTACCCTATTAATTCTAGGAGGGTTTCAAATTGATGAACTCAGGTAGAGAATTGAGCTTGTGTAAGAAGAATGTATGCTGAAAATGAAGTCCAGCTCATTTATTTATATTGCAAGGCTCCTAGCCTCGTGCTGTATCAACTTCATTTCTTTTAATCCTTAAAAGTTTGAGTATTTTTGGATACAAAGGTACTAAATGCCCCCCAATCATATGTTTATTTAAAATATTTTTCATTTGATGACACCATAGTCAGTGGAAGGACAAAAATCTACTTTTACCATTAACTTTGTGCTTTCCATTGAACACTCAGGTCACATAATGAGAATGGAATAGCCTTGTAATTTCTACTGCTGGTCATAAATACACTGATGCTTTGAAGTTAGCAGGAATTTTAGTTTCTTTGCAGTTTTCAAGATTAAACCAATTATATATGGAAATATTTCAGTTGGAAGCAAAACTCATTCAGATTTGAAATAAATTCGACTAGCCTCATTTATTGCAATTAAATATTTTGTAAACATAGACTTGATTTGGAACAATAAACCTCAACTAATCCACAATTTCGCTTTTTCAGTATTGCCAGCAGCCAGGAGTTTAAATTCAAATAATTACTATCACATCCCAATTGTGATGTCTTTTGTAATGCACACTGATGTACTCTGTAAAATGAACGTCATAAGCATGTATTTTCTGTTCTCTTTACTAAGGCTTTTACTTTATAAACTCAAATAAAAAGTAGAGTACATCTGAATCATACTTTGGTACTACCTGGTATTCATGAGCAAAAAAAAGTTGTCATGGAAACTTGAACTGGGAGATGCAAGACAATACTTCGATTCAAATCAATTATTCAATGAATATGTTCTCTTTCTATTAATTAATTGTTAAAGATTTCTGGTTTCCTTGTGTTTGTCTGTCATTTGAAATAAGTTGCTAAGCAATTTCTATTGATATAATTTCTGAGTACTTCTTTGCACATATTTAATATATGACATTGAAAAGGCTTATTAGTTTCGATTTAAAAGAGTGTCACATGATATGGTAAGTTGCTTTTCTCTGTACATTAGATATGTTTCTCTTCCCTTAAGAAATTTCCTTCTTTCTTAGGTTCATGTTTTCGATGTGAATACTTTCAATTTTCAGATATTCACTTAACAGGCCCTGTTCTGGGGATCATTACCTTCTGCACACTCATTTATTGTAATAATTGTTGAATTAAGAATAATAAGAAGACAAAGGGAATTAAATTTGTTACTTGAGCATACTGTAGTAAGATTTCTTGGAGGATCTTTTTTCCCTAGCTGATTAATTAGGAAGCAGTTTATTTGAAATATATGACCTTAATGTTTCAAAGAGGATCTCTTCAGTGAAATGCATTTCTGTCATGAGTGGAATACTGAAAATTTGGGAAGAGTCAATAAGCTAGGGTTTGTTTTTTCTGTAGTTTATTTAGGAATCATAAGCAATTTTTACGGCATATTTTGTTGATCAATTTCTTGTCAGGTGGGTGCAAAAGTTGTTCTGCTAGATGAATAAGTAGCTGTTTTTATAAAGGCTGAACCTGAAACAAAACCAGGTATTTTTCTGTGAATTAATCAGAAGTGGACAATTCAGGCTGCTTGATTTTGTATTCTAGTTTCTCTTACATATCCATCTTCGTCATGAGACCATAGTCTTTTACTTAATATTATACATTAAAATGGTAGGGTTTTTTCTAACGGTTAGTGAGCATTAAATATACTGGACTGACAGCCATGGAAGCTAAATTTCCTCTATGAATTCACAGTTTTAATCTAGGCTGCTCCAAGTGAATTTTTTGTAACCGAACTGTTCTCATGGGCAATTTACATTTCAGAGTGCAAATTGCCTGTTTTTGCTTCACAGGGCTCTGCAGATGCTTCTGTATATTGACTTTTTATGTAACTTTGTGCTCTTTTTTTCCCCCAGTCATACTCGTTTTTCTTCCCCCATAAATGCTGTTCTAAGTTCTCCGTTATGTAGGAGGTGTCTACATGAATTTTTAAAATGTTTTTCTACCAGGGTTGTTCCCTGAGTGTTGACACTGAGAGTACCCAGCCACTGGTGTTAAGCATAGTGTAATTCAGTTCTGCTCTGCAGAAGCATGGCTGGCACAGTAGCTGGGTGGCTTTTCGCCACCAGTTGCCTGGCTGCCCTGTCAGGATTTTCAAACTCCTGGGAGATGGGTTGGCTTTAGTAGTTTCCATTCCTGTATAAGGTATCCTGGAAGAAGGACTTGTGTCCAATAGAAAGATCTTGCCAGTATAGCGTTCATGTGTTTAGCTGAACTAACAGTTTTTCCTAAGAGAGCTGCAATTTATGTAGAAATTTACTAATGTATACCAGCGAAAGCCTTTTTAATTTTTTTTATTTTCTTGATGAAATATGTCTTTAACTTTTTCAATTCCATGGCATCAAGCAACATTTCTAGAGGTATGGCTGCAGCATGCTAGCAGCACAGGACTTGAAGAGTTAAACTTCAAGAAGAGGAAATGGAGGTGCTAGTTGATGAAGAAAAGTAGTAAATGGTAGAGACTGTCTTTGCTCTCTGTGATGTGCCTTTCAGTGATACAGGCTTTATCTGCATAGGTGAGCAGCCGTTTGTTCACTTTTTTCTACCTCAAGGTTGAGACAATTAATTCTTCAGTTTCAGTGACATCAACGTGAATAGAATTTGCCTTCTTATGTAAAAGCCCATCCTTCATTTTGCGGTTGTGTGTTCTCACAACAGTGAGATCAGTTTTGGCTTCAGAATCATATAGGTAATTGCTTATTGATTCTCCCTAATCTTTTGGCAGTGACCTGAGAAACTCTTAGTTCAATCCCTACCTTACTGTAAGCTTTATCAAAATCACTGCTTGTGCCTAGGCAGACTTCAAAAATATATTGCATGAAGAAGATCTCATCCAGACAGCATTTTAGATCCTTCCTGAAAACGGTCATAGCAAACAAAATAAATCATCTTCCTTTTCTTACACCTTATGTTTGGCATACCTTGCTTGGCAGACAAGTAGCTTATGCTTAGGAAGAGATAGCGTAAAGCAAGAAAAAGAAAATTATCTAAGACTGTCACTTAGTTATTTAGAAGACTAGTAACAACATAACTATGTAATATCTATATGTTTAAATAAGTGTACCTTATGTATTCTGGGAAGCTCTGTTAGAAGAATCCAGTGCATATGTAAGAGAGGAAATGAAGACTTAGTTCTCCAGTGCTTCTCATTTACTTGTAGAACTTATTTGTGCAAACAAGTGAATAACTTAAGGATATCTTTTGAAATAAATACTTCAAGTTAGTGTACACAGGAGTGCTCAACATGTCACCAACTCTTCTTACAAAGAAATTACCATACTGTCCGATATGTACAATTACCTGAGCAGAACAGAAGAAACTATGATGCATTACACCTTTCAAATTGCTAGCAAAAATCAATCTCCAGTGCCTAGCGTATGTTCAGAGTAGGTGAACATTTTAGAGTAACTGTAGCGACAACAACAACATCAACAAAACAGTTTAAAGTCCAATACTTGGTTTAGTTTCTAACCCCAGACTATTTTGGAACTGTACTAAACATCGTTTTCTGCATACTGGGTTAGAGGCTGGAGACTTGAGGTTAGAAGAGCTTTTGAAATAGCAGGACTTACATGTTATGTGGTTTTAAGGGTTTATGATCTTAGATTCAGACCTCTAGATTTATTCCCCTAGTCAGACAATCTCTGAAGAGATACTGCATTAAACACTTGTTTAAAAATTTCATAAAGAAGTGATATAATAGATTTTATTTCAACTGGGCTTTACACAAATATAATCTTTTTGCCCTGTTTGGATCCTGAGTGCCTACAGAAAAAAATTTGTGAGTACTAGCAGCACTGTAAGATGGGCATTGTATATAAAAGATGAGCTGCATTATCAAGAATGCAATCACCAGTGGTTACTCCCTTCTGTTTATGCACTGGTGAGGCCACATCTGTAGTACTGCATCCAATTTTGGGATCCCAGTATCGGAAAGATGCTGCCAAGCTCAAGAGAGGTCAGCAGAAGGTCACTAAGATGCCTGGAGCACATAATATATTCCATGACTGAGGGAAGTGTCTTCATTTGGCTTAATTTTCAGAAGACTAAGGGGGGATCTTATTGCAGTCCTCAGCTGCAAAATGAGGCTGGTGAAGAAGATGCAACTGTACTCCTTTCAGGGGTGTATGTTTGAAGGACAAAAGGCAACAGTCCCAACTTGCAGCAAAAGAGATTCTAACTGTATTTCTAAGGGAAAAAACCTATCCACTGTGCGAGGGATTAAACAGTGCCCCAAGAAGATGCCAAAACATGACAAAAGAAGCATGGCCAGCAGGTCAAGGGAGGTGATTCTACCCCCCTACTCCACTCTTGTGAGACTCCACCTGGAGTCCAACTCTGGGGCCCCCAGTATAAGAAGGACATGGACTTGTTGGAGCGAGTCCAGAGGAGTGATGAAGATGATCAGAGGGCTGGAGCATCTCTCCTATGAGGACAGGCTGAGAGATTTCAGGCTGTTTAGTCTAGAGAAGAGAAAGCTCCAGAGGGATCTTATAGTGGCCTTCCTAAAGGGGACTTACAGGAAAG
>VXAK01013159.1:92191-107334 GCA_013399435.1 Arenaria interpres | reverse complement strand
GCCCCCATTGCAGCCCGCACTTCGCTTGGAAAGCTGCGGGGCGGCCTGGCAGGAGGTGAGCCCGGGTCAGCGTGGAAATCCTTACGTTCCTACGATTTACAGGTGTTTTCCTTGTAGAAGGCCATGTCCTGGAAACTCTCCGCCTAAACACAAGTGTTCGTACAAAGTGTTTACAAAAGCTTGTTGTTCACCAATAATTTACAAATCAAAAACACAGAGAGAGACCTAGGACTTGCTGGTCGGGGCAGCGCGCCTCCAGCTGGAGCACAGCTGCTCGCCCCTCCGCGCCTTCCCTCGCCCGCGGGGTGGCTGCCATGGCCACCTTCCCCAAATGACGAGCCTCGAATTTAAGAGATCACGTTACTTTTAGCAGAGTTACACGATGTGTACGTGCGTGGTTGGACTCGGTATCACTCTTCCCCTCAGCCCGAGCGTGGGGTAGAAGCGTGCTCCTGACTGGAGGGCTGACGGGCCTTTCATCTCTCCACTGGAAGCACCTCCTCAGGGCTCCAATGCAGCCAGGCTCCTCTTAACTTTATTAACTGTCACAAACCAAAGATAGAACTTTGATTTTTTTTCAAGCCTTTATAACGTTTTTCTTCCCCCCCCCCAAAAAAAATTGTGTGCTTTCTCAAATCTTATTTCAACAATTTTTCATTCATGAGCCACATGGACTAAAATTTAGCATACAGTAGAAACCAATCATTACTGTTCCTACAGCATTTCTTTTTTGCCATTTTTATCATAGCAGTTTAGATGGAGGAATCTGCAGAGTTAAAGTACTAGCTTTAAAAACCATAAACAGCTTCTTCCTTTAAATTAAATTTGTGTGTTAATGCAATACACACTTCAAATGCATTTCCAAGTTGATGTTTTCCAGCTGAGCTGATGATTTCATCAATTCAAATAGTAGCGCTTTTAACGGTTGGCTTGTGCAAGAGTCTTAAAAACACTTCTTCAGCAACTAAAACCTTAATTGAACTGCTTCCATAAAGATGTATTAATTGGTAGTTACTTGTGAGACACATCTATAGGAGTTCAGCCGCTCCAGCTAAATTGCTTGCCTTGAGCACCCCTGATCTCGTGCACTCTGCCAGATTTTGTTTCCCAGTCATTTTTAAACCAAGATGTGGTTTAGCTAATTCTATTAACTCTCTTTTTAACGATATAGTTTAGAAACTCTCAGAGCCAAAGACCCGGAGAGTTTTCTCGCATCAGCTGCACAACAAAAGCCAAAACCAGGGTGGGTTACAGAGTGGGAAAACTCCAGCGGGGCGGCGTTTCCTTAGTTTCAGGACGGCTGTGACAGTTCTTCCGCGAGCCGTCCCTGAGGTTGAGTGTATCGAGCGTGAGGCTGGGGCGTTGCATGAGTCACTTCTGCTTGGCTGATGGATGTCCCCTTGGGGACCGCAGTCAGCCAGGAGAAAGCACAGCTCAGCTTTAAATAGCGCTGGGGCTGGAGCTGCTGCAGACATGCTCTACCGAGAATGGAGCCATAATCAGGTCCTTGAGATGCCCTCCGTTTGGCTGTATCCCGCAGACAGTCCTGACAGTAATCTCTTCTCTAGGGGAAGGGATGAAGTGTGCGTTTCCGCTGTATCCCCAACGTAGGATAAAACATCCCCAGATTCAAACTTTAGGCAAAAACTCTGCAGTTCTAGCTCTCTTAATAAAATTTTAAATCTCAAGCAGTACTTGAGGGATGCTAGTTTTTTCCTTCCATTGCCTTCCCCATCAGCAGTCAGGAGCTCTCATTGCTGTTTGTCTTATTGCTGCTATAACTATTTTAAATGCTATCAGAGTGGTTTTGCAAAAGTAAGGTACGTAGCCTTTTTCTGAAGAAGTGAGTCCTCTGATGGGGATATAGAAAAGACAGAAAACCTGAGATGTCTTTAAATAATGAGCTGAGCTCCATCCATTATGGAGCTTCACCAACATGACCACTGCTTGAAAGGTCAGTCAGTCTCCTTCCTATAAACCACTGGAGCTGTTGTACTTCGTCTACAACTCATTTCTTCCTCTGTGTCAAGCTGTAATAACCCTCAATAAAGATCTAAAAGTAATAAAATGTCTAATTTACCATTCTTGTAGCACACTCCGCTGATCCTTTCCCACTGATGTTAGTTTTGATAACTTACATGGCAGTTTGGAGTATTTTAGTCTTGTTCTTCAAACTGTGTAAGAGAAAAATCAAAAGGTGAAGAAGATTATCATGGCAGTTGAGCTCCTCAATAGAGCAAATTCGGACTTAACGCTGGATATACTTTTATGCCTTTTTAATTTTAAGAAATAGTAATATTTTTTAGTTTTTCATGCTTAACAGTTTTAAAGCCTTATTTAGTAGATCTGAATTTTACTGTTAGTAAATTTATATGGAGAATTATTTCCACAGCAGGAAAACATCTCTAATGAGATTTTTAGCTATTAATAACATAGCATTTCTTTTCAGCTGTTGAAAAGCCCGACTGCACTGAATTGTATATCCTGTTCCACCGTGGACTTTAGTACATCAGTTAATGATCACAGTGCCCTGAATAATTTAACTCACTGCGTTCGCTTAATTCACTGCAGGGCCTTTTTTCCTCAGATGACCGCTATTGTTTTCTCTACATTGGGCAATCTTCTTTGTCCAGGAAGAAACTCCAGCAAGTTCTGACTCTAACAGGCAGTAGGGTTAAGCGTTGCCAGCTGGGAAAAGGAGCACAGTTCAATCCTGGCCTGTGACCTTTGTTAACCGTGCAGTGATATTACAGTAACTACTCTGCTCAGATCAGTAACAGATGGATTTTTCCACCATAAATACCAGTATCTAGCCATATATAGAATCATAGAATGGTTCAGGTTGGAAGGGACCTTAAATACCATCTAGTTCCAACCCCCCTGCCATGGGCAGGGACACCTCCCACTAGAGCAGGTTGCTCAAAGCCCCATCCAGCCTGGCCTTGAACACTTCCAGGGATGGGGCACCCACAACTTCTCTGGGCAACCTGTTCCAGTGTCTCACCACCCTCACAGTAAAGAATTTATTCCTAGTATCTAATCTAAATCTCCCCTTTTTCAGTTTAAAACCATTTCCCCTCGTCCTATCACTCCATTCCCTGACAAAGAATCCCTCCCCATCTCTCCTGTAGGCCCCCTTCAGGTACTAGAAGACTGCCATAAGGTCTCCCTGGAGTCTTCTCTTCTCCAGACTGAACAACCCCAACTCTCTCAACCTGTCTTCATAGGAGAGGTGCTCCAGCCCTCTGATAATTTTTGTGGCCCTCCTCTGGACCTGTTCCAACAGGTCCATGTCCTGTCTACATGCAATACTGGTGTGTGGTCTTACGACCACAGTCATAAGACCTCCCTCCTCCCAGTAAAACTTAAAGAAAGCTTGAGTCAAACCCTACTGTGATTAAGATGCTCCTGTTCTTGGCTCCAGTAGAACGAAACGCACGCCCACCCTCAGGCTTCAGCAGAACGCACGGGAGCGTTGATAAAACTGCTGCAAAGACAGGCCTGAGCCCAGTCACCAGACTCAGAGCTGCAGTTGGCGAGTGTGGGAAAGTAACGGAAGATCGGTGGGGAGGACTGTAAATATGCTCAAGTGACTCGCATGTGGGGTGCTGGAAAACACATCTATCGCACTATTGTTGCTTAGTTTTGTGTGCTCAACGAGTAGAACATCTGCACTTAGATAACGTAGTCCTGGGATGGACTCAGGGCACCTTATCAAACACGCCTGAGATTCTTGCCCTGCTGTTGAAGAGATCAAAGCACAGCAGAAAACTCTGCCTGCCAGAATCCTCAAAATACAGGCCCAAACAGCAAGTGGGAGCTCTCTCGCTCCCTCACTCCCTCACTCCCTTGTTAACAAGGACTCTCTTGCTAAAAAGGACTCTCACTCCGTGGTGCCTGCATCCCCTGCTTGCCTGCTTCTGCCCAGGTGCTGCTTCAGAGGTTCCCCTACCCATGAGGTATTGAGATTAAATTTGTTCTTTGCCCTTAATCCATGGTTTTGTGGTTGTTCCTGCGTCCTGCCTGCATCAGCTCACACAGCGAGGATTTGAGCACATCTTCCATTCTGCTATTCTGCCACAGTGAAAGCAATCGCCATCAGAAGGATGGGGTATTAACAGACGGAGCTATAACTTCAACCATGTTGTAACAGTTTCTACAGCTCATCTGTCAAGGATGGTGCAAGACCTGCTTGTGAGGTGTTAGTAAGAGAAATTTATGCATGAACATATAATGTGAAATAGGCCTGCTGAGGAGCAAAAGCTGTGTAGGGTATAATGTTTATCTTGCGTTAATCAAGTTGTGATGTACTTACTTAACACTATTTTTGTTTTCACTTCCTGGCAGAAGTCCCCACTAGTGTTTTATTCTGCCTTATAGCAGTTAAAAAGGTGAAAAATATATAACTGAAATTGTTAAGAAATCTAGTAATTGTGAAATTGCCTGCTTTATCACATGATAAACCCTGGGGGCTTGTTAAAAGGATCACACTCATCCATAGGATGAAACAGGTTGCATCCCTTCTTACAGTCACTAGCTCTAATGCAGGTATTTTCAGCTGAAGTTCAGAAGCTTTGCATACAGAGCCTGTAAGATGTGGGGTGTCTCTCCTGCCCCTCCATTCTGCATTTCTGTCTGCCTTAGTGGTGTCTGAAAAATATGTTGCTCATTTACAGTTACACTGATATTCATGAAAACTGCAGGTACCTCATTTCTGGAAATCAAACCCTGATGCTTTTTCAGCCTTAGGGAACTGTATTTCCTTGCCATAGGATAGCAGAGAGGTCAGAAGGCTTTGTGATCCTTGGACCGAAGACTGCGTAGAATAGAATGAACTGGGGAAAAAAAATGTGCTGAAAGCATCTTGGCAATTTTTTGTGTATAGTAGACAATATATTCTATACTCACTTTCTGTGACTTAAGGTTACTGTTACCGAGGCCTGGAATTAGCCAAATAAAACAGCAGGGAAGCCTTCTCTGTGTTTCTTCCCTCCATTTCTCACTAACATTTTTACATGCACTCACTCCCTCTCCTAATGGAAGCTGGGGGAAAAGTGCCGAGTACAGCACTAATGACATGAAAAAAAACACTGAAGGAAGCAGCAGGGAGGCCAAGGTTTCAAACCCTCTCCCTCCCTTGCCCAGGAAAATTTCAGTGACCTCTTGACACCTCCCATGGGAAACTTTAAATTGATGAGTATTTGCCAAGTAAATACAAAACATGGCATTAAAATAGTGTTGTTTCTGACTTAATCCTCCTAAAGTCAATGAAAGTGAGTTAAGTTTCCCGCAGCAGCTATAATGCACTAACCTCATTCTAGATGGCAGGGTACGTGGATACGTATCAGGATTGATTAAAAACCACTTCCACACACTCACTACTATTCACTTGGGAAACTGAAAATAAAAATGCCAAAAATTAAGTTACAGCTTGTTCCTGGATTATCCCGGTACTTTGGTTAAAACTACTATGTTTCATGTTATGCAACATTATGCAGAGTCAAAACATTGTTAATTTGTCTCATGAAAACAACAGGGGAAGGTATATCAAGTTTGTTATACCCTGATTGTTTATTCTGCCGTGTTTTTGCTGGGGTAAGTTATTCAAGAATGATTACTGGGACTCTTGGAAAATATTCTGGTTTTATTATCTGCTAGTTGCCAATTTTTTTCTCTGAAATCTGATGATTGGGAACGGAGGGATATTAGAGAACACTGCATCTCAGGTGTCTTCATACCATTTCTCCCCACACCTAGAGAATGCTTCTGCTACTCAGCAACACTTGCTGGTCATTCCTAACTCTTATTCTGCTCGTTAACGGTATTCCATGAGTTAGGTCACTAAACTGGAGATCTGGGTTTAGTTCTAGGAATTGTCCCTTTACTCCCTCCCCAGCAAATTATTTAATTTACCCTGCAGAGATACCTGCATCTATGCCCGTCATTATCTCCCCTCATTTGTCTTGCCTTTTCTTTCCAGTCTGTTTCGTTACAAGTTGCGAAGTCTTCAACGTATGAGGCAACTCTGCCTTTGTGCTTCCCGTGCCTGTCATCTAGAAAAGGAAGAGCACAATAAATACCATAAATAAGAATGCTTCCAGGATGCAATCCCAGAAAAACACTCATTGACTAACGTCAACTAGCACACGGAAAACACCTCGCACAGACCATTTGCTGACAACTGCTTTGACTGCAGCTGCCTTCGCTGTATTTAAGGACTGCGTCATGGATTAAAAACACAACTCTCTTGTAGTGTTAGGTGTGACCTTAGAGAAGAATGGTGGTAGAACTGCATTAGGAGTTTGCAGTGATGCTTGCGAACAGGTTTTTGGCACGGTTCTCTGTTGTCAGTGCCCATGTCACATCCACATGCGGAGAGTTGCTGTTCACGTTCTCTAGGACACGTGGGAAAACATTACTTTAAAATGAGTTTGACTATAGCTCATATAAAGTGTATATTTAAGAGGTATTTAAGGGCTGATTCTTAGCTAAAGGGATGGAATCCAGCTGCCTGTTTTCTTTGGCCCTGAGAGTCAGTTTGATATGATTTACATTTTCAGAGCTGGCTTCACAATGAAAGAGGGTTGGTTTTGAGGCTTTTTTTTTTTTTTTGGTGTGTGTTAGTGAGTAAATATTTTACAGCCCAAATTCCTAGTTCCACAAAATCAGTGACTCCAGGCTGTGGGACAATATAAGTAAGCACAAAGGCCGGAATTTATTGCTAGTAATGATCTATGAGATAAGATTTTCAACTAAGCCAGTGCAGAGAGGTCTCTTGCCAGATGTGTGGGAGTGAAAGTGACACAAATCTACCAAAAAAAAAATATCTTTGGCAATCCCAGAGTGATTATATAGCCTTGCAGCGCTAGCAGCCTCAGAGAATTCATTTTGTGTCTCAATGTCTTCATCGACTTAAAAGCCAAGTCACAAGCTTTATAAAAGAAATCCAAAGCAGTGCCATGGATACTTCATAAATTTATCTCACTTCCTAAATCTTATTTTGAACAAGGAAACGTTGGGTTTTTTTCCTATGTTCCTCTGTTTGTAAAGAGCTGTGGTAGCAGAATGATAGTGATTCTGTAAAAAATTACCAAGGAACTTGTCCTTTTATTCCCTTACTTTCATCCCAATGCAATTCAAAACCTTTCTTCAGAGTCAGGCTCCACTAGAAATCCTTCTTTTTTGTTTCTAAGATATCACAGACAAAAACAACGGTACATGGATAGTACATTGACGACATCCAAACCTCTGCCTACATCCTTTCCTAAGTGCACCAGAAATTGCAGAAACTGTAAAGGAGCTTCTGTATCTTTCAGACAACACAAGAAGTATAATTGGTGCTGATGGGAATGTGACTTTCCTTATAGTTGCAGATAAATTCCAAAAAGGGATGCTTCAGTTAAAGAAAATGCTTTGCCTTGGTGCAAGGTCGCTGCTTTGATGAGTTTGGGATAGAAACGTTAGTGCACTTTCAATGCTGTAACACGTTTTAATTTTTTATATCTTAGTACACAAACTCTTACAAAACCTATTTCATCACTCGTGTATGTTTGATACCACAGCAGAACTGTGTGAGTGTGGCAGAGATGTTTGAAAAGTAAACATGCTGATAATTCTACTTGCCTGTCAGATAGCTCTACCCAGCAGACAGTTTTAGTAGGAAAACGCTATTTTAAGGAAATAAATCTCTTTGAAAAAACTAGCTGAGCGTGCTTTTAAGAACTAACATGACAACTCCTTTTTTTGGGTTTTTTTGGTTTTTTGGCAAGCTATCAAACTGTTACAGCACTCAAAATTCAAAAATGCCTTAGTTTAGAATTTAAACAAGCTCACAAATTCTTCTCACAGGTTTCACTCTAAAAACACATGACTTTCATATGGAAAGCTGATGGATATTCATCCAGGAGCAGCGTACCAGTCCCTGCTCTTAAGCCTGGGAGCGTGGCATGGCTACATTGTTTGGGACAAAACCCAAACCGGCTCTCGCTGCAGAGGAGATGTAGGTGAAGAGAGTACGGCACTTTTCAACCCATTTCCTGATTCGGACAGTAGGAGGAACTGCAGGACTCGCCATAAAGCACACACAAACCCCAGTACAGACATACCCTTGGTTTACTATACATTTCTCGTGCTTTAATGACCGCAAAAGCCCAAGTGGTTTTTTAAGAGTTTCTCTTCTGTAAATGCACTTCCAGTAACTGCTCTTAGAATAACACACCTAGAATAAGGTGTTTGTTAAAACCTGCAGAAATTTCTGAGTTTTCATTATGTTGTCACGCAGTGCCCAAAAGAGAAATGACGTCCCCTAAATCACTCTTCATCACTCTTCTTCTTTCTCATCTAGAAAGACTGAAGGGGATGCTTAATATCTTCTGAAGATATATTTGGTGTGAAAACGTGAAAAGGTCTGAAGTTCCACCCTGCTACCTTTTGGAGGACTCTTTTCTGAGGATAGGACCCTGAGGTTTTGCCAAAGAATGTTTGCTCTAGGAGGGTTAATTTGAATGCAGCACCCTTCTAGATAAAATAGGACAGTGCTGTGAATTCTTCCCTGTTCATGAAACTTACTGACTAGCTTTGTCTGTCTCATGGGATTTTAGAGAATGAAGCTGTAGGGCATTTCTAGAAATACAAAATACAACAAAAGACAGAATCTAGGAGTTGTAGACCTGACACGATGGATACAGACTTCTCCCAACACCCACAACCTCCCTCCCTCTGCACAGTCCACGTGCAAAAGTGCCTCTGACTCTCCTCAACAGTTCCACCTCCTCCCAATGTTGTATTTTTTTTCGTTCAAACAGTATACCTGCCAAGTATCCATTCTCCAGACGTTCAGCTTCTTTCAGATACTTTGGTAATGAGGTGTGGTAATGAAGACTAAGTAAACTTTTATGAAAGTTGAATATCCTTTATCATACTACGGTTTTGCTTATTTAAAAAAAAAAAATAATAAAATGTTTGAGCTCCGAAATTCATCTCATCTGTTTGGGTTGTGAAAACTCCAAACATTTGTCACAATGTTCCTCAAAGATAAAATTGGAGTTTAGTCACTCCAGCCCACTATCACTCAAAGTGGTTGATTACTCTTCTGCCTGATCTCAGGCTAGAGTCAGTAACACAGTAATTCTACTTAAACATTTATATGATTATTGGTTTACTGTTTATATGAAACAGCTTTACCCTGTGAATTGTTCACAGCCTTTGCAAGTGGGAAAAATATTAATAGCTTTTTAAATAGCTTAACATTTGCTAACAATGTAGCAAACTATTAAAATGGCATGTAAGTATTCCAAGAAGTCTAGGGCAGTCAATAATTCTACAACTACATCCTGAATCACTTACCAGTCTTTGGGAGAGCAGATGTAAGTAGAATTGGGAGGTACCTAGAAAAGGATTGAACAGAGAATCTGTCATGCTGTCCCCAAAGGAATCTCCCCTATGGACACTAATTCTAGAGGGGCAGAGGACCTACTTTGCAGCCTCACGTGTGAGGTCTGTGGCTTATCAACTGCATGCAAGGAAGGAAAAAGATAATTTGATTTTAGAATAAACTTATTAAGAATGGATTCTTACATTTCTGTACCTCTTCTAAAATCTTCACAGCCATGCCATCTAGTTTGATTTCTTTAAGTAAACATTCTCCTTTGCTTTTTCTTTAACCTTGCTTGTACTAAGGGCAATTTCGCTTGCTGGTTGATGAAATGCAGGCACTATGTTCCCATCAGTGTAATGATCATTTAAATCAAGTTCTTGACCACCTACACACACCAATGCCTTACTGCATTTCTGCAAGGTACAGCAGTCAACAATGCAGCTGAGGTACATGGATCATAAGTACCCAAAACCCCAGTAAGTGTATTCCTGTGACTAGCCTGGTGGTAACACCTTCAGATAACAAAGAGCTCATCTAAACACCGAGAGTTTGTAACATGTTTATTCTTCACTGTCACAGCCACTTTTTCTGTTGCATATTCCCTCATTGTGACGCGAATTGTTATTACAAAAGCATCAATATATGCAAAGGTATGATCCCAGCTTCACGTTGTCAGAGAGAGCTAGTTCACAACATTAACACACAAATTATACTCTCCTCAAGAAAACAGGAAACTAAAAAGTAATCAAAACTCACATGTCATCTCTGTCTTGGCAGGTTTGAGATGCAGCCGGGCAACTCGTGTCTATACTCCGAGCTAGATGCCTAGAACACAGAATAGAGATGTAAAACTAGAAGCCAAAATGTACAGAAAACACAATAACCCGTTTCTCCCGCCTCCTCACAAACACAAGACCAGCAGAGATCCTTCTGGTAGGATGCAGAAGCCTTAGAAGTACATTTGTATTACAGCCATTGATCTACTTGCGACTAGTTCCCAACACAGAAAGTGCAGTAGGGGCAGCACAAAAGTCAGTTTGCCAGCAAACCCACTGGATCAATACCAGCCATGCTGGGCTCCATGCTGCTAGAATTCTGCCAACAGTAACCGAGCTGGGCGATCCAACGACAGCACTAACCGCAGCATACCCAATTTGTTAAAAAAAAAAAAAAAAAAACCAACCCAAAACCAACCCACAATCCCCACAGCCCCCCAAAAACCAAAGCCACACACCACAAAATCTTTAATGAAAAGGGAACAAAGTCATTGAAGAACATCCTTGCTCATTCCCACTGGAGGTTGAGGAAAGTTGGCACGCTCCACTACGTGCTGTACTTGCCAATACAAAGCCAGCACTATCTGTATGGCCATCAGCAGTAAACTCTTACTAAATTGATATCAGCGGGATTTTTGCGTGGCCTTTGAAAGAAAATTGCCACTGCACCTCCAGGGGTCATTTTACAAGGAAATAAGATTAACCTTTTTGGTCTGTGCTCAGGATCTATATTGCATGGGAAAGAAAGGCTAACATGGACATTACAAATGGGGAAACATCATCCTTTCTGACAAAAAAAAAATAGCTATGAAAATAGTTTAGTACAAATAATATATCTTAAAACAAACACATGCTTATTCTTCTCAGTACAAATAATCTTAATGTTAAAATTCATCCCTGAACCTACAAAAACACCCACCCAACCAACCAGACTATGACTGCCACGAAACACTATCTTCTGTTACATTTTCTTTCTGATAGGACGTAACACCTCTTGTTCCATGACTCTAATTCCCTTTGAGCCTGTTGTAGTCGCGTCAAGATTTTAAGGATGGAATTCACAACTAAATCCAATTCATACGTTTATTCTCACAGCCCAGGTTTTCTCTATTGGGCCTTCAGTTATTCGGTTTTGGTTTATGAATCTAAATATACATACTGCTAACATGACTCCTTCAGGCAGACGGGTTATCCTGCCATCAGTGACACAATCTTCGGGGACATTTTGTAGTATTAGAATGGAGATTGGACCTGGGTTTGTTTTTTCAGTGCATTAGTGCATTTTAGTGCATTTAGTGCTTTTGCTCTTTCATGCATTGGTTTACAAATGTCTATATGTTTCAAAGGATTTGCATGCTAACAAGTGGAATCCTATTCTGAAATGTCTTGTACTACTTCTGAAATTCCCTAAGGAACTAGATGTAAATGATTGTAGAGTGCATCTGTCAGCCCCTCTTCCCAATTATTTATAATTAATTGGCAAAACCTGACAGAGTATTTGTAAAGATATTAAGATTCTCTAGGTTTTATGGAAAACAGTGGTCATATCCAGAAAAGATCTAAAATCTAACGTCCCCCCTACAGAAACAGGCACAGCAAAGGTCAAGTTATCTCTTCTTGTTAGGCTGCCAACTTATCAATTAGCCAGTGTTCCTCAAAGCCCGGCACAGCATGTGCTGCCTCGCATTTTGAAGACAGAGGAAAAACTAAGGATACTCGGAAACATGATAGAAACAGGAATTATCGCAGTAGGGTTTAGGGAGGAAGAGAAAGTATGATTGTTTTGGCAGAAAGGGCTGAAGACATGGGGGGAAGCTTGTAAATTGGTTGGTCCCCAAAAGAAAAAGAAGGTATCGGTAAAAGGGAAGGAGGAGCACAGAGGACACAGTGGGTTTATTGCTCCAAGGACACACAATACAGACAAAAGAAAGGAACCAGGCATTGCCAGTTCTGCTACTGACATTCTGGTTTTGCTGTTCTGCCTAATGCCCTTTGCTTCTTCCTTTACCCAATGGCTTCCAGATGAAGAGAAACAGCATACGTTGGAGAAAAAAAAGTTTGTGCCTGAAAACCAACTTCAGAAGTAAAGTTTATTACACCAAAGATGTGTAAAATATGTTTTTACAAATATAAACAAATATTAATAGATGTTATAATTGTAGAGATCCAGGGACTTGAGTAACTCAAGGGCCTCTTCGCTCAAGTCTGTGTTTTTAATGGTTCTCTGCCCTGTGCAATCTCTCCTTTGCATCAATTACTTAGTAAGTCATGCAAGGAACTAATTAACTGCACGCAATAATGGAATGGTTTCAAAAAGAGAGGTCTCCTCGTGTTAAAGTGTACAAAGTACACTTCCCTGCTTGTGTCTCGATAAATGCTTCGACGTAACAGCAATTCTATTTCTCTCAGTCCTGGCGTCAGCCTGTTCCAGCCACTCCAACTCAAACACTTCATCCGTAAGAGGGCAGCGGCGTACATCAGCTCGCACACCCACAGTTTTTTACATAGATTATATTTGTTTGAAAATTAACTACTGCTGCTGCTCAGGAAGTGACATGTTTATCTGATACTCTTCAGAATGTTTACTGCTTTGGCTAGTATCCTAAAATATTTTTAGTATTTTACAGACTTTACATAAAACATTATCAAAGACCAGCCCTGATAAAGGGCTAATCTTTTTATCCCGCTCCCCTGAACTTTCATCTTGCTTCCCTGGTGCACCACCTGTCTTGTAAATTCCTCTAGCGTTTTAAAACATTTTACATTCCTCAGGTAGCAAACGAAGTTTAGACAACAGTAACTGTGTTGCTTACAAAACTATGCTGGAAAGACTGGCAAATTATTACAGGCAACCTTAATGAGATCTTTTGGAAAAGCTATGGCCAAGAGTGACATCCCACTGTATGATGAACTTTTGTTTACATTCAACAAGTCCCTATTTTAAATGTACTGATTATCCCTCTTTCTGCAGTGGCATTGCTCACACGGCAAAACAGAGGAATACTACGAGACATGGGAATATTCTTACGTATCAGATGTTTATATCCTTCTCTTCTATTTATGTTATGATACTCCCTGGAAAGCACAGACACAGACCAGAACCCCATCTGTATCAGTTTTCCTAAACTCCAGAATTTATGGGGGAGGAACTTATTTCTTAATGAACTGTAGATATTTAGCTCTTTCAATATTTCTACTACTACTAATAAATAATAATAATAAAAAAAAAAGAGATGTATTCAGTGTGAGCACGCATTTGGAAATCTTAATGATCACAGCATATCACTACTGTAGGAAACAACCAAGCTAAGAAACCCAGAAAGCAAGACAGAAAAGCTGATCACGCTATCGACTTACACAGACCTACACAACCCATTAAAAAAAAAAATAATGCTTTTTATATGCACACACCATTCAGTAAGAATGACAGCAAACCTGAGTACCTCAGAACTACACACAAGAAGGAAGCTTTCGGATTGCAGTAGGCAAGCTCTTTAACTGGAACGTCTATCAAAACTTACGCATTTCTCTTGATTTTTCTCACCATCCACAGACAAGGTGCCGCATCCAATTCAAAAAGTGGGGTTTTTTTTTAAAATCTTTTTTGCTGTTTTNCTGGAAAGCACAGACACAGACCAGAACCCCATCTGTATCAGTTTTCCTAAACTCCAGAATTTATGGGGGAGGAACTTATTTCTTAATGAACTGTAGATATTTAGCTCTTTCAATATTTCTACTACTAATAATAAATAATAATAATAAAAAAAAGAGAGATGTATTCAGTGTGAGCACGTATTTGGAAATCTTAATGATCACAGCATATCACTACTGTAGGAAACAACCAAGCTAAGAAACCCAGAAAGCAAGACAGAAAAGCTGATCACGCTATCGACTTACACAGACCTACACAACCCATTAAAAAAAAAAATAATGCTTTTTATATGCACACACCATTCAGTAAGAATGACAGCAAACCTGAGTACCTCAGAACTACACACAAGAAGGAAGCTTTCGGATTGCAGTAGGCAAGCTCTTTAACTGGAACGTCTATCAAAACTTATGCATTTCTCTTGATTTTTCTCACCATCCACAGACAAGGTGCCGCATCCAATTCAAAAAGTGGGGTTTTTTTTAAAAATCTTTTTTGCTGTTTTATGATAATTTGTATGTACCTTAGGGTTTACTTCCTCCTTCATTCCAACAGTCCAGTAGAGAAGTATTTCACAAAAAACAGCCTCCAAAGCAGGCACTTCGTCTCCTGAACATGAGGGGGGTGTGTGCGTCAAGAGAGACACCAATTTCGGGCAGTTCCTGACCTCACTTGATTATTTACTTGAGGAACACTAAACAACTTTCTGTCACCCCGCGATTGGCACGTACACCCGGGATTCGTGCTTTGTTCGACCTTATCACAGAGCGCTCTGGAAGGCTCTGCCCGAGGGAGCGCGGCGGCACCGGGGGGGCAGCGCTTCATGGGCACCCACCTGCCTCCCTCCCCCGCCCAGAGGCGGGAAACGCCGCGTCTCCCCCGGCCCCGGCCTCACCCCTGCCCCACCGAGACCCTGCGCCCTTCGGGCCGGCAGCAGGAGGGGTACAGCCCAGGGCCAGGCCCCCCTCGCCCCACGCAAGCCGGCTCCCCGTTCCGTGGGGCCTGGCAGCACCCCGGGCCTGATTCACCACAGAGAGCGGGGCGGGGGGGCAGGCCCCCGACCACCCGCCCGCCTTCCGCCCCCAGGCTCCCGGGCGGTAGCCCCCCGGTGCTTAGCCGGGCCTTCCACCTCACGAACCGGGCGGGAAGCGCCACCCCCCGGCGCGGCTGCGGATCCCCCGGCAACCCTCACCCCACGGCACCTGGTGAGGAGGCGGTGAGGAGGAAAGGGCGGCTGCCACGGCCCGGCCCCGCGTCCCGCCCTCTCCCGTGAGGGGAGGTGCCGCCGCTGAGGGGAGGTGGCCCGGGCCGGGCCGGGGGCCGCCCTCCCCGCGGCCCCCTC